>CM022882.1:10225198-10298735 GCA_012654025.1 Pachypsylla venusta | reverse complement strand
ATAACATGGACAGTTGATCATACTGTGAACATATCAGAGAGAAACAAAACAGTGACGTTAATCAAACGATATAACATGGACAGTTGATCATACTGTGAACATATCAGAGAGAAACAAAACAGTGACGTTAATGAAACGACATAACATGGGCAATTGATCATACTGTGAACATATCCAAGCCAATATTGTTAAAAACAATATTGGCTCTGTGAACTGTAGACCTAACTGGGGCACGTAGAGCACTTGATGGGGGACGGTTTGTATCGAGTATTGGCGAATTCCAGTACTCGATCAAAAATCATGGATACCTCCACTGAGAAAATCTCAGCTCTGTTAAAAAAGTCAACACCATTTACAGCAAATTTATTTCCAGCAGACAAATAGAAAAAAATATTTACTATGGAACGAACAAACTATATTAAACTTACCAAACTTCATAATTTTTTTTCTCCTTCTTCTTCTTAATTCTTTCTTTCTGTTTATATTGTTCATTCAATAAAGTGTAAAAAAAAAAAAAAAAAAAAAAAAAAAAAAAAAAAACAGACAATAATAAAACAAAACAAAAAATAGTGAAATAAGGTAACAAACTTTGTTCACTCTTGTTATGCTGTGATGTCTTCTAAATATAATGAGATTGACGTGAGGACATACATTGTTGCTATTTACTTACCTTTAAATAAAGAAGAAAGAATGATGTAAATAGCCAAACGGGACAGAAAATAACATTAAAGTATAAAGACATTTGCAGAGGAAGAGATGACACGATTTCGTTTCCTGAAAAAAAAAAGACAATCCTAAATTCAAAGGTTTAGTGAAACTTGGCGTTGTTGAATTTACCATGTTGGATGCACCAGTTCCCGTCAGATTAGTTAAGATACGTTGGATACAGTGCTTACTCGGATGGAATCCCGTCCGGGTACACCTCCTACCTTTGGCGTTCGGAGCTAGTGCACTTCCCATTTCTAAAACTGATCTGACCCCCTCTTAGGAAATCTCCTAGGATTTTATACTTCTGTCGACCTTCATCTCTCTGGCAATATGATTTCTCATGTTTATGTTCTTTGCCGTGTCCGAGATGACGTCGTACAGTACTTCCCTATCTTAGTTCGGGAGTGTCTGGGTGTCTCTGCTCTACTGATACTTGGGATCAAGTTTTGCTAAGGTTTATTAGGTTTGGGAGAGGGAGCCGAGCTTCCCTTTGACAATATACATGCAATACTTTGCTTTGTAATTTGTAGTAATCATAAATCTACTGGCCATAGCCATACTTTTCAGAACTCCGTACTTTAGTCAGGAGAGGGTTTACCTCAGACAGGCCCGACGAGAGAGGGGAAGGGGGAGGAATCCCCCCCAGGCCCGGGATTTCCTAAGAGGCCCATTGAGAAAATTATCAAAAAAAAAAAAAAAANAAAAAAAAAAAAAAAAAAAAAAAAAAAAAAAAAAAAAAAAAAAAAAATGAAATTTTTCAAGTTTTTATCTGAATTATAAATAAATCATCTTAAATGTTTTGAAAAAAATTCAAACACACAAAATCGTAAGTTTAGCGATAGTGGGCTAATATGGGACAATGGCTATTGCAGGACACTGATTTTACAATATAGTGCGACCTTTCAGCTTGTACAGCAATCTTAAATATTGGTATATTTCGTAAACATTAACATCTGATAATCGAATTATTTGTTGCCAAGAAGAAGAAGAAGCGTACACGCCTTTTCACATCAACTACGTGAATTGCCTACTTTTACTTTTATTACTGCCCATACGGCGATTTTTAGATGAAAGAATAATAGAGGGGCTCGTAAATTTTTCCCCCGGCCCGGATTTTCTGTCTACGGCCCTGACCTCAGGGTCTTCTCTTTTCAATTACTATGTTTTGAACTGTTCACAATCCATCTCACTGAAGTTATATACTTCAGATAGATGGACTGCGTATTCTGTATTTTTGTATACACGTAATTTGACACTTAAAAAGTGTTTTTGTGTGAATTGAAAAAAAACCATGACATCTATTTTATTATTTTCAAAAGCAGACAGCGAAACGACAGGGGAGACTATTATCTTAGTTCACCGAACGAAGTGAAGTCCAGTTTTTAACACCACGATTTTTCTTTTAATGTCTGTTTCCACAATAACTCTCAAACGCCTTATCCGATTTTAATGAACCTTGAAATGGACATTCATAGAATTATAAACGAAGTTTATGGCCACCAAGATTCCTCATGGCGGCGTGATATTTGAGTGAGGTCTACAGTTTAAAGAACTACTAGTTAACGCAATAGTAGTGAAAAGGGAGTGCCTCGCCGCAAGCTGTTTTAAAATCAATGGAACTATATTATTGGTAGGTATTGTTTTGTTTGTCTGTTGCCATGAGGATGGGGACAAAGGTAAATATTGTAAACTCGCGTCGCGTCATGAGGGTGAAACCCAGATGGTGTACACTCGTATGCGTTCCAATAGGGGAACTCATGCGTTTCGTAAGTTGAACACCTGAAGGGATCTGTTTCCGCTTCCCAAACTACGAGTATGGTCAAATTTCTAATGCTCATATGCCAAAGGGGTATTGTTTTATCACGTATTATTGATTGAGTGAAGTAAGATCTAGTTTTAACTCAACAATTTGTCTTTAAAAGTAGAGTTAAAATTATTGTAGCACCCTGGGTAGCAGGGCGATTCATTCTTGGAGTAAAAAAGAAAAATCGTTGTGTTAAAACTAGACCTCTATTTGTTCGGTCAAATACCCCATTTAATTTAAGTTAACTAGTAGTTCTGTGAACTGTAGACCTCGCACCCATAAATTGGATCAAGATGAGGACCCGGTTGGTCCAAAAAGGGCCCAGAAAATAATTAGCTAATTCTATGAAATGAATTTTAAATTTTTCATTCTTATTTTTCACAGAATCTTCTCGATTTGAGTTGAGGAACATATAATGGACAATATGTTCACACGCGTGAATACAACACAGATACTCCGTGGAACCTATGTTCACACGTGTGAACACGAGTCCTCATCGAAAAAAAAAAAAATGTGTATTACGAATAATACACATTTTTTATGGGTTGAAATGATTTCATTATCATATCAATAGGTATCTTAGGTCATGGATATTCGATATACCTATAGGACTCGGTAGTACAGATTAAAATTTTGAAAGCAAAATTGCCGGTCCCTCGATGTTAACCTCGGTCCCTTTATGTGCTTTTTATGTCCGTTTCACGCTTCTTGCCAATGATTTGGTTAGAAAAACTCACTTTATTCGATCAATTAATTTTTTTTTTATATAGCCAGCGTCTATGACACGTTGAATACCACCAGTTCCTGTTACCACCAGTTTAAGCAACGTCCAGCGAGGTTTTATTATGTGGATGTCCACGTGGGTTTGCGGCCTCGTGATGCTGGCTATTTTTCCGGCCCAACCCAAGCTGGCTGAGGTCAATGTGTGTAGCTGGTTTGCAAGTTTCCAGCAAATGGAGGGTAAAACGGGTAAAACCCCCTTCTCGAATGACCCAATAGTTGTTAAAGGGACGTTAAGTCAAGTTAAAAAAAAGAAGGTTTTTTGGTTTTTACTAACCAATTTTCTTAAAATCATGATTGTAGTAAGTAACACCAGGAAATATATGTTCCGAAACACTTGACGAAGTTCTCTTGAAATGATGAGTGACTCCTGCCATACTGAATGCTATACGTTAAGCCAAAAATAAAGTTTTTACTTACCAATTTTCTTAAAATCATGATTGTAGTAAGTAACACCAGGAAATATATGTTCCGAAACACTTGACGAAGTTCTCTTGAAATGATGAGTGACTCCTGCCATACTGAATGCTACACGTTAAGCCAAAAATAAAGTTTTTACTTACCAATTTTCTTAAAATCATGATTGTAGTAAGTAACACCAGGAAATATATGTTCCGAAACACTTGACAAAGTTCTCTTGAAATGATGAGTGACTCCTGCCATACTGAATGCTACACGTTAAGCCAAAAATAAAGTTTTTACTTACCAATTTTCTTAAAATCATGATTGTAGTAAGTAACACCAGGAAATATATGTTCCGAAACACTTGACAAAGTTCTCTTGAAATGATGAGTGACTCCTGCCATACTGAATGCTACACGTTAAGCCAAAAATAAAGTTTTTACTTACCAATTTTCTTAAAATCATGATTGTAGTAAGTAACACCAGGAAATATATGTTCCGAAACACTTGACAAAGTTCTCTTGAAATGATGAGTGACTCCTGCCATACTGAATGCTACACGTTAAGCCAAAAATAAAGTTTTTACTTACCAATTTTCTTAAAATCATGATTGTAGTAAGTAACACCAGGAAATATATGTTCCGAAACACTTGACAAAGTTCTCTTGAAATGATGAGTGACTCCTGCCATACTGAATGCTACACGTTAAGCCAAAAATAAAGTTTTTACTTACCAATTTTCTTAAAATCATGATTGTAGTAAGTAACACCAGGAAATATATGTTCCGAAACACTTGACAAAGTTCTCTTGAAATGATGAGTGACTCCTGCCATACTGAATGCTACACGTTAAGCCAAAAATAAAGTTTTTACTTACCAATTTTCTTAAAATCATGATTGTAGTAAGTAACACCAGGAAATATATGTTCCGAAACACTTGACAAAGTTCTCTTGAAATGATGAGTGACTCCTGCCATACTGAATGCTACACGTTAAGCCAAAAATAAAGTTTTTACTTACCAATTTTCTTAAAATCATGATTGTAGTAAGTAACACCAGGAAATATATGTTCCGAAACACTTGACAAAGTTCTCTTGAAATGATGAGTGACTCCTGCCATACTGAATGCTACACGTTAAGCCAAAAATAAAGTTTTTACTTACCAATTTTCTTAAAATCATGATTGTAGTAAGTAACACCAGGAAATATATGTTCCGAAACACTTGACAAAGTTCTCTTGAAATGATGAGTGACTCCTGCCATACTGAATGCTACACGTTAAGCCAAAAATAAAGTTTTTACTTACCAATTTTCTTAAAATCATGATTGTAGTAAGTAACACCAGGAAATATATGTTCCGAAACACTTGACAAAGTTCTCTTGAAATGATGAGTGACTCCTGCCATACTGAATGCTACACGTTAAGCCAAAAATAAAGTTTTTACTTACCAATTTTCTTAAAATCATGATTGTAGTAAGTAACACCAGGAAATATATGTTCCGAAACACTTGACAAAGTTCTCTTGAAATGATGAGTGACTCCTGCCATACTGAATGCTACACGTTAAGCCAAAAATAAAGTTTTTACTTACCAATTTTCTTAAAATCATGATTGTAGTAAGTAACACCAGGAAATATATGTTCCGAAACACTTGACAAAGTTCTCTTGAAATGATGAGTGACTCCTGCCATACTGAATGCTACACGTTAAGCCAAAAATAAAGTTTTTACTTACCAATTTTCTTAAAATCATGATTGTAGTAAGTAACACCAGGAAATATATGTTCCGAAACACTTGACAAAGTTCTCTTGAAATGATGAGTGACTCCTGCCATACTGAATGCTACACGTTAAGCCAAAAATAAAGTTTTTACTTACCAATTTTCTTAAAATCATGATTGTAGTAAGTAACACCAGGAAATATATGTTCCGAAACACTTGACAAAGTTCTCTTGAAATGATGAGTGACTCCTGCCATACTGAATGCTACACGTTAAGCCAAAAATAAAGTTTTTACTTACCAATTTTCTTAAAATCATGATTGTAGTAAGTAACACCAGGAAATATATGTTCCGAAACACTTGACAAAGTTCTCTTGAAATGATGAGTGACTCCTGCCATACTGAATGCTACACGTTAAGCCAAAAATAAAGTTTTTACTTACCAATTTTCTTAAAATCATGATTGTAGTAAGTAACACCAGGAAATATATGTTCCGAAACACTTGACAAAGTTCTCTTGAAATGATGAGTGACTCCTGCCATACTGAATGCTACACGTTAAGCCAAAAATAAAGTTTTTACTTACCAATTTTCTTAAAATCATGATTGTAGTAAGTAACACCAGGAAATATATGTTCCGAAACACTTGACAAAGTTCTCTTGAAATGATGAGTGACTCCTGCCATACTGAATGCTACACGTTAAGCCAAAAATAAAGTTTTTACTTACCAATTTTCTTAAAATCATGATTGTAGTAAGTAACACCAGGAAATATATGTTCCGAAACACTTGACAAAGTTCTCTTGAAATGATGAGTGACTCCTGCCATACTGAATGCTACACGTTAAGCCAAAAATAAAGTTTTTACTTACCAATTTTCTTAAAATCATGATTGTAGTAAGTAACACCAGGAAATATATGTTCCGAAACACTTGACAAAGTTCTCTTGAAATGATGAGTGACTCCTGCCATACTGAATGCTACACGTTAAGCCAAAAATAAAGTTTTTACTTACCAATTTTCTTAAAATCATGATTGTAGTAAGTAACACCAGGAAATATATGTTCCGAAACACTTGACAAAGTTCTCTTGAAATGATGAGTGACTCCTGCCATACTGAATGCTACACGTTAAGCCAAAAATAAAGTTTTTACTTACCAATTTTCTTAAAATCATGATTGTAGTAAGTAACACCAGGAAATATATGTTCCGAAACACTTGACAAAGTTCTCTTGAAATGATGAGTGACTCCTGCCATACTGAATGCTACACGTTAAGCCAAAAATAAAGTTTTTACTTACCAATTTTCTTAAAATCATGATTGTAGTAAGTAACACCAGGAAATATATGTTCCGAAACACTTGACAAAGTTCTCTTGAAATGATGAGTGACTCCTGCCATACTGAATGCTACACGTTAAGCCAAAAATAAAGTTTTTACTTACCAATTTTCTTAAAATCATGATTGTAGTAAGTAACACCAGGAAATATATGTTCCGAAACACTTGACAAAGTTCTCTTGAAATGATGAGTGACTCCTGCCATACTGAATGCTACACGTTAAGCCAAAAATAAAGTTTTTACTTACCAATTTTCTTAAAATCATGATTGTAGTAAGTAACACCAGGAAATATATGTTCCGAAACACTTGACAAAGTTCTCTTGAAATGATGAGTGACTCCTGCCATACTGAATGCTACACGTTAAGCCAAAAATAAAGTTTTTACTTACCAATTTTCTTAAAATCATGATTGTAGTAAGTAACACCAGGAAATATATGTTCCGAAACACTTGACAAAGTTCTCTTGAAATGATGAGTGACTCCTGCCATACTGAATGCTACACGTTAAGCCAAAAATAAAGTTTTTACTTACCAATTTTCTTAAAATCATGATTGTAGTAAGTAACACCAGGAAATATATGTTCCGAAACACTTGACAAAGTTCTCTTGAAATGATGAGTGACTCCTGCCATACTGAATGCTACACGTTAAGCCAAAAATAAAGTTTTTACTTACCAATTTTCTTAAAATCATGATTGTAGTAAGTAACACCAGGAAATATATGTTCCGAAACACTTGACAAAGTTCTCTTGAAATGATGAGTGACTCCTGCCATACTGAATGCTACACGTTAAGCCAAAAATAAAGTTTTTACTTACCAATTTTCTTAAAATCATGATTGTAGTAAGTAACACCAGGAAATATATGTTCCGAAACACTTGACAAAGTTCTCTTGAAATGATGAGTGACTCCTGCCATACTGAATGCTACACGTTAAGCCAAAAATAAAGTTTTTACTTACCAATTTTCTTAAAATCATGATTGTAGTAAGTAACACCAGGAAATATATGTTCCGAAACACTTGACAAAGTTCTCTTGAAATGATGAGTGACTCCTGCCATACTGAATGCTACACGTTAAGCCAAAAATAAAGTTTTTACTTACCAATTTTCTTAAAATCATGATTGTAGTAAGTAACACCAGGAAATATATGTTCCGAAACACTTGACAAAGTTCTCTTGAAATGATGAGTGACTCCTGCCATACTGAATGCTACACGTTAAGCCAAAAATAAAGTTTTTACTTACCAATTTTCTTAAAATCATGATTGTAGTAAGTAACACCAGGAAATATATGTTCCGAAACACTTGACAAAGTTCTCTTGAAATGATGAGTGACTCCTGCCATACTGAATGCTACACGTTAAGCCAAAAATAAAGTTTTTACTTACCAATTTTCTTAAAATCATGATTGTAGTAAGTAACACCAGGAAATATATGTTCCGAAACACTTGACAAAGTTCTCTTGAAATGATGAGTGACTCCTGCCATACTGAATGCTACACGTTAAGCCAAAAATAAAGTTTTTACTTACCAATTTTCTTAAAATCATGATTGTAGTAAGTAACACCAGGAAATATATGTTCCGAAACACTTGACAAAGTTCTCTTGAAATGATGAGTGACTCCTGCCATACTGAATGCTACACGTTAAGCCAAAAATAAAGTTTTTACTTACCAATTTTCTTAAAATCATGATTGTAGTAAGTAACACCAGGAAATATATGTTCCGAAACACTTGACAAAGTTCTCTTGAAATGATGAGTGACTCCTGCCATACTGAATGCTACACGTTAAGCCAAAAATAAAGTTTTTACTTACCAATTTTCTTAAAATCATGATTGTAGTAAGTAACACCAGGAAATATATGTTCCGAAACACTTGACAAAGTTCTCTTGAAATGATGAGTGACTCCTGCNTCGGCCTCATGCAAGCGGGTGGAGCCCGCTGTTATTATTATTATTTTTAAATGTGCCCCCCCCAATAATTTTGCTCCAGCTACGCCTATGATAATGGCTGGTCATTATTTTGGAAATTATGTTCTCAATTGAGTACTAAACGGTCACCTAAAACATTCTCGTCTTGAGTTGATATGGCAAAATTCAAGGTATCGGACCGTGACTTGTCAAATAAGGTCAATAAATTAGAAATTTGGCCGTAATTGGAAATCGGCTTGACATATTTTAGTTCTGATAATTTTGCTAGGGTCGTAGACCATGATTTTTTTTTTNCAAGCTTTTTTTTGGGGGGGGGGAGGGAGGGGTCCATTCCCATAAATTTTTCTATATGTGCTACCGTTTGGGCTGTGGTATTGGCAAATTTAGATAACTAGCTAACTTCTCCTTTATATGCGTCTCGTGGCTGTAGAATCGTTTTTGGGCCAAAATAATTCAATCAGTCTCCTTTTCTTCTGGCCAAATGTCGAAAAATCTGCCATAGGAGCCAATAGCGATTGCACTCTATATTTTTTCTTTGGATATGTTTTTTTTGGGGGGGGAGGGGGGTCATTCCAAGTGATATTTTTGGTAACTCTTATCGTATGGACCACTAAAAAGCGTAATTGTACCACTTAGAACCACTCAGTTCACTAAATGGACTACGTTGATTATGAGTTAGTATACTAACTGGGCTACGTTGATTATGAGTCAGTCAGTGTAATAACTGGGTTTCGTTGGTTACGAGTCAAAACATTCAACAAAAAGTAGTATCCCTGAGTGCTAAGCGGACTCTCAGCTGAGTGGACATATTAAATTAATTCTAAACATTGGTCAGATGTTATCGAATCAAATCAATTATTTATTCATTTATCTTTCAGAAATTGACGATGATAAACTCATAAAGGGAATTCAAAACATATCAAATGACAAACGCAAAGAAAGAGACATAAATGTTGAACTTAAAACATCAGAAATTAATTCAAAGGACATCATACCCTTCAATGATGAAATAAACATTGAAACAAACATCATACATGAAGAGCAAATTATTTCCAACAAAGTAAAATTCTCATTTGAAATCAAAGTAAAAAAGAAAAAACGTACAGAAATTAAAAACACAATTGAAGAAATATCAACACAATTAAATATTAATAATGAAGAATTAACAAGAAACAAATCAATAGAGGAAGACAATCATAAAGGAATTGATGAGAATACTGAAAGAACAAACCAAAAAGAAGAAGAAAATAAACATTTAATTCAAAAGAGAAACAATATTGAAACCGAAATCAACATAAATAACACAATAAGTACTATTAAATTTGAAACGAATAATGGAGAAGATACAACCGACAGAACTATTACCAACACCATAAAAAACAATATTGTCCAAACCTATAATGAAATCAACAACATCGATATCAATGGTAAAATCTTAATATCCAATATCACTAATAGCAATAGGAATGACAAAACCGATATAAATATCAACTCCAAAATCGAATATCATAACGAAGATGTTAATGCCACCAATAGTAAATACAAAACCGAAAATATTGATTCAAACATAAAAACCGATAAAATTAATAACTCCAAAATCAAATATCATAATGAAGATGTCAGTTCCCCCAATACTAGGTACAAAATCGATAAAAATATTGATCCAAATATAAAAAGCAACATAAAAGATGACAAAACCGATAAAATTAATAACTCCAAAATCAAATACCATAATGAAGATGTCAATACCCTTAATACTAGATACAAAATCGATAAAAATATTGATCCAAATATAAAAAGCGATAAAGAAGATGACAATTTTGCTGCTAGTACATACAAAAATGATAAAGATACCGTTGCAAATAGAAAAAATGATAACATAATTCATAAGGATGACAAAAACATGAGCCTTCCAAAAAACGCCAAAATTCACAACAGTGGCAACATTATAAAGAATAATTCAAATAAACCTGAATTTCATTTCAATAGACTATTCATCCTAAATGGAAATCCTTGCAAATACAAAAGATTTCGTCTAGAACCCTACTCCAATCCTAACGACACTTACTATCTAATGATGAACGGCATATTTTATCCACACGTAAACAAAACATTTTCCACAAATGATTTCTGCGTTGAATATTTCATTGAAAATTCACAATTTTCTCCACTTATGTGTTTTCCAAAACCGTTAAATTTAAATAAAGAAGAGACGAATTTGATTAATTTAATCTACGCAATTGGAATGGTGACTTCAATTAGTTTTCTAATTGTGACTTTTATTGTTTATGCAATAATATCTGAGCTGAGAAATCTTCATGGATGTTGTCTAATGTGTCACATATCAAGCTTAATTATTGCTTATTTGTTTCTTGTGATTGTTCAAATTGTGATTCCAAATTACAGAATATCAACGAAATTTTGTATTGTATTTGGTAAGTTAATTTTCATTTATTTATTGAGGAGCCGCGCCAAATTAAATACAATGAGCGTTGCCTAAGTGACTTATTATTTCACGTCATTGAACCTTTGGAATTGACTGTAATAAAAATAAAGACCTTGCCCAGCATGGGGCATGGGTTGGCATAACTTCAGTCATCCAAGGGAACCTATTGTATTTAACGCGCAATAGACGCGGACGGGTTCTTGTTTTTTATTGAAAATATCTCAATACTATTTACTATGTATTGTGTAGAAGGGAAAAGTGTAGTCTGTTGTCCGAAATTTAAATAATGAAAGATGTTGAATCGAACTATTCAAAACCCGTTTTTATACAGGGTGTAACATAATTCGATGTCAATCCGTTAATCATATATTATTGAGATAAAAATAAGATGATTTCACTTTATAAAGTCATATCCGAAAATGCTTCCCCTCTAAAGTACAGAGCCTATTTCTGCATGTGGTTAACGGAATGAGATCGAATTATGTGATACCTTGTATAAATAGTTGGCCCGTCAGTCGTTTCTGCATAGACCGCTTCATGTGGTTAACGGAATGACATCGAATTATGTGATACCCTGTATAAATAGTTGGCCCTTCAGTCGTTTCTGCATAGACCGCTTCATGTGGTTAACGGAATGACATCAAATTATGTGATACCTTGTATAAATAGTTGGCCCTTCAGTCGTTTCTTCATAGACCGCTTCATGTGGTTAACGGATTGACATCGCATTATGTTACACCCTGTCAATACGTAATATCTTCCATGCTATAGAGTGAAACCATCTTATTTTGGTGTCATGAATATGTGGTTAACGGATTGACATCGAATTATGTGACACCCTGTATAGATAATGTTTCTGGTATTTTGTTTTAATTGACATTATAATATATTAAAAGCGAATGTCCGCATTGTTTAATTATTTTAAAAACTTTGATGCAAAGCAGGCGGAGGGCGGTGTCTCCTATTATTTAAGAGTTTGGGATTATATATAAACTCACAAGAAGGTAATCATACCATATTTGGCTCAATAAGGTATCTAAGAGCTAAATTGTCATTTGAATGACGTCATCACCATTGTTTCTATTGTCTTGCTATCCTAATTGAAAAGTCAAACTCAAAATGATAAAATTGTATGTTAATTAATGTTCATATAATGTAAGTAATAATACAGACAGTCAATACGAATGTATTGACAAGGGACCAGGCGGATGGGGGGGGGGGGGNNNGGGGGGGGGGGGGGTTGTCGTGACTGCTTCAAAGTTTCATTATTGAAAAAAATAAACCAAACTCTGCTAATTCTTATCATGTTGCAGGTTATGTCATACAATTTTTTTTCTTGGCAACATTTTTCTGGCTCAATATTATGTGTTTTGATATTTGGTGGACTTTCAGGTAAGTAAAAGATCAGAGGAAATCTGTTAGACGCTCTCTGTCAAACCCTAGCAAATTTTAATCCTAAGTATTTGTAGAGTACACAGTCTCTGCCGAGCTAAGATTGGGAATCGCTGTACGACGTCAACATCATCTTGAACATGGCCAGAAACATGAGCAAATAAAATCATACTGCCAGAGATAAGGGGACCTATGATATTTCCTAAGAGGGGATCACATCAGTTTTGGAGAAACAAGTCCTCAAATGCCGAACGATTCTAAGACAAGTGTCTGTTTTACCATAATTATAAGATCTGATCGAGCTGTTTTATCACCCTTTCAACAAGAGTGTCCAGTAGGTTGGTAGACCTTTGATATTTCCTAAGAGAGGATCACATCAGTTTTGGAGAAACAAGTCCTTAAATACCAAACGATTTTAAGACAAGTACCTGTTTTACCACAATTATAAGATCCGATCAAGCTGTTTTATCACCCTTTCAACAAGAGTGTCCAGTAGGTTGGTAGACCTTTGATGTTTCCTAAGAGGGGATCACATCAGTTTTGGAGAAACAAGTCCTTAAATGCCGAACGATTTTAAGACAAGTGCCTGTTTTACCACAATTATCTGATCGAGCTGTTTTATCACCCTTTCAACAAGAGTGTCCAGTAGGTTGGTAGACCTTTGATATTTCCTAAGAGAGGATCACATCAGTTTTGGAGAAACAAGTCCTTAAATGCCAAACGATTCTAAGACAAGAGCCAGAATTATAAGATCTGATCAAGCTGTTTTATCACAATTATAAGATCTGATCAAGCTGTTCTATCACCCTTTCAACAAGAGTGTCCAGTAGGTTGGTAGACCTTTGATATTTCCTAAGAGGGGATCACATCAGTTTTGGAGAAACAAGTCCTTAAATGCCAAATGATTTTAAGACAAGTGCCTGTTTTACCACAATTATACGATCTGATTAAGTTTTTTTTATCCAACTTCTAACAAGAGTGTCCAGTAGGTTGGTAGACCTTTGATATTTCCTAAGAGGGGATCACATCAGTTTTGGAGGAACAAGTCCTCAAATGCCGAACGATTCTAAGACAAGACCCTGTTTTACCACAATTATATGATCTGATCAAGCTGTTTTATCCAATTTTTTTTTTTTTTTTAACACTTTATTGAATGAACAATATAAACAGAAAAGAGGAGGTTAGCAAGAAAGAATTAATAAGAAGAAGGAGAAAAAGAATTATGAAGTTTGGTTAGATTAATATAGTTAATTCAAAGGGCGGGGTTAATTCCTGAGGAATTCTCTTCCACCCAACACATTGAAATCCCTGCCTATTTTTTACCTACCTAACAAAGTAAACCCTAGGGAAAATTCAAATAGTTTCTGAGGGCAGTAAATGTCTTTCTGTATGAATTTTGAAACCAGACCGACTCTCCGACAATCTCAAGTCTGATGGCAATTGATTCCACAGTCTTGCAGCGTGGACAACAAATGAATGGTTCATGAAATTGGTGCGATGAGTTGGAATGGTGTGGAGATGATAGCGAGTGTTGTGATGATGAAACTGATGTAATGAGGAAAATGATGAATGGAGATATGGGGGTACTCCTCATTCAGAATGCGCCATAATAGACACAATGTCTGTTGCTCAAGTCTTTTTTCGACCGGTTTTTGTGATTTTCGATTTTGAGATACAGGATCAAATTTCTTTTGTCGATAAATGTATCTAACACACAAGTTCTGCAATGTCTGGAGTTTGTTGCAGAGATCTTGGGACATGTTGAGAAGTTTTATATACAGAGTACAGAGAAGTTTTTTAATTTTAAAGCGCAGCAAATTTTTCAGACGGTTCAAGTATGTAATATCATAATTCATAATATTCGTGGGAAGAATAATATTGTATGTACTTGAGGCCACCTCAAATAATACTTATATATTTATACTCATAGGCGTTTCTAGCAGGGGGGCTTAAGCCCCTAGAATTTTTCGGCCCTTACACTAGATAAAAGAGAAATAAATATGGGTTATATATGTTTATACAGGACTTTTGTTCAGGAACAGAAAAAATCAAGCCCCCCCTCCCCCCCGCAGAAATTTAGGTCTGAACCGCTTATACACCATGAGTAAGATTCGCCAGACGCCTACCTCTGTTCCATAATAAAATTCTGATTATACAAAAAATACGTTGATCTGATGCTGCGTGAAAGAAGGATAAACCAACTTTCTCAAGTTACCAAAGGATTCTCCAGTAATTGTATTTGATCTGATAGTGTAGTAAAAAAGTATTATGTTATTGAAAACATTAGTGGCGGCTCGCATGTGTTACACCGGCTCCCCAGGAAGAAAAAGTATGCGCGAGGTGTTTGGATAAGCGATTTTTTCAAATAGTTTTTGAGGAAAAATGTCTAGTCCTTTGTTGGGGGCAGTGGGATGGGTGTAGGGTTATCTAACCAGTACAAAATATTCAGTACAAAAGTAACCTTCTGAATAGAAAATGTACAACATTTCTGTTTGTATCAACTTTGAGACTCGCTTTATTTCAATCGAAAGCGAAACTTTCGATTAACCGAGGACTGGGTTTCGGATAATCGGCTGTTTATCAAAATTTGGGATAGGGGTATTTTTTTTTTTATGGTCAAATCCGAAAAGTGAAAATAATAAACCAAAATAGGTATGTAATTGATTTAAATGTTATTTTAGTCAACAATTTACACCCATTTGATACACCAGTTCCCGTCAGATCACTGAAGTTAAGAAATGGTGAAAGTGGTTAACGTACCCGGATGGGAGCCCGCCTGGGGACACAACGTAATGCTAGCCTTATCGGGGTATCGCAAAGGAGTGTTATTCATTGCCGAGATTGGCCGGGTTGATAAGATTATTGCCTCTTGGTCCGGAGGTTGTTGGTTCGAATCCCGCCTGGAGCGACAACTTTCTGATCAAATTTTCTCATTTCCGGAGTTGCATGGCCGTAAAAAGTAGTTCCTTGAAGTAATGCGAAAGCTGTTCCGGGGCATAATAACTTTACAGCAAATCGGCTGGGTACCTTAGACAATCTAGGTGTAAAAGAGGTCCCTTCCCCACTCTTACAAAATATCGTTAGGGCTTATCTTATCAGCACCCTTCCTTTCTTTCCGGCCGCCACTCATGGCGATAATTTTGTAATGATTTAAGACGAGATGAGTGTTTGGTAATAAAGATGATCATTGCCAACATTGCAAGAGAGTGATTGTTATATAAGTCAGGCACGGCCATAGGGACTTGCATGGGTAGAAGATCCGAGATGAGTGTTTGGTAATAAAGATGATCATTGCCAACATTGCAAGAGAGTGATTGTTATATGAGTCAGGCACGGCCATAGGGACTTGCATGGGTAGAAGATCCCACGTAGGAAGATTTATTAGGAAAAACCTTCTGGTGTTGTGCTCGTTCAGGGGCGGATACAGGTTTTCATTTGAGGGGCTCCAAATTCTAATCGACATGGAAGTCAATAGGTGTTTAACCAAACTTGAAAAGTGTTTGGACGTTCAATTTCTTCAGGTCTGAGGGGGGGGGAATTTCCCCTCCCCCCCTCAGACTCTGAGGGAGGGAAATTTATCTTCATTTATGAAGTTTCTTTTATTTTATACATGCATTATATTGTGAAGAAATAAAAATTTAAAACCTTTTTAAAAAAAATCTTCTCTCATAAAATCATTTCTCTGACACCAGCTCTGACGATGTTCTCAGGAGAGGACGAAACTCATCATCATAGGTTTGCCATGAGTTGTTGATACTAAAAAACAGCCATGAGTTGTTGATACTAAAAAATCCTTACGGATAATGCATTAGCTTCTCCTTGCTATCTGCATGGATAATGGAAAAGATATCGTTTCCGACCCTTCCTCTAGTCGCCTTTTACAACTGGCATGGACTTAGCTGCTTTGGAAGTATTATTTTTAAGTCCCCCTATCCACAGGGGACATAGTACGAAATTAGTTCGCTCTAAATCTCATCTTTTATTCTTTTTAGTTAAGTGAAGATATAGTAATTTTTAAACTCAATTAACAACTTGTTTCTTCTTATATGCAGGGTCGTACCCAAGATTTTTTTTTTTTTGGGGGGGGTCCGAAGGATTGACAGCCAAGCCAGGACTAGCACCTCAAAATGATGATCATGGAAGGTGATGTTGTTGTTGATGATGATGTTGATATTATTGTTGATGATGATGATGTTGTTGTTGGTGACGATGATGATGAGTTACACCTTACAATATTACATAAGTCATGCATTATGAAATTTCGGGGGGGGGGTCTTAACACTTCTGATGTCGCTCAACTTCAGTGGTCTGACAGGAACTTACGTATCAACGTTGCAAAGTCGTTGATTATTATGTTCCGCATTTTATTTCAGTTCCGCCTTACGTCCAATTCTTGGTACAGTGTCCGAACAAGAGAAAAAGAAATTTCGTGTATACTCTTTATACGCCTGGATTTGTCCCACTGTTCTAGTATGCGTCACCATAAGTATGGACCATGTACCAAATTCATGGCTCAAACCGGGATTTGGATTTGAGAGTTGTTGGTTCAGTTGTAAGTACAAATACATTCCTTTATTCTGCTTCGCTCCGCCCAAAAATATAGGGTACGCCAGAATAACCTGACGAGTTTAACATGTTCACTCCTTCTTTAACTTCACCCTTTCGTAATTCTACTTGGGGTCGGCGCCGGCGCTGCGTAGAAACCCACTTTATGCTGATGATCTCGCATCATTGGTTTGAAGCAGAGTGTTTAAAAGGCTGGATGTATCCTTCCTAACACCAAACCTTCTGTATTTACACGGGCTTAGTACCGTCACCAAATGAAGCTGGCTGGCTCTCCTGCCTGGCTACATTTCCTAACACCAAACCTTCTGTATTTACACGGGCTTAGTACCGTCACCAAATGAAGCTGGCTTGCTCTCCTGTCTGGCTACATTTCCTAACACCAAACCTTCTGTATTTACACGGGCTTAGTACCGTCACCAAATGAAGCTGGCTTGCTCTCCTGCCTGGCTACATTTCCTAACACCAAACCTTCTGTATTTACACGGGCTTAGTACCGCCACCAAATGAAGCTGGCTTGCTCTCCTGCCTGGCTACATTTCCTAACACCAAACCTTCTGTATTTACACGGGCTTAGTACCGTTAGCTAATGAAGCTGACTTGCTCTCCTGCCTGGCTACATTTCCCAACACCAAACCTTCTGTATTTACACGGGATTAGGACCGACACCTAATGAGGCTGGCTTGCTCCCCTCGGTGGCTACATTGAGTTTAACATGTTCTTGTTCACTACCAAGTGATAACATTCAAAATTTAAAAAAATATTGTACATTAAAACTCTTGTGTAGGTACCGCACTTGTTTTTGAACCAAACTTGAGTATGCAAGCATAATATGGTATCCTAAAACTAAAATAAACATCCATAAAGTAGAAGCCATCCAATCAAAATTTGTACGATACCTTTTTCATAAATTGATCGGCTTTTATTCAACCTACCCCTCTGCTATCGCATATAATACGTTGTGCAAACATCTTGGTCTGCAGACTCTAGCTGTCTAAAGGGATATCTGTCTCTTAACACTAATCTATAAACTAATGAATGGCAATTTATCCTGTCCATCACTAACAAACCAGATATCCCTAAATGTACCAAATTTATACTTGACCTAAAATCCGTTGGGCACGACATTTATTCGACGAGGGGACCCCAGAAAAAAAATTTACTTTTATCGTTTTACAAAAAATAAGGACGACTCTTATGTGCCGCCCACACTGCGAGGTCTGCGGGGGCACCTCCACCGCCACTGTGTTTGATCACAATTAAAAATAAGTAGCAGCGAACAACAACTTCTTTAGAATTGCAATCCTCAGTCGTAGCGGATACAGGTCTTCAGTTGAGGGGGGCGATCAAGCGTTGAGCTCAAATCTGATGTGATATTTAGTACTTATTAAAAATGATTTTTTTTTAGGAAATAAGTTTATACAAGATGTTCAAGAAAAATAGCTCGACTATTAACTAACAGACTTTGCAATTAGCCATATTCATTAATGAAATTGAATCTGTAATTTTTTAGTATGAATATTTCACACACGAAATTGAAGCATGAATGCGTTTTCTTTTAAACACAAATTTCTGAAGTCTGTTTTCGAGGGGCGTGGGCGATCACCCCTACCGCCCCCCTCTGTATCCGCTACTGGTCCCCCGCATCTGGCTAGCATCGTTAACGATGATGCCACTATTGATTGATTCATCTACAAAGTCATCTCTCTTCGTAATTTGTATATGCCTCATATTTAACCTACTTTTTTTTTCTGTTTTAGCCAAACTAGCCATGTTGGTATACTTCTATGGACCAATAGGTACATTGGTATTGGGTAACATTTTAATGTTTGTAGATACAGCTCGCACATTGCTTGATCATCAAAGAACTACCAAAACTATATTGAAGACCAGAGGAAGTAAACGGCATGTACAAAATGAGAATGAGCGGTAACTTTCAAATTCCTTAGAAACGGAACCTTAAGTTGATACGTAGGACTATTGTTTACTGGACCGAACACAGGGTGAGGGGGGGGATTACAGTCGGTGATTAGCTACCAAAAAACGTGGAATCTCTACAATAGAAAAAAAATCTGCAAATGAGATACATGGGATTATTATTTTATTGACATATATGTAAAAAATACCCCCCCCNCCCCCCCCCCCCCCCCAACGGCATATGACGCATAAAATTAGACCCCATATAAAATGACATAAATAACCAAAATTCAAGTCTTCAGCGCTTACCATTCTCATTTTAGAAAAGAATATTGAAAACCGCTAAAAAGTGGCAAAACCCGCCAGAAGCATTTTCGTTTGCATCCAGAGGTTCGGGGCACAATTAGATATCAAACGAAACCCATATACCAAACTTCATCCAAATCGGTCAACGCTAATTGGCCAAAAAGCTCATCGCGACGTAAGGCGAAAAACATTTTTTTATTTGATTTTTGGATTGTACGTACCTTAAAAAAAAACACGGTTCCGAAGTTTCATTTTTTAAACCAAAATATCAAATTTGAGTTTAATCGAGTTCCTCCACGTTTCTCGGTAGCTCTTCGGTTACAGTTTCGCCTAAATAACACACGAATAACAAGTTAACACACACGAATAACACACGATTTTGGTGTGAATAACACACGATTTTGGTGTGATATGAAGAAACGATAGGTATGTTATATCCAATGCATGCCTATTTCAGTGCAAAATACCGGAGAAAGTAGTTTTTTTTTGGTACGAACTATCTAAAAACGACGCGACGTTAGAACGAAAGTTTCGAAACTTTTTCTTATGACAAAAAAATTGATTCCTCGTTTTTTGGTAGCCATACCTGCGCCAAAAATGTTATAAGACGATTTGGTGTCATTTAGCAGCTTACAGTAGGGATAGTTATATCTTACACATGCTAATTTTTGGGTTGAACATTTTTCGGGTCAAAAAAATTAAACCCAAAAATGGGACAATCGATCAAAAAACGAGACTTTTTCTAATAGTATTTAAGATGTGGCACTTGTTTCGTTGGTCCAAATTATATTTTTCCACCTGAAGTGAAAAAAAATATATAAGCTATTTTACAAATTTAAGTCGAAATTTACATAAAGGTCGCCCGCCATATTGAAAATAAAGCAAAAACGGCATATACTCCTGAAAGTATTTTATGTTGGAAATTACCCTAGGCCTGTGATAACCTTATTCTGGTCCACCCAATATATCTCTAATTCATGGTGATACAATAACCTTAGGCCTGTGATAACCTTATTCTGGTCCACCCAGTATATATCTAATTCATGAGTATACAATTTGGCGAGTTGGAGTCTGGTTGATATTTTGACACGGTATCACATGTATTGGCTGAAACAACTATCATTATTTTTTTTTGGACTCAAGGTCTTTTTAACATCTGTCATTCGAGACGGTGCGGTGTTTTTACTCTCTATTCCATGGAAACATATAAACCAGCTACCCACATTGACCTCAACCAGCCTTAGTTGCCCCGAGAATAGGCATCACGAGGGCAATATCCTATGTGGTAACCCACATAGTATAACCTCGCTAACTTCAGTGATCTAACGGGAAGTTTTGTATTTAACGTGCCATAAACTCCGGCTGAAACTATTTCTAAAATCTCTATTTTGAGGTCTGGAACCCAGGTGTTCAAATCGAATCCTAATATTGTGAAACCCAATACCTACCCAATCATATTTCTGCCTGGAGCCATACCCATAGAAGAAATATGACAACTACTTTGGCCCATGCGAATTTCGGAGTGAAGAGTCGCCCTGCTTGATATGAACTGGTAATAACATATATTATCTCTTTGCTTGTACATTTCAGATTTCACTTGTATCTCAAATTGTTCATAGTGATGGGAGTCAACTGGATAACAGAATTAGTATCTTGGGCACTTGGCGGGCCAAAATACGTTTGGTATATTACAGACATCAGCAATACACTTCAAGGACTTTTAATATTTATAATATTTGTTTGTAAGAAACGTATTTTGATATTATTAATATTGAAATTTTATCCAAAGTGTAGTTGGAGTTTTGTATCAAAGACCAAGTCGACATCCAGTGGTAATACGGTTCCTTATAGGGGAACAAGTATACATATGAGACATGTACAGTCAGTTGATAGCAGATAACATGCACATGTCCAGGAGTGGTCTCATTCTATCATAGCCTCCTGGCGTTCATTGCAGCGAGACATGGCCATATACAATCAATGTTTGTCCTGATACTGCTGAATAAAAGTTTTATGCCAAAGCCTTGCTAAAATGAACTTTCTCAAAAAAAAATCTAGCACTATCGACTATGAAAAATTTACTACTGTGGCGGTGCAGATTTTTTCCCGTTAATATCATGAGAGGTAATTAATAATTTATTGATTTACTATTTTCAATAATAAACCTTTGGAATCGTCACGAAAAAAAATACCCCCCCACCCGCTTTTTAGTGGTTTTCAGTATTCTTGTCTAAAAAGAGAATGGTAAGAGCTAGAGACTTGAAATTTGGTATGTATGTTTGATTAAGGGTTTCAGTAAGCTTTGGGTGCAATCAAATATACGGCTGGCGGTTTTTATCTTTTTTAAATACATTCACTCCTGCATAAGGGGAAAAGTCTAAAAATACTGGGAGCATCATTGGTTTGAAGCAGAGTTTTTTAAAGGCTGGATGTCCTTCCTTACACCAAACCTTCTGTATTTACACAGACTTAAGACCGTCACCTAATGAAAATGGCTTGCTCCCCTCGGTGGCTACATTGAGTTCAACATGTTCTTGTTCACTTCCAAGTCATAACATTAAAAATTTTTAAAAATAGATTTTTAATTGTACATTAAAAAAAGGCACAATAAAACTTTTGTATAGGTGGCGCACTTGCTAGATCCAAACTCGAGTATGCAAGCATTTTACCTTTGATTAAGGGTTTCAGTAAGCTTTGGGTGCAATCAAATATACGGCTGGCGGTTTTTACCTTTTTTAAAAATACATTCACTCTTTAATAAGGAAAAAGTTTGAAAATATTGGGGAGTATCCCCCCCCCCGCCCAATGTTACTACTGGCCATTTAATACGAATACTCCAAATAAGAAAGATGATTTCATCTTGAAGAAATTTAATTCTAAAAATAAAATAATTACTTTTATAAATGATTTTTTTTATTTATTAAAATTGAAATTTCTAAAGAACTTAAACAAAATATCATTAGACAGGGATTCTATCATCCTTGACCAGCAGACCAGCAAATCTGTCCATATCGTAGACTCAAATTAACTAAGGAACCAACGCTAAACTTGCAGATTATTCTGAGAGAAATTGTGGAGTTTACGAAAGGGAGAAAACTAGCCTTATACTGAGTTTCACTCATTAGCAAAGTACGTGGTTTGAGTAGAATTGTGGATTAATCCGCAAGATTATTACTAGAGACAGGGCCATAGACAGAAAACCCGGGCCAGGGGGAAAAATTTACGGGCTCCTCTATCATTCTTATTCTAAAATCACCGTATGGGAAGAAATAATAGTGAAAGTAGGCGATTCACGTAGTTGATGTGAAAAGGGGTTTACGCTTCTTCTTGGCAACACATAATTCGATTTTGAGATGTTACTGTTTTCGAAATATACCAATATATATGATTGATGTACAAGCTGAAAGGTCGCACTATATTTTAAAATCAGTGTCCTGCAATAGACATTGTCCCATATTAGCCCACTATCGCTAAACTTCTGATTTTGTGTGTTTGATTTTTTTCAAAACCTTTAAGTTGATTTATTTATTATTCAGAAAAAAAAACTTGAAATTTTTTATTATGATAATTTTCTCACCGGGCCTCTTGGGAAATCCCGGGCTTGGGCGTCGGCCCTGACTAGAAATACGACAAAAAAAACTGTTTTGCCAAAGAGAGGAGTTAACCAAAGATGAAAGACTCGGCTGTGACGATCGTACCTACTCTGAGGAGCATTTATATACTCTCTGATAAAATAATACTTTACATACAAAGTAGGGACCGTTCCATGAAATCTAATAGCTATAGAATAAACTAAAATACTAAAAAATAATTTCTGAAAACAAAATATTTTATTTGGTTTGATAGAGGGAATCTGAACTACAGTGAAATTCGAATAGAGAAGAAAAGATAGCGCAACCAAATCTGTCCGTAAACGATTTTCATTATTTATAATCCTCTCCTAGCGGGAATCAAACCCGCGTCCTTCAGGCCAAAAGCAAAGCCACTAGATAACGATTTTTTTCTTTTAAAAAGTAGACAATACTAATTTCAAAATGAAATTTGTGAATTTTAATTGGATTCCAAAAAGTAAATGCTCCAAAATATATTAACATGAGTATTTTTGAAAAGCTTTTTCGTTCGTCTCAAATAAGATATTAAGAGTTTAAACAGTAGACTTCAGAGAAATAGGGACAAAATGGAAAAGTTATTGTGACCTTAAAAAGAAGTAAATTTAGGTATATTTCTTTGTATTATTATGTCACATTTTTTGGACATCATAGCATTACAAATTATTTTTTAGCAATCACTCCAATATCAAAAAGCCTAAGCTAACATTCCTAATGCTACTACTTATCGCTATTACCATAGCTATAAAATTATTCTCAGGAGACTAAGTTATAAAGTAGAAAATTCTAAAAATCTTTTCGATTTTTTGACGGAGACGTCCATTGAGACCCTAAACGCAGCAAATAAAAAAAATCTTAAAAACTACAGAAGATATCACAACAGCCATATAAGTAAAAAAAAATCGAACTGAACCCATAATCTATACTTATAAAACGCAAAGCCCAGTTGGTATAGATACTGAAATGTGGCACACGTCAGTATGTTGGTACGTAATAAAGAAAGAAAAATCAAAAGGTCAACTAACTGGTACAAAGATATCACCAAATAAAACGCTTTTTGCGATGCAATTACACAGCCCAAACCGTAAGGGCTAACAAAAAATGACCGAGAATGGACCCTACCCCCAAAACCATACCCAACATCTATGAAAAATTTTCCGATATTTCCACCAAAAATAAAAAGGAATTCTACGGCCAAAGGCCAATACCGAAGGCGTACTTTCTTCCAATTCACTTCTGACTTGCTAACATTCCATGAGAAAAAGTACTGTAAGAAGTTACTTGAAGGTGACATCCTCATGGGCCGAGTCTACCTGAGCTGATGGTGTTAAATAACACAGAAAGCAACTCTGTAAATATTATTATGTTTGTAACTCTTATGTTTACTGACGTAATTATAGTACAGAGATTGTCATGATTGTGGGAGCTCATGTCAGTTATCAGTCACCAAGAACATATGTATGATGAAAATTATAAACTTTAGCAGTAGACTACAACTTATCTGTAGCTGCTATCTCATACATCGGGCTACCATCGGACACGATGTTGCGATCATCAGCTAGTATATTATAAAGGGTTCAACTTGCACTCGACCAAGTATCCAGTGTTTGTGTATGGATTATCCTTTAATTCAACGCTAAACAAAGTTTAATGAATGATTTATTTGCTGGTAAACTTTTGTACCTCAGACAGCAAATTAATGTAAGACGCATGTTCGTAGGCTGTTGAGAGATTGCTAAGTTTGTCAACGAATTCGTTTGAAATGCCTTTCTCCTCCAAATAGTTCATCAAGAGATCGTACAGGGGCTGAAATTTTTTTTAAAAAAAATTAGAGTTAAGCAAGTTAACAGCATTTAAAAAAAAACTCTGCCAATGTGACACATAAGTCCCCATAAAAGAATCACATTTTATTTTTCAATGTACGTAGATACCATAAATCGAAATAAAAAAAACTCTGTCAATATGACACATGGGTTTATTATTTTACTGGCTAAAAAATACCCCCCCCCCAAAAAAAAAATCTAGGGCGTGATTAGACCCTAAGTTTGACTTACATACCAAATTTCAAGTTTCTGGCTCTTACCATTCTCTTTTTAGACAGGATGAATGAAAACCGCTAAAAAGCGGTAAAACCCGCCAGCGGTATATTTGATTGTACCGAAAAGTTTCGGAGCTTACTGAGACCCGATTTTTGGATTCTACGTACCTTAAAATGTAAAATATCAAATTTTGAGGGGGGAGGGGGGGATTTTTTTTTTTTTTTTTTTTTTTTTTTTATGATGATGATGAAATTTGTTATGTAGTTCCCATTTGGGAACTAATTTTAAGCGGAAACTTTTCGTCACTTTGATTCACATATACAGAGTTCCATACTAAATGTTTATTAGTATGAACCCTATTCCATAATAATTTTAAAAGTTCATTAAGTATTAAAAATAATAAACCAATATAAATATTTGTTTTAAATTTTTACACAAAGATCTAAACAGAAAATTTTGATCACACAAAAGAGTCTCTTTCCATCTAAAATTTCTGACGTTAATCCTGCTTTTGACCCAAACATAGAGAATTCATTTCAGCGAGGCATGCCCCGCTTTTTCCCCCTTCTTGCTACCCGAAAAATATTTCAATGGCAACTACAATAAGTTGCTTTACCTCAAGAGAAAATAATATTTCACCGAAAAGATGAAAACACTTACCCCATCCAAAACTTCTCCGCTTGCAGCGTAATGGTTATCCTTCCATTCTCCATCAAATATGGTCACCTCATCGATAGAAAATAGGTCATCTGAAATTCAACAATTACTGAATTATATTTTGATAGAAAAAACTAGCACGAAGTGAAGTTTACCCGAACATAATCCCCTCACAGTCTGTGGTGGACGGACTTGTTCAATGCATGGTCATTGGATGTGGTTTTATTTTTACTTTTCTTATCCTATAAAAAGGAAAATATTGTAATGGGCTGAAATTTGATGTCGAGTTTTCAATGCTATAACACGTTTTGGGGTCCCCAGACCCCAAAACGTGTTTCTGTCTGTCTGTCCGTCTGTAAACAAGATATCCCAAAAACTGCAAGTGCTAGAGACTTGAAATTTGTTATGTACGTCAGTTTTATACCATGAACGACAAAATAAGCTTTTTGTGGAAATCGAATATACCGTTGGCGGTTTTATGCTGCTTTTTAGCGGTTTTTGCATATCCTGCTTAAAATGAGAACGGTAATAGCTAGAACTTTAAACTTGGTGCCTATTCATATCAATTTCATACAAAAAAATTGAAAAATACAAATTAAGTTAAGTGTAATATATTGTTGGCCGAATATTAGCGGTTCTGCCTAAAATCAGAATGGAAAGAGGTACAACTTAAAATCTGGTGCCATTTCATATCAATTTCTTATAAGAAATTGAAAAATACAACGTGGTTGAGCTGTAATATATCAAGAAGTGTAATATATAATTTTATTTCCACTCTGGGGACTTCAAAACGTGTTTTGGCATTGAAAACTCGACATCGAAAATTTCAGCCCATTACAATACTTTCTCCTTTTTTATAGATAAGGAAAGTCGTGTGGCGTTCACACCAGATTTTTTAATTTGATTTCTAAACGAAATTATGTATTATGTATCTGTAAAAATATTTTACTCAATCCAAAATAAAAACAACAACAGTATTTGACATCGGATCGATCTGAGGTAAAAAAAAACCTTTACTTTTACATTCAAAATTGTGATTTTTGATTCACAAAAAAAAATTGTAAATCAAGAGTTTTCCAAATTTATTATAACTTTTCCGGAAAAAAGAATCTCGATTTTTGCAATAGACTTTTCTCTGCGTTGGATCAAAGTCAGCATGCTTTGACCGACCTTTTTTAAAGGGAAGTAAAGACAACCACATCGAAACCGCAAGGCATAACTTTGAGATTTGACCCAGTTTTATCGAGTTTTTTTAGGGAATTAGAATAAAGTCAATATTCCAGGATTGTGTTATTAATATAAAAACACGTCAAATGACCTTCACATTTACATTTTAGGACCTATAGATTACGCAGAATTAAAGTATGATTTTTTTGGTTCCACAATTGTATTATTGAATTGATAGAAAAGAAAACTGAATTCTCCTTCAGTGTATGCAAAATTTCAATTCAATGTAAGAAAAATTGAGCACAGTGTATTAATCAATATTTGAGGCCGCAAAATACTGCTCCGCGTGTTCTTTCCTGAAAATCTAGGGCGCGTTTAATGAGGTGTCAAGTAAAACTTACTGTATCCTTCCTCGCTTTGTTCATTATTTTCAGGGGCAATAAAAGAGCAAGTAAACCCGAACGTTGTTTTATCTTTAATGAAATTAACTTCAAATGAAGGTTTAGATTTTAATTCAATCTGAGGTTCATCCTCAACGTTGACTTCTATATTAGGATCTCCATCAGCATCAACGGAATGATTTATATTGAAATGGATTTTTATTTTTTCATCTCCAATTTGTTTCTCCAAAGATACTTCAGGTCCATTAAGTTTAACTTGAAATCCATCAATTTCAGAGGGAATTGTTTTAGATTTTTGAATTTTCTTTTCTGCCTGAATTTCTTCTGATAGAAAATCAAAAAGTTCTTTCTCGGCTGAAACAAAAAAGAAAAAGGTGTAATTCGGCGGACATGTCCATTAAGAACCTATACTCAGCAAATAAACAAGTCTTAAAAACTCCAGACTGTGAACAGTAAATCCTTAATCTGTACTTATAAAACGCAAAGCCTAGTTGGTATACTGACTTACTGACTATAATCAACGTAGCTCCCCGATGACTAAGTGAAGACTTGAAATGTAACACACAGATTCCTTTTAGTTCAAAAGAAACAGAGTTACCACCAAAAATACACTTTTTAGCGTTCTTATTGAGATTTTTATACCAGAAAAACTAAGAGATAACGAGGAATGGCCAGGAATGTACCTCTCCCCCAAACAGTAATCCAGGATTCAATAAAAAATATGAAATTTGATTTTATCCGGTTTATCCCGAAAAGTTGAAATTGTTTATTTTAACAGTCGCAGTTTTGGACTGAATAAGTTGATCAACTTTACCAGGCTATTGGAAAGTTCGGAAGTAGGTCAGAAGAATAACGAGATCCATACAAAGATCGTATCCAGTAATAATTTGAATTGTCTCAATGGATCTATAGTCGGTTTTTATATAAAAAAATTCTATCAAGCAAAACGCTAGTTCTGCAAGGCCAAGAAAAACAAAACGAGCGTGCTATACCTACGCGTAGTTTGTAGGTATCTTAATCGAACCATCATCAACAGATAGTGTGAGAATAATATTTACAAAAATAAGAATATCTAAATTGATTATAATGTACAGGGGAGGTCAATGATGTTTGATTTTTGGTCAACTGATTAGTGTAATATTAACCAATAAAATTGATTAAGTATAAGGGTTGAACTCAATTTTTAAGTAGAAAAAGAAATCGAGGGACCGGTGGATACTCTAATTTTTCAAAATGTAAGCATTTGAAATCGAACAATGTGTATCGATGACTAGAAGCCGAATAAGATATATACAAAAATGTTTGCTGGAGCAAGGGGATCAATCACAAAATGCCTCAGCAAGTTCAGAAGAAAGAAAATAATCCCTCCAAAGATTTTGGAATAGAATAAAATTATTCCTGTCGTCAACGCATCTCATAATATCCTATAACATACCTCTACAGACGTAAAATGAATACCTTTAAATTATGTGTCTTAAGGCAAACATCATAGAGATGTTGGCGGTAAATTATATATAAGTATATTTACAATCTCTTTAGATGGAACTGAGCAAGTTTATAGAACTATAAGTAGATATTATATATAACCAACGATCATACCACGTTGAATACACCAGTTCCCGTCAGATCACTGAAGTTAAGCAACGTCCGGGCGTGGTTAGTACTTGGATGGGTGACCGCTTGGGAACACCACGTATTGTTGGCTTTTTCCGGCCCAACCCAGGCTGGGTGAGGTCAATGTGGGTAGCTGGTTTGTAAGTTTCCAACGAATGGAGGGTAAAACCCCCGTCTTGAATGACCAATAGATGTTAAAGAGACGTTAAGCCAAATAAAAAAAAAAAAAAAAGATATTATATATATAAAGATAAATTTGATGTATACAAAACACCCAATTAATTGTGGAGCAATATAGCATCGAATGTCATCGGAAAGTGAAGGACACATTTAAAGCACTGATTAAGTAAATATTAACCAAAGAATTAGCGATAAACGTGCAGATAAATCTGAAAAAATCTCCGAATGTTTGCAAATGAAAAAAACTGGTAAGTTAGGGAGTATTTTTATTCTTTAGAATTTGCCGGTATGATGCAATAAACAGTAGGTACAAATTGCAATAAACAGTAGGTACAATAAACAGTAGGTACAAATTGCAAACTAACTCACAAGTTATATAAAGTTTACCTAACAGACACTTACCTATTATAAAGTTTATCTAACAGACACTTACCTATAGCCGGCTTACCTTTGCCATGGGCAAATCTACAAGGGCATACATTAATATTATTAGAGACTATGCTCATTGGCAAGAGACTTCTGTGAGATATGGGTCGTGCCGAATGGATCATTGAATTGGAAATGTTACGGAGAGATGTAATACGAAATGCTGATTTGATTATTTTGTTCATTTTTATGATTCACAGTACTTTCTGACTTCAAAATTTGGAAACAAAAAAAGAAAAAGATAAATTAAAGGGATCGAATATTTACCAAAAACGTGAAAAATAAGTAAAAAATTCAAGTTCTAATTCTAACCTAAAAAAATTGATAAAAACACATGCATTTTCCTTCAGATAAATAATAAATTATACGAGGGATTTTTTCTTTTCAGTGGGATTTTTTAACATCCTTGCAACTTTAAGGTCCGGTCCTACCAAAAGCCGAGTTTTGAAACGCTCGGGTTTGGGTATTGTATTAACACAGGTTGACACAGTGTTAGATGAAACTCCCTGAAAACACGTCGTGGTAGGAGCGGGCCTAAGAAGACCTTGCAAACTCCGGCGGTCCTATGAAAAAAAGTGATAGTAGTGAGTTCACAGGAATCGAAATTTCAAAAAAGGAAGAGGAGCAGTAGAAGTTATGTAAACTGTCGCCTGCACCCGCTTACTAACCACGTCAAGCCCAATTTGCCCAAAAGGGCGCAAAAACTAAGCAGCTATTCTAATGAATGTTGTTGGGTATAGTTTGGTATGGGAAGCTGGTTTTCCTATGGAAAAGGTTGTTCCCCGTCTATCCGTTTCAGAGTCCATATAAACTCCTCTTTAAGATAGACCCCAACCCGAAAGAGAAACTACTATAGAAATAAGAACAACAATTTGAAAATTATCAACGATTAGAATTTACGAAATTGGTCTTTATTGGAATTCAGGATTTAGAAGATACATACCAAATTTAAAGTCTCTATCGCGTAATATTATTATTATCTTTTTAGGCATGATTAATGAAAACTGCTAAAATGCGGGAAAACCGCCAACAGTATGCTCGATTGCACCTAAAATAAATTTGTATGGCACAATAAGATTCCAAATATGACAAACACACGAAATTTCAAGACTAGCTCTTAATATTCACTCCAAATATGATATACACACCAAATTTCAAATCTCTAGCTCTTACCATTCCCCTTTTTAACAGGATATATGAAAATCGCTAAAAAGTGAAATAACCGCCAAGGGTGCCCTTGATTGCACCCAAGGCACAATTAGAACCCAGATGGGACCTATATACCAAATTTCATCCAAATCGGTCTACGCCAAGTGCCCATCACGGCGTACGACGAACAAACGGATTTTTTTTTTTCTTCGATTTTTGGATTCTACGTACCTTAAAACGTAAAATATCAACTTTTGAGGGGGTATTTTTTTCGTGAAGATTTAAAAGGTTCATTATAGAAAATAATAAATCAAAAATTATCTTCTTAATTTTTGCAAGACCTAAGGAGATCGCATAGCATTAGCATTCGAGATATCGTGCCGTTTCTATAAAACAAGTTGGCACCTTGAATGTGTAATCTCCCTTGGTGTTTCTTTGAAATCAACAACAGCTACAATGCTCAGTGTAATAGCCAACAATACTTAGTGTCCCCTAACGGACTCTCATCCGTCATGATCTTTTGTAGACAGCTCCAATAGCAAGACCCAGAGCCTTGTCTGTCCAAAGATACTAACAACTCACTCCTACAATCTACATGATGCTAGATATTTTCTGCTTGAAACTCTTTGGTTATATGACACAAAAATGTATTTTCTTGGTCTTTTTTCATCCATTCTGGCAGTGGTTTGTTCCAATCCACGGCAATTCACTTCTACATAATGCTACAAGATGAACTGTCCGGGATGTTTCCTTCTCGAAACTCTTTGGCTTTATGCCACAAAAATGTATTCTCTTGTTCTTTTTTCATCCATTCTGGCAGTGGTTTGTTCCAATCCACGGCAATTCACTTCTACATAATGCTACAAGATGAACTGTCCGGGATGTTTCCTTCTCGAAACTCTTTGGCTTTATGCCACAAAAATGTATTCTCTTGTTCTTTTTGCATCCATTCAGGCAGAGGTTTGTTCCAATCGTCAGGAGGAGTATCTCTGTGCTCCCAAACATTATTTCTATAAAATGCCTTTAGTCTTTTTTTTATTCTTGATTCTTCGTTGAGAATGATCGCTTCCTAAAATAGAAGAACATAAAAAAAAAAAAAAAAAAAAATCGATGACATTTTTGCTGCCTTTAGACGAAAGAATGCTACAAAGCCAAATGGATAAATATGTTTTACGTTGTCAAGGTCAAACATAAATTAAAGAAATGCATTTACATTGTGAATTGTGAACTGCATTTTGGGATAAAGTTTTCTATTGATTGAATGTTTCTGGTTTTATTAATGCAAAATCTAATAAAAATCCATTCGTCTGAAATGTATGAAATTATTTTTTGGCTGGATGTTGGGGGGGGGGGGGGGNTGTTGGGGGGGGGGGATATTTTCTTCTTTTTGTCGATGTAGAACTGGTGTCCGAAGGATTAGTCGTTGATTAATCAGCATATACGGGATACGCCCGATTGATGTATGCATTTGTAAGTTTATACATGCAAAAAATGGAATAGACCCCCCATATTCTGTGTTTGGTTTGAAAATGTACATGATTTTCAGTGTACCCAGACTGACTCACTAACTCTCAATGAAAAACATCTGCTCAGAATAACAAATATTACATACCGCCGCTTTATAGTCCTTATTCTCCGTCCATTTCTCGCAATTTTGTAGATCTCTATTAAACTCAAGACAATCTTTCAATTCCCCATCCACAAAATATTGATAAAATCTACCTTGGAATCCTTTACAAGTTTTGTATTCTCGTTTGTAAATAGCACAGGGTCTGATCTAAAAAAAAAGTATACATATTTTGGTTTATTATTTTCAATAATGAACCTTTGGAATCATACAGAAAAAAATACCCCCGTCAAAACTTAATAAGTCATCTACATCCCACCACTTCTATAATGTTCAATTATGAATCTTTAGAATCGAAAACAAAAAAATACCCCACCTATCTCTGAAGTCAATAATTTACGTTTCAAGAGAAGATACACAGAATTACTAAATCGAATAGAAAAATTATTCTGTCTGTTATTTTTTTGCCACTGACGTTGACCGATTTAAATGAAACAAACACTAGTTGCTCCACGAAGCTATCTGAACTTATTGATTGATCACCTCCAACTTGACTCATTTTTCTCATTTGAGATGAGCAGGAAGGATTCACAAAATATATAAAAAAAAAATTGGGAAGGCTCGGTCAATCATCAATATCTAGTTAAATATGTGTCCTTGAAGACACCAAATCCTCGGTTCAGGTATTTTGTTCTATGTACCCGATAGTAAATGCACTAATGCCTTTACAACAGTTTGCCGGTAGAGTCGGAAAAAAAATCCAAGACCGTAGGGCTCCCTCGAGCGTCAGTATCCAGTATGTAATTAATGCATTTGTTTGTGATTGAATCTCAACGTCGTAAATATTAAATTTAGCTGTACGAAGGAATACACTGAATTTATGCGAAAGCGGTTCCGGGTAGGGTTATCACTGACCTTCCAGGACTTGGAATCTACAAACTCTTTCAACTTTTCATCAACTTCAGTTTGATCACTATCATTCTTATCAGTCGGCTCAGCTGTGACATCATTTGTTTCTTCTACCATGCTGTCCTGTCTTGACATTCAATCGGTAGTATTTTGATCGTTTGTTCAGGCCTGTGACCTTAGAAATTTACAAACTGATGGAATTAGAAATTATTTCAATAATTTCTTATCACAACATTGCTCCCAAAGAGAGTTTATTAAAAATTAAATTCAAATATAAAAATATTTTTTCATTTCCGATTAAAATTTCAAAGCTGTTATCAAAAACCGCGAGTAGATGCTATGTTGCCAGAGAGCAAAATGTGCTTCACCCCCAAAACCTGCAAAAAAAGAGGAATTCTACAGCCAAGAAATAGGGGATTCGGTACAAGGCCCGAATGGAGCAATATTTTTTCTGAATGGTGCAAGAGTTTTTTGGGATAAGCATAAGCGACTTCATGAGAAGAACAAGTTTGTTTATTTTATCAATATAAGCGTTAAGATGAACGTCCTCCAAACCAGAGAGGTTAGGAAACGTTTTGATCGGCCATGCTTCGATGATGAAGTTGTTTTTTTTGCTAAAAACTCGAAGTTTATCCCTAAAAACTATTGCATCATTCGAGAAAAAACTATTGCTTTATTTGGGCCTTTTGTCACGTCCAGGGAAAAGATATAAAGTGTGGTCTCTATCCGAGATGGAATAAATTGGCTCCCTTTTGATTTTTCTAATCTAGCTTTATTATTGGCGAAAACGATTTCCAGACGTACAGCGTACAGACATTTCTTTTTTCTAGATCCATTTTTATGGAATGTAGGCGACATTGTCCAGAACAGCAAAAATGAATACCAAAATATTTCACCAATATAATACACCAATAGAATGTTTTTTTTTTTTTTTTTTAATGTTTTGAAACACTCGAGTTTGGGTATTGTATTAACACAGGTTGACACAGTGTTAGATGTAACTCCCTGAAAACACGTCGTGGTAGGATCTGGCCTTACGAAATCAGTGTAAGGTAAAAATTAACTCCCTGAAAACTCGTCGTGGTAGGATCTGGCCTTACGAAATCAGTGTAAGGTAAAAATTTAGCATCAGCAACATTGTAGAGAGACAATTTTTTGATAACTTCATGTCGTCCAGCACCCAGCACGTTATCAGCTAACAGCATGATAAGAGTTCAAAGTTCATTTTTGATATTTTCTTTTGTGTTTTGTCTGTGAGTTTGTTATCGAAATTCTACTTGGAATTCAAATCGGTGTTTACCTGAGTATTTGGATTTGTTATTTGAAGTATTTGAACAATCTTCCTTCATTCACTACAATCAGCTTGTTATCAATAAAGTGAAATTTAAATGATAACTTTCATTAATTAAACCCTTTCTGTTTTTGTTGTCGGAAAGTCGTGCGGAGCAGACAAAAAGTAAGTTTTTTTCCAGGTAAATTCATTTTAATCTATGAAACATAATTTTTCATACAAAACCAGTTTTTTCTGGTGAGCTTTTAGTTTAGATTATAAACTTTTAATATTCGCCATTCCGGTCATAAAGCTGTGATTGGTGTTCATATCTTAAAATATTATGCTGATATAAAACTTAATTGTTAAATGTATAAAAATAAAATTAGTTATTAACAGGAGACAGAGGTCTTTCGGTAAATATGTATTTTAGGGTAACTTTTCAAAAATGGTAAAAAAAAAGGGAGGCATGGCCGTAAAAACCTTTCCTAACCTCTCAATTTTTTAAGCCAAGGCCTGTTACGGCTCCCTTAACCCAACTAGAGAGGTTAGGATACGTTTTTACGGCCATGCCTCTCTTTCTTTCGACCATTTTTGAAAAGTTACCCTAAAATACATATTTCTTTCATTATTATAGAAACATATTAAAAACAAGTTTGGTTAAAATCAGCATAAAAATTATTGGCAATCTAACAAAGTCTCCGGGCCTGAATATGTAAGATCTTCTACACTCCGGGACGACTTTTCAGCTAGAGCAGCGGCTGCGGAGAATGAGCATAGAAAATTCGGTCTTACAGTTGGTATTCTCACTGCAGGTAGGTATAAACTGCTCTTGCTTCGGTGAGTATTTCTTTTAGTGTTTTTTCATCTGTTGTAATATTTTTTTAAAATTGGTATGCTATATCAAGTAAAGCCACAATGAGTACCGGGGCGGTTACTAAAGTTCGTGGCCCGACAAACAAAGGCAAAGACCGGCTGTATCACCACGTTATATGTAGGTCGTATTTTCGGTTTAGTTGATTCTCAAAGTTTGGCTTACTGTCAGTCACATGTAATGAGTTTTTGTACCTTAAAAATATAAAGAGTTTTTTTATTACTAATATTTCTGTACTCATTATTTCAGAAATGGCTGCCACGGATCAGATTTTACCTCAGCCTTTGAAAGAAGTGAATATTCACTTGATGCATGGTTACGAAAATGATCTTAAAAAGATTTTCCAAGCCATTGTTCAGTCTGCTGAGATATCAAATAAAAGGTAAATGTGAATAGGTTAACGCATTGTCACAACTTGTTATTTTGGGCATCACAGCATTGCAAGGACCACTACACTAAACTAAGACAGTATTATACATATTTTTGGCTCACATTTAAGTAGCTCACTGAATTGGCATGTTCGGTCAAGACATGAGGGAAGCCATTTAATCAAAAAATCTGATCTGCTTTCTATTCCAGGATAGGAGGTAACACATTTGAACCTCATTGGTCTTACGCAGATGTCCAATTCGGCTTAGAAAAGGGGAATCTTTCTCAGGTATGTTTGTTTTTTATTGTTATAGTAGGATCTTATTTAATCTGAATTAATGTATAGTTAGGAGGATCTTATTTAATCTGAATTAATATATAGTTAGGAGGATCTTATTTAATCTCAGCGAATGATTTTTTTCTTTGCTTAACGTCTTTTTAACATCTTTTGGTCATTCGACACGGGTGTTTTACTCTCCATTCGCTGGAAACTTACAAACTAGATACCCACATTGATCTCACCCAGCCTGGGTTGGGCCGGAAAAAGCCATAGGGGCGCAAACCTATGTGGTCACTCACTTAGTAAAACGTCTCTGACGTTGCTAAACTTCAGTGATCTAACTTGAGCTGGTGTATTGAACGTGCGACAGATGCTTGCAATCAATTCATTAAAAACCATATCAAATTTGAGTGGAAATAAAAATAGAAAAATTTATACCCCTGTGCCAATTGGGCAGTATGTCGGATTCGTGAAAACCTGAAAACAGCTAAAAAGAGGCAAAAAACTGCCAATAGCATGTATATTCGATTTCAACCAATAGCGTTTTTGAGCATTGTATGTATAAAATTGTTACATATAGGCTCGAAGATGATGGGGAAACAACGCATTTCGGTCCTCACCCAAAAGAGCAGCAAATCAGCTCGTTGGATGAAATATTTATACGGTTAGGAACATTTTGAAAGATAAATCGTGTTTAATTTTATATACATTTTCTAACAGAATTGAAAAAAAAATATACTTTAGTCAATTAGGTCGCTACATCTATTTCGTGTTATAAATTAAGTCCCTTCATCTATTTCGTGTTTTTATAAAAAAGTATACTTTAATCAATTAAGTCCCTACATCTATTTCGTGTTTAGAAAATTAGCGAATGTCAAAACTAGCAAGTACTTCTGTGAATAGACCCCACTCACTTAACATATCCACCGAGAGGGACTATTAGGCTGAAACTAATCAACCGATAGGATAGGATTCTTGTCAAAGCTGCTCTTAAAAAAATTTGTGATCCGAAAAACGTTCTTACCAGAATCAGTTCAAAAAAAATAAAAAAATAAACAATGAAATTAAAATCAGCTGTATGGTAGTAAGATTATACATTATCATTATTATACCCAAACTATACTGCGAGGATGAGACTGAAGAGTCCCTTTACCCCCACAGTCCAGGTAGAGGTCTCATTTTACAAAAAATAAAAATGGCTGAAAAAGTACACATGATTTTTTTTCTAAAAAAAGACACACATTATTTTCTCGCAACAAATTGCGAGAATGAATGGTCCGTGTAATGTCCTTCCATGGTCCGTGCACAAGCTACCAAACTTCAAAGGAGAAGTAGGACTGGAAGAAAGAGGGAAAAGATAGTAAAGGAGAAGAGAAGAAAATGTTAGTGAATAGGATTTAACAAACCTTCACTAACTGTCTCCAATAAAGATGATTTGAAAGAGTGAAAGGTGAATGAATTTAGAATAGGATACGATACTGTGTTCCAGAGATCGATGGAAGAGATAAGGAAAGGTTTGTGATAGGAAAAAGTGTTGTGAGGAGGTTTTTGAAGGAGAAGATGATGGGAACGTGTCACTATGGAAAAACAGATTGATGACGAAATTGATATTTGGAATACTTGTGAGTTGAACCCAACCCGACGAGAGGGGGTTCATGGGCTGAAAAACTTTTACCCATGTTTTTTCTTATGCACTTAAAAAAATTCCTCTTAGTAGCAATGTAATGTGAAGTAAGCTTTATATAAAACTAGTTGTTTCGCCCGGGCTTCGCTACGGCCTATAGATTGGCACCTTAGAGGCGTGGCCGTTCCCGTGCTATTTGTGTTCTATGATTTGCCTTTCAAAATCGGAAGCTAATAGTAAGTAGGCGTGTACGCTGTTGTATGTATGTATATACATGTATCATGCTATCTCTCTCGCTCCAATGTATTTCTTATGAGGGTTGTTTATTTTTCGCGATTTCTACCACTTAAAATTTAAATTTTGCAAAATCCTTTCTTAGTGCACACTCACATGGTGCAGCGAAGGTCCCTGCAAGTCTGTAGCATTAATAGGTTTGGCTCAACGTTGATCAGTCACTCAGGACATTTTCTTTTATATATAAAGATAATCGCCAAGATAATAAATACGGGTTATTTACATACGTAAAGTGATTTCCTTTATCGTACTAACAAACGTATCATACAATGATTTTAACTGAAGGCGTATTGGGGACCTGTATATATCCCCCCCCCCCTGACCGGATTTCCTCTCTACGTAACAATAGAGTTCAATATTATAATGTTGGCTTTTAAACAATTTCAGGGCATATTTCACGTCACTTCAAATAATAAAGACAAAGGAGTTGTCGTTCAAGAATCTTACGTAAGTATCAAACATGGGAACTATTACCATTTGTAATATTTATTTTGTTTCGTGAAGGAAACATTTTTTGAAGTTTAATTTTCGTCTTTAGAGATATCTCTAAAATGAAAAAGTCGATAGACGAAAATTAAACTTGAAAAAAATCTTTCCTTCACAAAACAAAATATTAAGTCTCAATAGACATTCCTATATTAAATAACTAGCAGGATACGCCCGCTTCTCTTGGCGCCTTAGAGGCATGGCCGTTTATAGTTTCAACCCCAAAAGTAGCCTATGTCCTTTCCTAAAGTTTAGTCTATCTCCATACCAAATTTCATCAAAATCGGTTCAGTAGTTTAAGCGTGAAAGCGTAACATACATACAGACAGACAGACAGAGTTACTTTCGCATTTATAATATTAGCATCGATTTATAATATTTAGAAAGACTTGTATTGTATTCGTTAAAAATCAACTGTGACGAGGTCTCATCAAAATATTTCATCACCAAAATACATTCCAGATCTTCATCTCAATGAGTACTGTTGCCTACAATGTGTTGTTATATTAGACACTCTAGATTCTAAACTTTTTCTTACATTTTATAAAACAAAGTTTTCCGACGCGATTGTTTGCCTGTTCGCGATAAACTACGGTTTCATACGGTTTTCACAAATAGACAGAGTGATTCCCAGACTCACAAATAGACAGAGTGAAGAAGGTTTAGGTGTAAAAAAAAAAAAAAAAAAAAAAAAAAAAAAAAAATTGATTAACCATTCCAGAGTAAGAAAATTAAATTTAAATGAAAATATACAGGGCGTCCCAAAAAACATGTAATTCTTTTAATCACATATACTAGAGCTCAAATAAAGATCACTTCGTCTAATAAAGATGGGCCCGGAAATTCACCATCTCCGCGCACTAGGGCTGTGAAGTTCCAGATTTTTTAGATTTTTTTTTCCCAAAATTTGTGAACGGTGTTATTGGAACGGTGAAAAAATGATGACCATTATTAAACTTGTACTTTCTTTAAAAAAAGTCTGATTATCCTACTATGTACAGGGACGGGATTTATAAGGGGTCTGAAGGCTCAAAAGCGTCATATTTTTTGTCTTTGAGCAAAATTTAATTATGATGAAATATTCGAAGCAATCATGCTAGGAACATAAAAAAAACGAAATAACTTAAAGGGAGCACAAATTTTAAACGAGTACACATTATGTACATTTTATTCTGCATGGGGCGATATGTTTTACGTTTTACATACTAAGAGATAATCAGAAATGCTAGTCTCATATTTTTTGGACAGTCCTGTTAAAAGGATTACATGTTTTATTGACATCCTGTAGTTATATATTTTTTCTCATTTTATGTGAACCCAGATTTTGTAGATTGTAGATAAATGAAGTCGATACGTCATTTAAATAAGATTGTGTTAATTTGTATTAAGAGTGCCTGCTGTCTTTACGGACTATAATTCATTGAAACTGTTTGATATTTCTTCAGATTTTAGGCAAAGAGGACATTCATATTATTGGATTCAAGAATAGAAATCGTGCTTTTGAAGGTGACAAAGTGGTAGTGAAAATTCTAAATAGAAATATGTGGGTGGTAAGTATTCAATCTACAAGGTGTCTGAAAAATGAGTGGAGCTCAATATTTCGAGAACAGATTCGAATTTCGAAAAACACGTATTTATTTATTCCAACAAGTTAATTTTTTCTAGTTTCTAGTGATTTTCAAATTTTAGGCACTTTGAGAGGAGACCACAGGAGGGCAACTTAGAAATCTTAAATGGAATATTTTGAGAACGAATTCGAATTTCGAAAAACGCGTAGGTATTTATTCCAACGGGTAATTTTTTCTAGTAGGGAGGATGGGTAGAACTGACTTGACTTGGAACACTGACATGCATCTTTTAAAAGACCTGCGTTCTAGGTCGGATCTTCTCGAAAAGAGCAGGTCTTTTACTATAGGTAGCTATACAATACAACAACACCCTGGCAAGTAGTGATGCGAATTTTGAAATGAATTATGATATGAAAGATGAAGATCTCTTTATTTCTTTTCTCCCACTGTTCCAGGTCAGTGTTCTAGATCTTTTTAGTGACCGACCTATTTGTAGTCAGTTTAGTGACCTGGTTATCCCATCCCTATTTTCTAGTGATATTTAAATTTTTGCCACTTTCAGAGGAGGGCAACTTAGAAATCTCAAATGGAATTACCTCCTTTGTAATACATTTTAAAGGTAAAATAATAGTAAAGCATTCTAAGATACTGGAGGTATTTCACGTTAAAGTTCAGCTTTTGTATACCTCTTTTTTGACAGAGTAAATTCCGTTTTGCAAAAAGAATTAAAAAAGTTTAATAGAAAAAGCAGGGTCGATATGGATTAATTGTTTCTATTTTAGAATTCAGCCATTGCTCAAAACTGAATTGATTCAAATATCAAAACCTTTGCCCCGTCCCTAATGAATTCCTTATTGAATGCTGATTCTACTGACTCAATGAGCAAGATTTCTATTTTGTGTTTTCTAGGATAAAAACAAACCAACTGGATTCATTGTTTATATTTTAGAATTTAATCATACGCGAGGCTCAATAGGAAAAATAGAATCTATTCCAAATGAGACCCAAAAACCAGTTGTATGCTTAGGTAAGTCTTATAGAATCGAATTCTAATTTGAAAATGCTGTTTCTTTGTGTTATTATGTCACAACTTTGGTTCTCATTGTAGAATTTTTCAATATCTCTCAATTACTTTAAATTTTCTAATTCACCTACAATACTAGCACCCGGTCGCATTTATTAGAGATTGATAGAACCTCAATTGTTAATTGTGACTTAAATAAATAAATAAAAAACTAAGATCTCCATAGCTACATATTCAAACCACAATGACAAATTATTATTTCCCCTGTCAGGATTCGAACCCGGGCCCCCCGAATGCAAGAGTAGTGCAGTGACAACTGAGCCATGAGAGCTGGCAAATATTGTTATTAAATTGCCCACTACCAGCATGCCATGTTCATTTATGTGTGAGGGTGCATTTTGGAATTTAATTTGAAACTTCATTGAAATATTTTTAAACTTGCCCAGGTTGGGGAATACCACATCGTTTCAACGATTTTTTTGTCATGTGGCACATATATTTATGTTGGAGTGTTCCCACTATAAATGTTCTTGGCTTGGGAAATCGGAAAATTCATCCGTGAGGATGAATTGGGTCATATTCAGCATCTTAATGGTTTTTCCTAGACCAAATCACAAAGAATCTTCACTTCATGAAAAATTGGGAAATTCATCCGTGAGAATGAAACTGTCTTAATGGAGCTGTTCCCATTATACGTTAATCACTTGTCACGACAAACAAAAACAACAAAGTGTTTTTCCAGGTTTTCAATCTATGGACCCCGGTGTACCTCCCGCAGCTATAATACAAGAATTTGAAACATGGAAGAAGAAGCAAGATCATCCGTCACCATTTAGTTCTATATTTTATGCGCAATCCTCTTTTTTTCATGAAATTTTGTACTATGTAGAAATTAATGATTGGCTTGTATGTAACGTTGCCAAAGGGTAAGTACTATTACCAGACAACTAAGCGTGATATTTTTCTACAGGGTGGGTCAGGATGTCGTTATCACAGAACTAGAGTAACTAGAACAGGTCATTGCCAACAAAAAATACTCTAATGAGTATATGCCGTTTTCAAGATAGGAACCATTTAGTAAATTTCGACTTGAACCCACAAAACGAGGCTCCAAATTATAATCAACATGGAAGCTACTTGGTCCTATAAGCATGACGTGACTCCCTGTCACATATAATGGGTACCGCTTCTAATTTCTTTATTATTGAAGTTTAACACCGGACAGAAAAAAGGATCATGAGAAAACAGAAAGAAAGAAAAAAATCAAATTTTAAAACGACGATTCTTTGTTAAAATCGATTCAGTTTGAATAAATATTTACATTTTCCAACATTCAGGGGCGATGAGGGCGACTCCCCCCCCCNGGCGATGAGGGCGACCCCCCCCCCCGGTTGAGAGACCCTGTATGTACCAAGGTGGGTAAAAAATTAAAAATACCATCGTTCCCCGAATTAATCTCTACAACTCCTGCGATAATTCAAAGAGATATCTTATCGCCCGTTTTTTTTAGTTCAGAGAACATTTTATATCTGTGATCTTATATATTTTTATACCTATATTGTTTTATTTTATTATTTCAGAGAGTTGGTTCACGTTGTCGATGGATGTGGTTCTCATAAAAAGAATTTGACTTCTCTATTTTCTCATATGATGAAGTGCCTTGTTACTAAATATCCGTTTCGTTTTGAACAATTTGATAGCTCAAAACAAGGCAAAAAAGCAATGAATTTCTATAAGGAACTGTTGAGAAGTGGCATTCGTCACATAAAAATACACAAGGGACTTCCAAGGACAGATTTTTTGTGAGTAAAGCGAGCAATGAAGGTTGAAAAAAAGGAAGTAACCATACAGAATGTGTGTTTTGGTTTAATATTTTCCATATTAAACCTTTGGAATTATCACGAAAAAAAAAATAAAAAAATTACCCCCCCCCCCTTAAAATTTGATATTTTACGTTTCAAGGTACAGGGTGCGGCAATTAGTATTTCCACATTTGAAAGAGCTGGTATTTGGTATTCTGTAAGCTTGTGTATTCTAGTTTTTTTTCTCCATATATGTTTTGTAAATAATGTTGCCCAAATGACGGCCTAGGCGAGTGATGCACTTTCGGAGTCTTTCACGGAAGTTTTCCATGACTCTCGTCAGCATACCCGCATCAATTTGCATGATTTCTTCCAGAATTGCCTCCTTTAACTCTTCAAGTCATTTCGTGTTGAATATCACAAACCCCACGCTTCTCCCACTATCACTCTCCCTCCCACGATTTTTTGAAATGTGGGAAAACTAATTGCCGCTCCCTGTATTTATCGGTTCACCATTGATTCAGGAGGCCAAAATATGACTTTTTCTTTCTCAGCAGCAAAGAGTGAAAACAGCCTTCGAATGTCATCCATTTGATATTTGGGTAAATCAACCTCTGAGGATTTGCTTTCGTAAGAGCATTTACTACTTTTTATGCATACTACTTCTCATTTCACTTGTAAACAAAAAACTATATTTTGGAATTCTGCTGTTCTTTGTCAGATTCATACTTGATGTCGTTAAATATGTTTTTTCAGACATCAATTTGTGTTTACACTGGGAGCGAGTGAATCAGTTGATCACTTATCGATGGGATTCTCATCTCAAATATTAGAAAATGATGTTTTTGAGATCAGTGTTCACGTATCAGATGTGGCTCATTTTTTAATTTCGATAAAACAAGACGAAAATCATATCAAGGTTATGAAGAAATACATGGTAAGATATAAGGCAGACAAAAGAAATATGTGGTAAGGAGGCAAACAGAAGAATTATGTGGCAAGATAATAAGGCAGAAAAAAGAAATATGCGGTAAGATAAAAGGACAGAAAAAAGAAAAATGTAGTATGATAAAAGGGCAGACAAAACAAATATGCGGTAAGATAAAAGGGCAGACAAAACAAATATGCGGTAAGATAAAAGGGCAGACAAAAAAATATGCGGTGAGATAAAAGGGCAGACAAAAGGAATCAGTATTCTTGTGAGCGTGGCATGAGCAAAAAAATATCACATTTTTCCTACCCCGAATCGATTTTAAATCGTACAGGAAACATTTTAAAACAAACCCCAGGTTTCTATCTTCAAATCTTTGAATAACATGTTAATTATATAACAAACGCAAAAGGCCCAGTTGAGGCTTAGGTGCAGGGGCTCATTTAGCCCTAAAGAGGAATCTAGCTCATGAATATACGAATATATATTCTATGTTAATTATATATTATTAATTATACATGTTAATTATATATTCTATCTACAAAAATAAATAATCGATAAAAACACCTTTTAACCAGATTTATCTTTTGTGATTTCAGTTGAAGTTAGCCATGAAAAATCTCATCTCTCTGACACACAAAAATGATAATATGTCCGACGTTCTCCTTCCTCCACTTCGGAAGATTTGTTCGATTAGTCCAGAAGATATAAAAATTGCTCTCACGTTCCAATTTAAGTTTGACAAAGAAGGCAGTCTTATATCTTCCGATATAGTGCCGAGTTTGATTAAGTCTTCTGGACATTTGACTTACGCACTGTTTAGAGTGAGTAGCCTTAAATGATTTCTATATTCCAATTTGGTGGTTCCGGAGAACTTGTGGGTTTCAATAATGAACCTCTGATGTCGACCATGAAAAAAGCTTCCTCACGATGGCCGGTTCTATGCGCCAGGACGACCTGGAACGCATATCACCACAGTTCCAACCATGGGCCTTAAAAACCTGTACTCGGTAACCTCATATCAACCAATTTCTACCATCTTTTCAAAAAATTTTGATATTTTACTTTTCAAGATACGTAAAATTTTATTCATTTCAGAGCATTTATGGGAAGGCACCTGTTTTTACAACTAGCTTAACTGAGGAACGGCCTCACTTACTGTTTCGCCATAATTAACAATATCTACGCAGTACACTCTGATAAAGCCACCGATACGTGGTGTCCCCAGGCGGACTTTCATTTTAGATCGCAACACGTCCAATGTTGCCTAACTTCAGTGTTCTAAAGGGAACTGATGTTCCATTGTGGTTAAATGTTGGCTACGTAGAATCTAAAAATCTTACTATTATATGAAGACGAAACATGTTTTGCTTGTACCACGTTAATGTAAAACAACCATATCTATCTGTGTCAAACCTTTTAACGGAGAAGTGCGTAGGATAGTTATGTTAATAATAATAATAATTTTGTTGGCTCATATACTTTCAAGACCTTATTTCTGTGTCCGATAAGTCCATAGGATCACAAGAAAAAAATCGGAAAATGTTTTCCGTTCACGAATTGGCCTTGAATATTCGTAATTTTGCCGTGAAAATCAATTTAAATAAAAATCATTATTCGATTTTCCTAAAAACGTTCCTGTGATTAATGGTGTAAATAGATTTGGGAGATATCATGACAGACTTCTATGATTTGGGAGATAGCATGAGAGACTTCTATGATTTGGGAGATATCATGACAGACTTCTATGATTTGGGAGATATCATTACAGACTTCTATGATTTGAGAGATATCATGAGAGACTTCTATGATTCGGGAGATATTATGAGAGATTTCTATGATTCGGGAGATATCATGACAGACTTCTATGATTTGGGAGATATCATGATAGACTTCTATGATTTGGGAGATATCATGACAGATTTCTATGATTTACCGATTATTCAATTATCATTTTAAGAGAGATTATCTTATCTTTCTATTTGTATCAAACTATTTCAATCGATTGTGGGAATGACAGCAGTACGGAAAAGGTCATGCCCCAAAGTCCCATGACAGATTTTTATGATTTACCGATTATTCAATTATCATTTTAAGAGAGATTATCTTATCTTTCTATTTATCAAACTATTTCAATCGATTGTGGGAATGACAGCAGCACGGAAAAGGTCATGCCCCAAAGTCCCCAAGTGAAGCCGGTGGGGCCTGCTAGTAGAAATAAAAAGAATCTTTGCGACCGCCGTTCCTCATTTTTCAACATAATATTCCATTAGGAGTGCGCACTTAATCGACAAAAAAAATGGATGGCCCCCTTGGCCTCCCTTTTGCGCATTCTGGCGATTTACCTTGAGTATACGGACACTTGGACAGTGCAGCCAGTAACCTCAGTTAACGCACTGCAGGTTTTCGATAAAGGACGCAACTAAAATTTTGAAACTTTTCAATCTCATGGAAGAACACGAACAAGTAGAGTAAAAAAGGGGATCTTAGAGTACCATTCATCATTTTTATAATATCAATTTCCTCGAGATCCTCGTAAGATATAATAAAGTAAAAATCATCAGACGCATGTCCCGCAATTTAAAACACTTTTTCTTGTTTTTTTAAAAAAACTTCTGCGAGGGCCCGCCTCAAAAGTGTATTTTGGAATAAATCGTCTGTGGCCCAACGCGTCGTGGTCTTATTAAATCATAGGTCCCATGCGACTGTATTGTCATCGCTACGCCACTCGCAGTGATACGTTTCATCAGTCTTACAACCAGTTTTATAATAGACCTGCCAATAATAATTTTAACTCAGTCAATCCTCTTGGTTTAGTAGGTACCACACTGGCATTGTACTTGAAGGACCCGGGTTCAATCTTCGGTGGGGTCGGAAAAATTTCGACTTCGTACTTATGATTTCAGGGTGCACTCAGCCTCATGAGGACGATTGAGTAGCTACTTTAATGTGAGTAGCGACTAGTGTGGCATTACCAGAGTAAAATATTAGAAAGTTTAAGAGATTATTAGTGCAGGAGGCTCTTAGTAATGGTTTGATAGTGATACCAGGGCCATAGACAGAAAATCCGGGCCGGGGGAAAAATTTACGGGCTCCTCTATCATTCTTATTCTAAAATCACCGTATGGGCAGTAGTAATATTAAAAGTAAGCAATTGACGTAGTCGATGTAAAAAGGCGTGTACGCTTCTTCTTGGCAACACATAATTCGATTTTGAGATGTTACTGTTTACGAAATATACCAATGTTTATGATTGCTGTACAAGCTGAAAGGTCGCACTATATTATAAAATCAGTGTCCTGCAATAGCCATTGTTCCATATTAACCCACTATCGCTGAACTTCTGATTTTGTGTGTTTGAAATATTTTCAAAACTTTTAAGTTGATTGTAAATCAACTTGAAAATTTTCATTATGATAATTTTCTCACCGAGCCTCTTAGAAAATCCCAGGCCTGGGGGGGGTCCCCATTTCCCCCCTCTTGTCGGGCCTGTGTGCTACCCACAAAAATTGTGAAAAACCGTTAAGTCTTACCACCAAGAAATTCTACATACATACATAGATTGATTTTAACTCTTATTATCTTTACAGAAAATCATCACGGATACAGACGACGATGAGTCCTGGTCAAGTCGAGATAAACCTATTGGTAAACTAAACTCAGAACCAATGACGGATTTTAGCAGATTCCGTGAGAAGGTCCGTCAATTCTATTCGCTATCAGAATCTGCCCGACAACATTCATCAAAACGTCTCTACCTACCAGAACCAGAGATGACATTCTCTCTGAATGGTTCTTTACCAAGCAAAGTACATGTGAATTTTAAAATGGACGAATGTGATAAACTGATCGACTATTGGACATTTCAAGTTAATAAAACAGTTGCTCAGAAATTAATGGCTACTTTCCCCAATCGTGCTCTCTTAGTTAAACAACAAGCACCTGATTCAGCGTTGTTTAAGGTACTAGAATTGTATCTATCTGCCCATGGTAAGTGTTTTGGTTTATTATTTTCAATAAGGAAGCGATCAATGTTCAGTTGTGTCCAATCCACCGACACGTACGACCACGGAGATGGTCTATATGATCCTCAAATGGCCCACAAGATGGTTGGTTCTTCGTGACGGGGCTACCCGTGCCCCGGACACGGCCAAAAACCATCAACACCGTTCCGACGACAACTCAGTGTGTTCTTCCTTCGTTGGACCCAGCCGTGCTGCTCCAGATACGAGTACTTCCTCAAAGAGTTGGTATATAAATCCTTGCTAAACCCTGAAGTATCTGATCATTGTCGTCTATATATGCTGGCTGCTCATGATGTAAATTATTAGCAGCCAGCAACTATCCATCAAACCCAACTAATCTAGAGCCGTCAGCATTATGGACAGATCCTGTTGGAGAGGCCGCCTTTCTTGGCCTGGAGACACAGTGAGAGTCTTTGAGAACGTTAACAACAACAACATTATTTTCAATGATGAACCTATGGAAAAGACCACGAAAAAATACCCCCCCCCCCACCTTTTAAATTTGATGATTTAGATACGGGTAATAACATGGTCCCCATTTTTTTTTTTAAAAAAAAGTGATGCACCTTTTAGATCCATGCTTTTCCAATGTGAGAAAATTCAATCAGAAAATGTTCGCTTAGCGCGAGATTCAAACCTTCAACCTCCGGACCAAAAGTCAATGATCTTAACAACTCGGCCACGGAGATCGTCTATATGATTCTCAAAATCTTGGCGTAACTATTAATCACATATATAATGAGGCAGATAATATAGGTAATACTAGATCTTTACTTGACTGTAAAAATAATAAAGATGTTGATTATAGCTGACTAGTTTCGTGCTGTCCTGAGCACATCATCAGAGCTTGGTTGAACGAAGACTGATTGAAGATTAGGAGTTTACATGAGAATTTGTAAGTACATCCCTTCTCATGTAAACTCCTAATCTTCAGTCAGTCTTCGTTCAAACAAGCTCTGATGATGTGCTCAGGATAGCACGAAACTAGTGAGCTTTAATCAACATCTTTATTATTTTTACAGTCAAGTAAAGATCTAGTATTAGGTATATTATCTACCTCATTATTGTTTTACTTGATATAGTATATCAATTAAAAAAAAAAAAAAAAAAAAAAAGTCATATACTTTTCAGTAATCTCATATTAAACTGTTTCCCGCACGTTTTTTAAAACATAAATTAAGAAATAAGAAGCACTCTTCAGTTCAGTCTATCTGCTTCACCTGAGGTCGCCTTTCTGTGTTTTAAAAAAAATCTTCTGCTGTTGCTGTTATCGCTTTCGAAGACATTCACGCTGTTTTTAGACCAAAGAGTGCCACAGTCCCAAACAAGATCATTCCAGAATATTATAGTATGTTCAAGGTTGAGACTTATCAACCTAGAACCAATACGAGTAAATTGTTTCGATGTGATATGCATTCTGAACATTTGTTTTTTATTTGATTGATCCTAGTTCTACTTTTACTATGGATTTGATTCAATGCCAGATCTAAGCAGCAGTTATGAAGTAACGCAGTTTTAATCAGCCAAAACAAATAGTGGGATCTTTGGTAGGAAAAAAATTCCCGAGTGGACTTGATACGTAAAACCAATCTCGCCTGCGGAGTACATTATTTAATTTACTTTTATTGTCCTTTGTGAAATGATTTAGTGTCTGCTATTATTCTATGCCCAACAGGTATTAACATCAATACGTCTTCACCCTCGTGTTTGGCAGATTCATGGGAGAGAATACAGAAAGCAGATCCCAAGTGTGATAATCTTGTGCCTTTACTGATGTATTATTTCCATAAAATAATTAAGGTATGCTACAAGAGAATACAGAAAGCAGATCCCTTGTCAAATTTAGTGGAATGGTAATTGCCAAATTTAGTGGAATTGAGTAGATCAGAAGTGTTTATTATTAAACATCTCACTTTATGTTAAATGAAACATATGTGTATAATGCGCACGCTATTCAATTTCGTGGCCCAGTTAGAGAGTTTGGATTAGTGGAATAAGTCAGTTGCCTTTTTTTTATGTTCATAGCATGAATGCTTCAAGCATTAAAGCATAATTAAATTGTGCTCTTTTATCCCTGGAGAACACGAATAACTCCGTCCATTGACATTTAAAGATAATGAGTCCTTTTTCAAAAGAAATTAAAAGTTTATCATTGAGAAAAACTGGCCAAGTGTAAAGTCGGTATTATTTTGAGAGCATTGAGACAGAAGAAGGAGCAATAATAAATATAAGAGTGATATGAACAGCAGTAAGAATAAAGTTAGCTGCAATAATAGATTTCACTACGTTCATGGGCGAAATTTTTGGAATAGCGAAATTTTTTATGTTGGATTATTTTATCTGTTTTATTATAGTTATACTTGACATAGTATCCCAAGATAAGAGAGATTTCGCAAATCTGTTATGGGGTCCCCATAATCAAATAAGAAAACGATAAGTTTATCGGTTTAGATTTCGCAACTCCACGATATACGAAAACTTAAGCGCTTCTAGCGGATAATTAAAGATTTTTTTTCACATTTCAAAACAAACAGCACAATTGTGTTTTTAGTCGTATCACTCTTATCCCATAATGTTCAAAAAGCAAGACGTATGTATGAAATACTCAACTTGATGTTCAATAAATTGTAATGCAATTAAAAGAGACTAATTTAACTTTTAAATTGTTCTAAATATTTCGCTACATATAAATTTATAACATTTAACGTACTATCCTCATTTAACATTTTCCATCCCGATATACTGATAGACTACAGAAAAGCAAATATGAATTACACAAAGGAAACACCAAATACTCGGATAAAAATGAATTAATAAAATAAACACTTGCCAGAAGAAAAAAAAGTTTCATAAAAATCATAACTGAATTATATATATTTTGAAACTACTCGGGATTTTCTCAATTTGTTTCCTTTTCGCTTACGAAAAAAAACAGCCTGATAATCTACTCGAATTATGGGGACTCCCAAAACGAAAACCGAGCTCCGATAATTTTTGTCATGCGCAGAGACGAAAACTCGACACAACATCGTTATAGGGATGGTTTTCGTATTCCGATAAATTTGCGAAATCTCTCTATATTCTTTTTTTTTCAGAAGCCAGAATTTTGTTGTTCATTTCGAATGAGCGAGACAGATGTTTGTCACCATTACAGCTCCGACGAGCCCTATTATACCGAAATGTGTTCGCCCTTGCATAACTTTACTCACATAATGGTACAGAAACAACTACATTTGGTTCTTGGTACTGTTCCTGAAGAATCATCTACAATCACCAACTCTGCCTTTATCACACAGTAAGTCCATTAGACGTAATGTAACGGCTTAAGAGGGGTGTACAGAGGGTGACCATACGTCCCGCATTCGGCGGGATATTTCCGCTTTGGAGACCCTGGTCCCGCTGTCCTCAGCCATTATTTGGGGACGCTAAAATGTCCCGCTTTTTGGTGAAACTAACTTTTTAAAAATAAATGCGTGCGTTTGAGAAAAATCAGCGCCGGGCGGAAATCAAACGGCTCCCTAGTTTGAAGCGCTAACTCTCAACCACGAATGCTTGTAATGTTGAGTATGAGGTGGGGTAGTGTATCTACTTTATTTAGCGTTGAAAGCTATGCTCATCGTCAAGTTAAACATCAACATAAGTTGTGTAGAATTTCATTCACATTTGAAGAAGAGCCCCGTCATGCTGAAGAAAATTTGTTCTACTGACAAATATTAACAGAATGGATAAGTTAAATAGGTGAAAGAGTTCCATCTACCTTGTTAATTTTTGCATACCATTAACACAAATAAATAAAGGCCCCCACATAAATTTCCCCTCCGCCCCCCCCCAAAAAAAATACCGCGTCCCGCTTTGGCCCCAAAAATTTCTGGTCACCCTAGGTATACAACCACCAGCCAATATTTATCACTATTGATTTTTATTGTGTGCGATACACATAAACTTTTTAGCTTTAAAACTCTAACAAATACACTTATGTCGTTCACACCAAAGTGATAGCAACTTTTATTGGCCGATAATTATCGCCAGCTATATTGTATGCTGGTTGTTTAAGATAAATGTTGTGTGCAACCAATAATCTTCAGCTTTCTTCTGATGTTCCAGTCAGAATAATATTTCTGGCTGGAAACAACCTCCGAATAGGTTGAATTTAGCTTAGGTGGTTTAATATTGTAATATTATATATATTAATTGTTATGAATAATGTTCTTTTTCAAATAATAAAACTCAATGTAACGATAAATGTATGTGTGTGCGCAAAAGTGTGCATGCATGTATGTATCACTAATTGTTTGGCAAAAACGGTCAGAGATATCGAAAAATTGATGAGATGAACCCCCCGTAACTATAGGTCGAAACCCCAGAAAAATTATCCAAAAATAGAATTCAAAAATGTCAAACCGTTTTCCATTTACGGCCGATATTTCGATTTTTGACCGAATTTAGCCGATCATGTTCCGATATCTTAAATTTTGTCGCGAAAACATATCAACTCAAAGCGAGAAAGTTTTAGGTTGCCTTTTAAACCTTAATTTAGGGCAAAGTTAGCAAAAAATTACCCAACCGTCTTCGAGTTACGACCGTTTTTCCGATTTTTTTAAGGGAAATCATAAAATACTATTAGTACGGGAACGGCCATGCCTCTGAGGCCTCAAGCTAGAGGTCGTAGCGAAGCACGGGCAAACCCGCTAGTTTTTCAGATAAGCGACGTAGACGGTTCCACTCCCCATAACAGTGCTGAATCTCGAAATCTGGGATAGCCTTCAGTTGGTCGGTTACAGTTGTCTGGATGTTTTCCAGAGGAGTTGTGGAAATGTTTTTACTGGTCAAGAATTCAGTTATTGAAAGCGTAGTGTGACAAGGCGCATTGCCTTAAAAATTGCAACATTATAAATATTCGGAACGCACCATAAAAAGCCCGTTATGCGAGATACAATGCTGGGTTGGACCTCGAGACCCTAGAAAATTCAAACTTGCATTGAACACGTCAATCATGAGCAACTGTCACTCCTGCGATTTTGGCGTTCCCAGTGTGGCCAGGTCGAATGCTGCGTTGCCAATCACATTACTTTATTTCCAGATAATGTACATAATACAGATTTCAGGTCGAATGCTACGTTGCCAATCACATTACTTTATTTCCAGATCATGTACATAATACAGATTTCAGGTCGAATGCTACGTTACCAATCACATTACTTTATTTCCAGATCATGTACATAATACGGATTTCAGGTCGAATGCTACGTTGCCAATCACATTACTTTATTTCCAGATAATGTACATAATACAGATTTATTTTTGTATTATTCAGAACTAACAAGCACTATGCTGTAGCAGATTTAAGTTACCTTGGCGTGAACCAGTGTGTCGTGATAAAAATCACTTGTAATTAGTATCGGCTGAAATTTATCGCGTTGCTCTGGTTGGCCCCCTCCCAAAGATATGCGCAGGATGCGAGGAGACTATCCTCCTTATAATATAGCTTATATGATGGAGTAACATCGGTTGGTGGTGTACTGATAATACGCTCTAACTAATAAACAATAGGGTGTGAGTTTAAATCCAGCCAACCCATGGAATTTTATTCTCATGAATTTGAGTTATTTACTACTATTGGAGGACATGGAAGGGGCTGGGATTATCAACATCTAGTCCGGCGTCCCCAGAGTAGCATAATATGCTACACAACCCTTCCACCACCATCACTTTCCGTGATGGACACGGAAAGTAAGTATATCATAGATTTCGTAGATAAAGAATACATTTCTATGAGGTTATTGATAAGAATTGAAATTGTTTTCAGAAAAGCTGAAAGTCACAAACGTCTACAAGAGGACATTGATTCTTTTCATAAAAATTCAAATAGAATGTACTTAGCGGCGTTACTGGCAGTTCAGAAGGAGACTATCTGCTGCAGAGCGATTGTCGTGGAAGTCGCTGAGACCAGTATTGAAGTACTTGTCCCTTCACTCTACCTGACCAACCGTATATTCTTAGACGTAAGTATTTGATGAGTCCAGTATTGAAGTACTTGTCCCTTCACTCTACCTGACCGACCGTATATTCTTAGACGTAAATATCTGATGAGACCAGTATTGAAGTACTTGTACCTTCACTCTACCTGGCCAACCTTATATTCTTAGACGTAAGTATTTGATGAGACCAGTATTGAAGTACTTGTCCCTTCACTCTACCTTACCAACCGTATTCTTAGACGTAAGTATTTGATGAGTCCAGTATTGAAGTACTTGTCCCTTCACTCTACCTGACCAACCGTATATTCTTAGACGTAAATATCTGATGAGACCAGTATTGAAGTACTTGTACCTTCACTCTACCTGGCTAACCGTATATTCTTAGACGTAAGTATTTGATGAGACCAGTATTGAAGTACTTGTCCCTTCACTCTACCTGTCCAACCGTATATTCTTAGACGTAAGTATTTGATGAGACCAGTAATGAAATACTTGTCCCTTCACTCTACCTGTCCAACCGTATATTCTTAGACGTAAGTATTTGATGAGACCAGTATTGAAGTACTTGTACCTTCACTCTACCTGACCAAGCGTATATTCTTAGACGTAAGTATTTGATGAGACCAGTAATGAAATACTTGTCCCTTCACTCTGCCTGTCCAACCGTATATTCTTAGACGTAAGTATTCGATGAGACCAGTATTGAAGTACTTGTACCTTCACTCTACCTGGCCAATCTTATATTCTTAGACGTAAGTATTTGATGGTGGATAGAATTTTTTCAGTTGCATCCATACTGTAGGTGTTGAAAAGTAAAGACAAACATCAGACACAAATACAGTAGAGTCTCTAAGAAGCTACCTGCCATTGTAGCCTGGGATAGAAAAAAAATCCCGCTAATTTGAAGGGACGGCTTATTATTTCGAATTCTCGAGAGTTTTGAAAAATATTGATTTCGAATTAGAAGGAGCAAAGTAATCAAAAATCGAAATATTGGGATTAAAACAAAAGTGGAAACATACTTAACAATAACAAAATAGACTGTGCTCTGCTGCTGAATCTTCTTAACTTTGACTGCCGAAAACATGTGACACATAGACGTTCTCTATATTATGTCCCTTTAATGTGAGTAGCGACCAGTGACGGCATTATAAGAGCAAATACATATGTAGTGCAGTGATAGTTTAGTGAAGTGGCCCTTGTAATGCTGTGACAACCACAAATCTAGGTTGTGACAATACAATACTAAGCGTTAATACAAATATTAAACACATTCATAGTATCCCAATATATTAAATTTTAATTTGAAAGTTTTTTTAAAAATATTTTTAAATTTTCGTCTTATGACCTTTTTAAAATAGATATTGAATTATAGTCATAAGACGATTTTTTTTTTTAAAAAAAAAAAAAAATCCTTCAAACAAAATCTTGATATAGTCATCAAAGACGTTAAAATAAAAATGGGTGCGTGTACTTACTTATGTATGCGTGTGAGAAGTTATACCTCTTTTTAAAAATAAATTTAATAATATTTCAAAAAAACATACTACCCCACCCAGGAGTGAACTCAGAACCTACCAACTATGAAACTGAGCCACGATATTCTATGGATATAAAATGAGAAAATACAATATTTAAATTTACTTTCATCATTTTGTGTTACACTTTTGGTAATAATTTGGTGTTACACTGATACGGTGATAATTTTTTTGTTACAGGTTCACGCGCATCTTAAAATTTCACTCTCATCATTTTTTCATAAGGCGTCTAAAGAAGTATAACTTCAAAAATATTAACTATCCCAGTTTCTTGTGTTTTCTTTGTTTATAGGAATACAACGTCTCAACTCGTTTGGAATGTGGCGTTTGGTGTCACCGAATCTATTGGAAATCTCCCGAGCACACTCAGGATGTCAAACATTTCAGTTTCGTCCTTGTCAAGATTAAGAAGTGTGATTATAATTTTAATCTAGTAACTCATTTGTGTCATCCAAATTACAGCAAAACAGGTAATACGATTCGGAATGACAAATTCATTTGTCGATACACTGGCGGTGACGATTTCTGAAGTTTTGAACCGCTTTCTGCAACATTTGCACTGGTATTACTGGCTATTTCCCGGTGGATATTGCACTTCAATTCTTCGGGTGTATTCGGACGATATTTATACACTTCAGCTCTAAGGTGTTCCATACGAAATAATGATATTGAATATTGAAAAAAAGAGAAGGGAAACATTACACAGGACGTTTCCTGGGCGTTTACTTTTTTTTAAGAGGTGATCTTTTTTGACTAGTTCCTTGATTTCGAAGACACCCGTTGAAACGCAACATCCGCTGGGAAATGGCCCGATGAAAATGTTGGAGAAAGCGAAGCGAAACTTCAGAAACCGCCTTCGCCAGTGTAGCGACAATGAAGAGATGCACTCTTCGAAAAAACATGAAATGAAATTTCAAACATTTCATGATTTTAATTTATCAACTAAAGTTATGTACGAATAATAGCTTTTTTAATGGACGTTTAGAAAATCTAATTTCCAGGCAGGGTCCCCAAATTTTTCAAAATCAAAAAGCCGTTAACGCCAGTATCAAAATTTTAACATATAATTTCAACATTTTACGTTTCTACAAGAAACCGCTAAAAAGATAAAAATCATCTTTAAAAAGCACAATATTGGGCCCCTAGGTCCCAAAAACTATACAGCAAATTTCCTTCATGTCCTAAACATGTATACCGAATTTCGTTAAAATCGGATGAAAATTGTGGCTTGTATCGCGTAACAAAGATACACACACATATACAAGTCCATTTCGAGATTTATATCGGGGTCAAAAGTGGAGTTCACAATAATGGTTTGATGGTAATTTCAATTGCAGATGCACCAGAGCAGGATCAGACAGTATCGACGTCCTGGTTTCAACAAAACAAACCTACAGATAGGAAGAACATCAATTCATCACTGGATGCGAACATACTTAGCGACTCCGATAGTGATTCTATGCTTTTATCGTCTACATCGACTTCCGCGACTTCATCCCCGCCAAGAGTCCCACTTTCTAAAGTATCCAATTCTGCGGATCTGCCCTTGAATACAATACCACATACCCAATCAAATTCTTCAGTTTTGCCTTCGCATATGATCCCACTTCCAGTGCCTCCCGGAACCTATACTACGCCTCCCAACGTGAACCCAATTCCAGTAGTTCCAGGAACTTGTCCTACGCCTCGCAATGTGAACCCAATTCCAGGAGCTCCTGGAACCTATTCTCCTCTTCCGCAAATGATTCCACTTCCAGTGGGTCCAATTCCAGGAGCTCCTGGAACCTATTCTACTCTTCCGCAAATGATTCCACTTCCAGTGGGTTCCACTGCCTATTCTCTTCCTCCGCATGTAGTAGCTCCTGTTACCTATTCTACGCCTCCAGTAGCTCCCACATCCTATTTTACTGGTCCACCTTTGAATATTATTTCACCTCCAGTAGCTCAGCCCTCCTCACCTTCTGGAAGATACTTCACGTCACCATCGTCTTCCTCAGTGACTTCTAAGCCGCAACCAACAACTATTCCCTCTGTTGGCTACCCCATTCCAACTATTGATAGCTATCTCACATCTTCCACAGTGTCGTCCAAAACGGCATCAACGAAATCTTTTGAGACGGAATCCGTTTCGTCTTCAGGAAGGTGGGATCGAACGTCACCATCGACTTCCACAGTGACTTCTAAGCCGGCATCAACGAAATCTTTTGAGACGGAATCCGTTTTGTCTTCAGGAAGGTGGGATCGAACGTCACCATCGTCTTCCACAGTGACTTCTAAGCCGGCATCAACAACAATTTCTTCTGTTTTCCAACTATTGATTCCAACTATTGATACCTACCACACATCGCCATCTTGCACGGTTACTTCCAAGACGGAATCAACGAAACCTTCCGAGACCCAGTCCGTCCCACGTTCGACAAGGTGGGATCGCACATCATCTTCCACAGTGACGTCCAATCAAACATCAACAATTTCTTCTGGTGCTCAGTCCAGACCAACTATTGAAAGCTACCCCACATCATCAACTTCCACAGTGACGTCAGGTCGAAAATCAACAATTTCTTCTGGTGCTCAGCCCGGATTTGATTATCCACCTGAAAGGTATGTATGCAATCGACAATGCAGAATATTACTCGAAGATATTTGGGGGCGACTTCCTCACCGCCCGAGCTGATGTTGTTAAAATATAATGTAAGCTTCGTTCTGATTGTTTCTCACATCAATTCATTCCTTAAACAAAGTAGTCTACCAGAAATGGGAGACTACTGCAAACCACTTTTTAACTAATCATCTCCGTGGCAGATTGTGCACCACACTCAGCTTGCATCGGGGAGGTACCGGGTTCGAATCCTGGTCGGGTCGAAAATTTGAAAAAGGGGTTTTCAAAATTTCTGTTGGGTCTGGTTGTGTTTGGAGATAACTCAGCTTCCTGAGGAAATTATTGAGTACAGCTTGGTTGTTTAAAAATACCTTGTAATGCTATGATGTTCACAAAATTTTGATGTAATAATACAAAGGAATATACATTTACATTAATATCATAGAAAAAACCACCCTACATATTTTCATTCCTGAGACAAAGTAGTCTACCTGAAATGGGGGACTACTGCAAACCAGTTGTTTAACTGTTGACAACATTTCATTTGTTTTGTACCACAATAGGGAAGACAACAGGAAACCACCCTATACATCAATTCATTCCTTAGACAAAGAAGTCTACCTGGAATGGAGGACTACTGCAAACCAATTGTTTAACTTTTAACTTAATGATGATGATGAAAATCACTCGCTCCATATAAAACGCCATCCTGATTGATTAGAGGTTACAGAAAATATTTTGATTTTTGGTTAGTACTCCGATGGTATGACCATCAAGGGAACCATTTTTAATTCTCTTTGTTTGGTTTCAGACGGTTTCAGACTAAAGTGGAAAAGAAAGATGACGGATGTGTTGTCGCTTAATATACGAGTAAGTCAAAGTAAGAGAAAAAAAATGTTCCACACCACAATTGATTCACTGCCTTCTTACTGTCATTTCCTTGAAAACATTGGTTTAATGAGACCAATATTTGTGCAGGTTAGTGGGTGTTACTTCCTCACACCTTTATTTTTGAAGCAAAAATCATATTCTCGTAAGTCATAAGTTTAGGGCAATCTGAATGGTTTAGGGGATTCGGCCATTTGCCAATGACATTTCATAATGAATGAATAGACCATAGTTGAGTACTATTTCACTAGTCCAATAGCCTTCAACACGACACAGTAAAGTACTATTTACATTAGTCCTTTATCGGTACCGTGAGAAAATAATCAACTTTGTTGAAAAAATATCGTGCGGAAGCTATCGGACTAATGTAAACTTAAAAAGTATCGATGGCAACGATAAACATTATGTCGGTAGAGTGAGAAAATAATCACTCCGATGATAGGTTGAAAAAGTATCGTGTTGTGTCGGAGTCTATCAGATTAGTGTAAATGTTACTTTTTTTTATTTTATTACACTCTTTATTGAATGAAACAATATAAACGGAAAAGAGAGAGGATAGAAAGAAAGAATTAAGGAAATATATTATAGTTTAGCTAGTTTAATATAGTTCATTCAAAGGGCGGGGTTAATTCCTGAGGAATTCTCTTCCACCCAAACCTTTAATAGTTATTCTATTTTAATTAGTAATAATAGTTATTTTAAAGGTGTTTTATTTTTATGTATCGTTAACTACCTATTATTTTATTAAGAAACGTTTAACGGTATTTTTTTTTTTTATTTGGCTTAACGTCTCTTTAAACATCTATTGGTCATTCAAGACGGGGGTTTTACCCTCCATTCGCTGGAAACTTGCAAACCAACTACCACATTGACCTCACTCAGCCTGGGTTGGGACGGAAAAAAGAGCCAACGATACGTGGTGTTCCCAAGCGGTCACCCATCCAAGTACTGACCATGTCCGACGTTACTTAACTTCAGTGATCTGACGGGAACTGGTGTATTCAACGTGGTATGATCGTTGGCTAACGGTAATTTAATTTCCAGCTTTACGTACTATCTACACTAATCCTCCCACACGGCAGGAGAAAAAGTTTCGTTGGCAACGATAACCATTTTGTTAGTAGGGCAGTGCCACATTTTTTCAGCGTTGTGAGTTCAAATCACCGAATTACTTAAATCATTTTTTTTTTTTAAACCCTTCTTCACAAAGGCTAGATATGCAGAAGTAGTACGATAGAAATTAAAGTTGGTAATTTTAAAGCGTATTTTACCCCGAAAGGGGTGGCACAGGATATCGTAAACTTACTTGGTACCCTGTTTTAAAAAAGGTTTTATTTTATTAATCTTCTTTCAACATGTTCTTATTTTTGTTCGTTTCCATTCTTCTACAAGGTGTTTCAAAAGGTTATGCAAAAAAAGAATCCGCGTATTGTAGAGCTCAAATAAAGGCCACTTTGCTTAATAAACCCCTATAAGAAAATGAAGCCCAAGGTAGCTGGCTGGGGCCACCCAAAGTTGGCACTTAAAAATCGAATTATTTTGCGATTGACTTCATTTTTTGCCAGATTGGGCAAATTTTTTGGAATTTTCATTTGGAATGAACTAACGCCAGGATTAATACTTCATATTTAGAATCGTCCTACGCTCAATTTTTGTGATTTTAAAAGGTCAACGGTTGGTTTTAGACAAGAGCTATTTCGGTCTTTTTTGGTAACAAAACAAGTTTTAGAAGACATGTCATACCTTAATAATACATCAAAAAGTTTTAGGCATATTCATTTCATGACTGCCCCATAACTCCGCCCCTGATCGGGGAAAAGGACCAAATACTCACCAAAGAAGATTGATTACAATCGAAGACCTTATGCAAAAAATGAAGTTAATCGCAAAATAATTCGTTTTTAATAATTATTTTTCGATTTTTAAGTGCCAACTTTGGGTAACCTTAGCCACCTTGGTGCCCATTTCCGTATAGGGGTTTATTAAGCAAAGTAGTCTTTATTTGAGTACTATTTTACGAGGTTTCTTTTTTGCATAACCTTTTGGAACACCCTGTATAATTTTGAAATTAAGAAAACAAATTATTATTAAGGAAAAGAAATAAATAATTGGATATTGTATTTTAGGACATTTAAATATAAATAACATTATTATCATAAGAAAAGAAAAAAAAATATCAATCTTTTTTCTCTAACCTAACAAAAATGTAAATTTAATAATGAAGGTTAATATTACTGTATCCTTTAACTTGACTAAAAATTAAAGAATTGTTAGAAGAGTAGCCAATGCACACCAGTACTTCATAATTTTATTCCTCGGACATTAGCTCTGATGATGTACTCACTCAGCAGACAAAATCAGTCCTCTATTTAACTCTTTTATAATTTTTTAGAGTAATTTTAACCTTCATTATGACTCAACTTTGACACAGTATCCCAATTTAACGAATTAAATATTTTATAAACTAAATAAGGTGAACAATAGGGGCCTGTTTTTTTAAAAAAATTTATTATTGAACTGAGTTAACTCATTTTATTAACTTTATTTCTCATTCACTTATTCTCAAGTCAAATAGAAACAAGACCCCCACAACTTTTAGATAAATATTGAACCATCAAAAATTTCAAAAATGATTAAAAAAATCGCCAAAAACTGAAATAAAGATTGCATATAGTTCACTGTAAAAAAGTTAACATTTGAAGAATAGAGAATTTTTCAATTCTCCTAGAATTTGATTTGATCTTGAATTCAAATATTTTATCAAAATTTCCCCCTTTCTATAGAAATTTTATTTTCAGAAGTTCGATATTATTTACATTATTATTTTTTTTTTTAAAAAAAAACAGTCCAAGGCAGGGCGTAAGCTGAGACGCACGCGGCAAGCCACGTTTTGCGGCACAAGACACGATTTTTTTTTACCAGCACATGCTGGACGTAGCACACGCGGCATAGGCATGCGATTTAAAGACATCTTAGATCCCTATTTGCGTGGCGTGTGTCGTCAAATCTGTGTCTGTGCTACAAACTGTGACATGCCGGCACACGAGTGTGCCAGACACAAACACGCATGAGTCTCAGCTTACGCGGCGCCATTAGGAAATATGGCGACACAGTTTTCTGCCGTGTATTGCGTTCCGTGCGTCTCAGCTTACGCCCTGCCTAATTTTCACATGACAGAAATCCGTCAGTTTGTTTGACGTCATTTCAAGTATTTATACTTTTTTATGAATGGTACCTATTTCAAATTTCCAAAATCGATTGTATATGCGGATAAATGACAGTTTCAATGTACTGAACACCTCTGGAATAAAACTAATAGATAAGCCCCCACACAAATTGTTGATAAAGAAAAAAACTTTCTAGAGAAAGTCTTCCTCCTTATTTAAGTTTCAGGCTACTTGATATCTCAACGAGTGCGACACATGACAGGGACATGTTTGTATTTCCAAAAATTGAAACAACCGAAACAAGAGGGGAACATAAGCAGTAGGAAGGAGAGGAAGGATTGACAATGGCGTAGTTTTTACGTTAAAAAAAAGAACATGGAAGGGGCCGCGATTATCAACATCTAGTCCGGCGTCCTCAGAGTAGCATAATATGCTACTCAACCACCACCATCACTTGGAAGTGATGGGCATGGAATGTAAGTTAAAAAACGAGTTTTTACTTTCGATTTTCTCTGAGACACGGAAGCGTTAGGTTTTCGAACACAAAGTAAGTACTTGCTGTTTCACCCGTGCTTCTCTACGATTCTTATAGGAAAGAAAGTGACGTCTCCGTGGCAGAGTGCGCATCACACTCGGCTTGCACCAAGGAGGTTCCGGGTTCGATTCCTGGACGGGTCAAACATTTGATGAAGGTTTTTTCAAATTTTCTACTTGGTCTGGTTGTGATTGGGGGTAACTCAGCCTCCTGAGGGCAATTGAGTAGCTATGGTAATAGCGACAAGTGGTAGCATTATAAGGAAATTGTTAAAGTGTAGCTTAGGCTTAGTGATATTGGAGTGATAGTTGAGAATACCTTGTAATGCTATGATGTCCACTAAAATTGTGACATAATAACACAAATAAATATACATTTACATAGGAAAGAAAGTATGGGAGGGGTGGGGGGGCATCGAGTATAGTCCACCCTGTAAATTGTAATCTATGTGTGATCCCAAAGACTTTAAGAGGTCTTTCGAAACATCCAAGAACACTAAACTTTTTATTCATTAAACAAAAACACACCTTCAGACATTCACGACAAAACTGTGCTTTCCGGTCAAGAATGTCACATGAATATCAAACATCTATTACTGGGGGATTCTAGTTGATATGATACCCCCAGGACCACATGAAAAGGTCTATACAAAATTAAATAAAAACATAAATATAATCCTAAGTATAGTTGTTACACATAACACATAATATTACAGTAGAAGTACAACACATCACTCAGTCGTGAAAATATCATCTATACATCCCATAGGAGGAGTCGGTTGAGCTTATTTGTTTTATTCTTGAGGAGCCATGGCTCTGGCTTGTGCACGAACTCGTTTCTCATATTCTAATCGGTTTTGACTGAAAAGAAAAAAAAGCAATTTTAACTTAGGTAGAGGTAGAAAACGCACACATGGATCAACATGAGGACGGCCGCCTAGCCAACTCGATCATGAACGTCCAGCAATGGTAATGGACATGGTACTAAAAGAAATAACTAATTTTTGGTTCATTATAATTTCATTAATGGACGGCCTAGCCAACTTGATCATCAACGTCCAGCAATGCTAATGGACATGGTACTAAAAGAAATAACTAATTTTTGGTTTATTATAATTTCATTAATGGACGGCCTAGCCAACTTGATCATCAACGTCCAGCAATGCTAATGGACATGGTACTAAAAGAAATAACTAATTTTTGGTTTATTATAATTTCATTAATGGACGGCCTAGCCAACTTGATCATCAACGTCCAGCAATGCTAATGGACATGGTACTAAAAGAAATAATTAATTTTTGGTTTATTATAATTTCATTAATTGACGGCCTAGCCAACTTGATCATCAACGTCCAGCAATGCTAATGGACATGGTACTAAAAGAAATAACTAATTTTTGGTTTATTATAATTTATTAATGGACGGCCTAGCCAACTTGATCATCAACGTCCAGCAATGCTAATGGACATGGTACTAAAAGAAATAACTAATTTTTGGTTTATTATAATGGACGGCCTAGCCAACTTGATCATCAACCTCCAGAAATGGTAATGGACATGGTACTAAAATAACTAATTTTTGGTTTATTAATTTCAATAATGAACCTTTTGAATCGTCACGGAAAACACTATCCCCCCTTAAAATTTGATATTTTACGTTTCAAGGTACGTAGAGTTCAAAAGTCGATAAAAAAATCGTTTGTCCACCGTGATGGTCATCACTTCGTTGATCGATTTGGATAATTTTTTTTTATCTTTACTTATATAGCTTCCGTGTGAGGTCTAATTGCGCTCCGAAACTTTTGGGTGCAATTGAATATACCGCTGGCGTTTTTTGCCGCTCTTTAGCCGTGTTCAGTGTTCTAATTTGAAAAGATAATGGTATGTATTAGAGACTTGGAATTGGTTCGACATTCATATTTGGGGTCTAATCAAACTTTGGGTCTGTAATGTCGCAATTGAATTTACCGCTGGCGGTTTTAGCCGTTTTTAGCGGATTACAGTATTGGTTGAAGGTTTTATTTGATTTTTGGATTCTGCGTAGGTACCTACATTAAGATATATATCTTTATTTTTGAGGAGGGGGGGGGGGTAATTTTTCAGCCAGTAAAAAATGAACTCATGAACCCATGTGTCACATTGGTTGAGTATTTATTTATACTATGGACCCCAAATTATTTTTATTTGTATATTTATTCCTATTATGATGTTTAAGTTTTTCAATTGATGGAATTTTTAAACGAGAAAGGGCTGGGTTTTAGTTTTCTTAGTTTACCTACCTGCTTTTTGTAAATCCATTGTCTTTTTTTTTAAAAGATAGATTTCAAAAAATGTTTTTATCAAAATACAAATGTAAATGAGAGCCACGAGCGCTTTCGTCCGTTACGACATCTTCTGGTGAAGTTTACAAGAAGTTGGCGCTTTTGTGTATAAAACACGTGGTTCCGACCAAATATATTTTTGTCAAATTAATCCCCGTTAAAAAAATCTTACCAATAAATTGTGTACGCTTCTGCCTGAGCGGGATCCTTGATATTTGGTTCATTGAGAAGATCCTGAATTCCTAGCAATATCTGTTTGATCGTGATGGCTGGTCTCCAATCTTTCTCTTCATCTAACAGAGACAAACATACCGTGCCTGAAATAATCAAAAATCACATTACTCAACACCTCACATCAAGGGGAGGGGGGAAATCTCAACTAAAACCAGAAAAAATGTAGTCCAGTTGATTAAGTTCATTTAGGTATTACCCCATTAAGTATGAATTTGTGGCAACATCGTGTCCGATGGTAGCCAGATGTATGACATTGCAGCTTTAAATAAGTGGTTGCTAACTGCTCAAGTTTTTAATAATTATCCTAACTCTATTCTTAGAGGCTAATAATTAGCATGGGCCCCCACAACCATGTCAATGACTGCAATATAATTACGTCAGTAATATAATAATATTGCAGAGCTTATTTCTGCGTTATTTTACATTTACATAAGCTCGGGTGGGCTAGAAGGCGTTATTTCTTGTAATCCATTTATGACTAAATTTCCACGAGGAAAAGTAAATCATTCATGAGATAGTGAGAAATTACTTGAAGATCTGCGCACCTAATTAACTTGACAGGTAAACAGGGTTCAAACAGATCCAATTTCATCCTCCTGAAGTTGAGATATTTACCACTATTGGAGAGAGGACATGGAAGGGACCGGGATTATCAACATCTAGTCCAGCGTCTTCAGGGGCGGATCCAGGGTAAAATTTTAGGGAGAGGGAACTAAACTAAGGAAATAAAATTCATTTATTTTTAATAATGTGCCATTAAAGGATAATGTTTTATATAAGATATTTATACGATTAGAATTCAGAATATTACGAAACACAACTCTTACATAAGGTAGTATTCACATGAGAAAATAATGTAGGTTCAGCTTTTTTTTTTTTNGGGGGGGGGGGGGCTTTCATTTAAATAAAATCTTATAATGTATTAATTTCTTATTTTGGGGGTCCATATGTTTCTAAAAGCTTGGCGTTAATGACATTTGTAAACCTATATTAACCACTTAACAAAAGCGCAACGCAGGAGAAGATCCTCCTAATGTGGCCAACAAAATTCTTACCTGATGGGTATACGTTAGGATGAAAGAGTGGGGGTTCAAATTTACATTTTGGAGGTGTGGACGGATAATCTTCCTTGAAAATCATTCTTAATTTATAGGAACCACTTTCCCATGGAGTCTGAAAAAAATACAAATGAAAATCATTATAAAGGTAGTCTCTTTTAACATCTAATGGTCATTTAAAGGGGGGGGGGGGGGGCTTACCATCCATTCATCAAAATGAAATTTTCTTTGGAGTTTAGAACATTTAGTATCCTGTGCTATTTATTGATGGACTGAAAAGTGTTCAGAGGTTTTTTTTACAATATCTTGCATATAGAAATGGGATCCCAATTCTTGATCTTAAAATTATTCTCAACTGATGGATTTCTTTGACTTGAGAACATTTGGATATAAACGGGATGTCTTCGATATTTTGTTCAGTTCTTGATCTTAAAACTGTTTTCAACTGATGGATTCTTTTGACTTGAGAGCATTTGGATATAGACGGGATGTCTTCGATATTCTGTTCAGTTCTTGATCTTAAAACTGTTTTCAACTGATGGATTCTTTTGACTTGAGAGCATTTGGATATAGACGGGATGTCTTCGATATTCTGTTCAGTTCTTGATCTTAAAACTATTCTCAACTGATGGATTCCTTTGACTTGAGAGCATTTGTATATAGACGGGATGTCTTCGATACTCTGTTCAGTTCTTGATTTTAAAACTATTCTCAACTGATGGATTCCTTTGACTTGAGAGCATTTGGATATAAACGGGATGTCTTCGATACTCTGTTCAGTTCTTGATCTTAAAACTATTCTCAACTGATGGATTCCTTTGACTTGAGAGCATTTGGATATAAACGGGATGTCTTCGATATTCTTTTCAGTTCTTGATCTTAAAACTATTCTCAACTGATGGATTCATTTGACTTGAGAGCATTTGGATATAAACGGGATGTCTTCGATATTCTGTTCAGTTCTTGATCTTAAAACTATTCTCAACTGATGGATTCCTTTGACTTGAGACCATTTGGATGTAGACGGGATGTCTTTGATATTCTGTTTGTGTGGAAACATCGATTCACCTAAGCTTCTATCATTGTCAAATTTTACAGTAAACGCCTATTTAAAAATAGGCGTTAGATCACTGAAGATAAGCAACGTCTAGGGAGCTGTACCATGTGGGTATCCACGTAGTTCCGCGTCCTCTTGATGCTGGCTATTTTTCAGGCACTACCCAGGCTGGGTGAGGTCAATGTGGGTAGCTGGTTTGCAAGTTTTCAGCGAATGCAGGGTAAAAGCCCCGTCTCGAATACAATAAATGTTAAAGAGACCAAATAAAAACATCTAAAATCATTCGAAAAAATGATATTGTCAAGAAATCGGTGAACAATGAACATAGTGCATCCAACAGACTCATGAGCCTCATTGGTCATTCTTCCCATAACTTTGACATCTTCCATGGGTGTATTGAAAATCTTTCTAAACTCGCCCTGACAAGCCTGCACCAATTGTTCATTTTCATCTAATATAGATAAATTTAGTTTTAACTAGCTGAGACCCGAACTTCGTTTCGAGACGATGAGAGAAACAAAAAAAATAAAATGCGTGTTGAAGCCTGCTGAGTTTAGGCTGGGTCTGTTGCGCAGACTTAAACATTGATTTTTTTTTGGAACCTAACCCAATACTACTCCCAACACGTTCTACCCAACAAACTTGGTGTTCAATTCTATTAAATTATATCGGCACTAACAGATTTTGTACATAATTTTATTTAAATCAAACAAAGTTACGGATCAAACAAAGTTCGGGTTACGGCCGATGGAAAATCGGCCGTAACTCGAAAACGGTTGGAGGGCTTTCATTTTCTGGGCTCCCAGTCTTTGTTTTTTTTTTGGGGGGGGGGGGCATTCCTATCAAATGTTCTATATCTATTACCGTTTCTTATAGTATTCTATGATTTCCCATACAAAAATCGGAAAATCGGCCGTAACTCGAAAACGGTTGCATATTTTTGAACTGTGATCATTTTTCTGGGGTCTCAGGCTATGGTTTTGGGGGGGTTCATTCCCATCAATTTTTCTATATCTCTTACCGTTTTGGCTAAACAATGAGTATTGTCAAAATTTTATTGTGCCCGATCCCGGATTCGAACTTGTAACCCTCGAATGGCTAGTCACAATTTTGCAAAATATGTCCTAAATGAAGGATAAAGATGTTACCTAAAACTTTCTCGCTTTGAGTTGATATGTTGTCGCGGCAAATCTTAAGATATTGGCCAAAATTCGGAAAAATTTGAGCAAGAAATTGGAAAATCGGTCGTAACTAAAATGGCCGGACAATACCGTGCCTATAACCTTCCCCGGGTAAAAACAAAGAAGTGTGCAAAGTTTTGTGCAATTCCAAGCTGTAGTTAGTAGGTTATAAGCGAACAAACAAACAGACATTCACATATATATATACATACTAATATATAAATGCGAAAGTAACTCTGTCTGTCTGTATGTATGTATGTATGTTACGCTTTCACGCTTAAACTACTGAACCGATTTTGATGAAATTTGGTATGGAGATAGACTAAACTTTAGGAAAGGACATAGGCTACTTTTTATCGCGAAAAAAAGGGGGTTGGAACTATAAACGGCCATGCCTCTAAGGCGCCAAGCGAAGCGGGCGTATTCTGCTAGTATATATATATAGATTAGGGAAAAGGGATATGTGCCATTAACTCTTATATAATAAAACTAAATAAATACAGCTGAACCTGGATAAACAAGAATTCAAGGGACCGGCAATATTTTGCTGCTTTGAGAGGTTTCAAATTTTTATTTTCCTGCTTAGAGAGGTCCAGCAGTACCTAACAACATTCCTGCTTCCGCGGGCTTCAGACTGCGGACTTTGACAAAATACAACAGGTATATTTTATTATTATAATTCTTTCCTAAGTTAGCATCAAGAGAACTTCCAAAATTCTCAACCAATTCCTCTTTTAGAGATCCAGCAGGAACAAAATTCCTGGTTACAAAATAATAATAGTTTTTTTTTTAGCCAAAGTGAGTTGATATGTTAAAAGTTCAGAGACCGTGTCATGTCCAGACCGCTACGTACACATCTCATTCGTTACAATTAGTCTCAAACTATTTGAATGAGTGCAATACATAGCGACTGTCAGTGTACATTGACCACTGAGTTCAGACGGCCCCTACGGCAATTCATCATAACTTTGAATCATATCGACAACTCGGCTGTGTCGGTCAAAACTACTACTTACCCCTTTCTTTCCTGGAATAGCACATTCCCAGTTCATGAGATTCAAGGAGCCATCAGGATTTTTAGCTGGCCGAGCCACAAATCCCTGAAAATAAAGCAAAAAAAAAATATATATATATATATATAGACTCTTTTCAAATTTTTGTGAACCCCAGTGGTCAAGGAAGGTTAATAATATGGGTATGTCTAACAATTTAATAAATATGTGAATATCAGGTATAAATTTTATACACACATGTCCTGTATATGGGTGCAATGTAGGCTCAAACTTAGAAAACAAAGATAACTTTTAAATGACTTGTTTAGATCAACCTCAGCTTTGGGTATTTGAAACAAAATTAAATGAACATTTCATGAGTATCTGTGTTAGTCTCATATTGTCATTCAACTGAAAAGGTAATCATGAGTGATAAGCAACGAAATAGTGAAAATCTGGCTGTCAGGGCCCGAAATTTGGTGGAAACGGGGTTGTCTCGCCCTGAGGTTGCCAGAAGCCTCGGTGTGTACCGCAGAAAGGTAGGAAGGTTCATTAGTCGCTTTCAAGGGACCGGTAGTGATATGAGGCGTCGTGTACAGGGCCGCCCAAGGTCCACAACCCCACGAGATAACAGATTTCTGGTACTTACAGCTCTAAGACAAAGGACTAGTACCAGCACAAGGCTGTAGCAGAGGGTCAGACAGGTTCGAGGTGTCAAATTATGGGCACGAACTGTTCGGAGGAGACTCGTGGAAGTTGGTTTAGCCAGTCGCAGACCAGCAGCAGTACCATTTCTCCTCAGACAACATCATGTGGCGCGTCTAGAGTTTGCCGCTGACTGGAGTCGAGTACTTTTCAAGGATGAAACACGAATGAGTTTGTAGCCTCCGGCTGGATGTGAGCGAGTGGGGAGTAGGCAAGGCGAGAGGTTTTCTGGCGCCTGTATGTCTGCAAGGGAGCCATATGGGGAAAGCTCGATTATGTTCTGGGTCGGCATTTCGTCTGAAGGATCCACGGAGTTGGTTAGTGTTCCTAGGCCAACTTTGAATGCGGAAAGGTACGTCACAGACATCCTCCAACAGCATAAGGTCCCTCTATCCCGAACACGAGGTCAAAATTTCATCCTTATGCATGACAATGCCCGCCCACATGTGGCAGCAAGAGTATTAGAGTATCTTCTGGAGGCTAAGATAACACCACCTTACCGCACCCTGCGCGTAGTACTGACTTCAATAGAACACGCCTGGGACTTGCTCAAAAGAAGGATTCGCGATCGCGACCCAGCTCTGGAGACCTTGGCCGAACTGGAACAAGTGGCACAGGAAGAGTGGAGAAACATCCCCCAAGAAATGCTTATGAACTTGGTCAAAACCATGAAAAAAAAACTCCAAGCAGTCATAAAAAACATGGGAGGAAATACCCGACACTGATCACCTCTCAAAAACAAGAATCGCAAGATTATCACAATAAAATTGAATGTACCCCTTTTTGACCGATATGACCCTTGGATACAACTTCTGTTATTTCAATTAATTTTGTGAATATTTTTTTACAATTCAAATTAATATTGTTTATTTTTTCATGTATTTATCTCTCATAACAAGTTTATTACTATAAACTCAGATAATTAAAAATTATTTGGAAAAATTCAGGGTGCGCGCTAATTTTGTCCAGGAGTGTATATATACCTATATATAAATATAAAAAATAAAATAAAATATATATATATATATATAAACCTAATTAAACCACTAAATCTGATCACACCGTCAGTAGTTCAGGTAGATTTGATAGTTGCCGGTGGATTGACAACCAGGAGACTGTTAGTTGGTTCAAATCCAAGCATGAATATCTGAGCGCACGGCAGTGCGCCAGGACAAGTTCCGGAAAGCAACAGTGTATCTTTACACGAAGCAAATCTCCAGGTTTTTCACACCGTCAGATATCCGGTTCTACAGGGGATAGGTCATTAAAATTTTGAACATACATTCCGTAGTAAATATTTAGCGATCACGCGGGAAAGTAAAGGTCATCAACACCAAAATTAATAAAAAATTTCCAAGAAAAAATATGATTTGCATTTTGGAATAAAAAAACCGTACCGCAAGTGTTAATGTTTTGCGGCTGGGAATAGCAAGCAGTATCATGAGGACTTGAGTCCACACGGTCACCCACCATCTAAAATATCGCCGGACGTAGCGTAACTTCAGTGCTCTTACGGGAACTGGTGTATTCAACGTGTCATTGACGCTGCTTTTTAAAGGATACTTGTAGTTCTGTGAACTTAACTCAGTTAAATAATGGGCACCTGGTGACCCAAAAACTAATCAGCAAATTCACCAATTCTATGATCGATATCAATGTCAAAGCCAATGTTCATCAAAATGCAAAAAAAAAAAAAAAAAAAAAAAAAAAAAAAATCCACATTTTTTGCACGATTACGATATTTTTTTCTCTATGTAAGAGAAAATAAAAACTGACGAAATTACTTACGAAAGGATGATCTTTTCTCCAACCTTTGCGTTCTTCAGATAAACGACCAATGGCAATACCCGACATCTGTAAAGTCAGCAACAAAAAAGTTTACAAAGGCGGGTCTATTCAAATGAAACGAAAAGTCAATTAGTTATTGGCGACTCGAGATATGCATGCATACTGTTTACTGTTAAGAGGGAAGCTTGGCTCCCTCTTAGCCAAATTTGAAATCACAATGAAACGCTATATCAACTTTCTAAGTGGTCCATAGGAATTAATGGGAATTATTTGGATAGCCAAATTTGAAATCACAATGAAACGCTATATCAGAGGTTCTTGAGAAACGCTATATCAGAGGTTCTTGAACTTTTTTTTTTTAGCTCAGCGCTCACTTCATTTTTTCTTTTTTCATCATACATGGCCGTAAGAACATAATCTAATCTTAAGACGTTTACACGGCCATGCAGATCACTAAACAAATTATTCTTCACTCACTCAAAAGGGATTTTCTAATGCCGAATCTCTTCTCGGAGAGATAATAACTATGTACGAAATGCGAACAAGGTTTAATTTGTAAATCTGTGTTTATACCACTCGTCCAAAAACAATTCTCAATCTTTAGTATATACCAAAATGCAGGGTCGGCATGTTTAAAACACTGTTTTAAACATAGTGGTTGTTTTAAACATTCTCTGGTTTAAAACGTTTTAAACAGTGTTTTTTCTCTCATGTTTTTTTTTTATATAAAAAAAAAAACATTATTTAAATTATTTGATAGGTCGTGTTCGAATTCCAAATTATATGAACTAATGATGAATCTGAGTGCCGGGTATTTCTCACAATCTGCCATACTTAACAAACCCAGTGCATTTTTGATATCTCTACATACCTACTTAATATAACACAGTAAGTCATGGCCATACAAATGTTTGAATGTCATTTTTGATATCTCTTCCAGTTTGGGCTTTGTAATTATACAAAAAAAACCTTCGTTTTAGGTGACAACTTTCAACTGTAACCCGATTTTTCTTAGGAGCAATATGTGGTCCAAATTTTAAGTTTTAGCCATCGTGGAGTTGCTTTGATTGTGAGTTAGATGTCAATCAGTTGGTATATGTTTTCTGTTAAGTATAGATATTTTGGGCAGGTGTCTCCTGATTCTATTGGACAAGCAGCCTTACCCCAGTTAGTTGGGATCTTAATTTGTAGTCATTTTTATTAATAATTTAATTTTAAACATTCCTCACTCATTCCATTATCAGTCAAAATAAAACCTTATCATATTGACTAATTGAGACAGAGATAGACCGATAGTCATGGATGTTCTACAAGTTATATGGCAAATTCAATAATCTATAAATACTAATTTCGACACTGGATTCATAATTAATCAATAGGTAAAATAATTAATAGAATGGTATTCATATATTTCATATTATAATCAAGACATGTAACCTAAACTAAATGTCCATAAAATATTATTATATGTAACCTAAACTAAATGTCCATAAAATATTATTCATTATGGCGAGACATAGTTACTTCACTGATATACTGATTGATAGTGAACCAAAAGTTTTAGTGATACCTCGATGATATGAATACTATCATTAGAGTGATCTCAGACAGCTGCTTACTTATATTACAGCATTACACATTTTTTGTAAGCAAGGAAAAAAATGGGACCAGACAGATACTGTTATTTTTTTTCTGAGCAACTAACCTAACTTAAAATATGATTAATTGAAAGTAGAAGGTTAATTTTCACGATTAAATGGTGGAAAATACGAGAAAACTCACTTTTAAATGTTTAATTCACAATTTTATTGCTTGAAAATCGACGAAACTTTGGAGAAAGCGCAAGAGTTTTTAGGGAGCGACTTTATGAGAAGAACAAGTTTAATCGAGGCATGGCCGATCAAAACGTTTCCTAACCTC
>CM022882.1:10191520-10225176 GCA_012654025.1 Pachypsylla venusta | reverse complement strand
GAAGAAAAAGTTTTTTTTCAAAATAAATTAAAATTAAAGTGAATTAATTAATTTTCCACCCCTAAAACGTTTAAAAAGCCTTTTTAAATTATATTAAACCACATTTCAAGTTTGTAACTTGCTCCAAAAAAAATAAATAACAGTATCTGTCTGGTACCAAAGAAATACACATTCGAAATGAATCACTCAGCAAACGATCTAATCATTTTTATAGTTTCAAAAATGGTCGAAAAAAAGACAGGCATGGCCGTAAAAACGTTTCCTAACCTCTCTAATGGGTTAAGGGAGCCGTAACAGACCTTGGCTTAAAACATTGAGAGGTTAGAACACGTTTTTACGGCCATGCCTCTCTTTTTTCGACATTTTTGAAAAGTAACCCTAAAATACATTTTTACCCACACTCAAATGGATCTAGCTCATATAATCACACTCAATTGATTGACAAAACAAAACATAAGAAATAACCTTGGAATAGCCAATAGGATCATTCCATAATCAACACACGAAGAGACCACACATACCAGTCTCACAGCTGCTCTCTCTCTCTGCATTTTTTTTTCTCTGAGTAAAATTAATATACCTATTACCATTTCAATCGTACTGTGATTCATGAGTCAATGACTCATTTGAGTTAATAAATCACTCACGACACATCTCAATACAAATGTAGTTATGAGAGTCCGCAGATTGAGCAATTGGCAAACTTCTAAAAGAACCAGTAATCTTTTCGTTGCTTATATATATATATATATATAAATAATGTATGATATGCTTGTCTGAGAGCACCTTTATTCAAATCTAACCATTGGAAGCTTTATCAATATGTGTTCATTAGACAGTTTTCTAATGGCTCCGTAAATATGGAGTGATACCAATAAATGTTAATTGACTACGCAATGAATAATAAATGAAGGTGAAGTATCAAAAACTTTAATGATAAATGAGTTGTGAGGGTAATTTGACATTGGTTTCAAAAATTGAATGAAACGGATAAAAGAAAATCATCGACATCCTATTGAAAATAAAGAGATGTAATGATGATGGTACACAGAGAACGCATGGTGTAATACCTATTTAAAACAGAACAATACTTCTACCAGGTGTAGATTTGACACTTCTGGTATTGAACACTGAATCAAACACAAAGGAAAATAAGATTCTAAATTTTTATTTGAAATAAACACTTACCTTGAATTTATTGATAGGTATCCAGCCAAAAATGAATTGCAATAAATATAATAATATTCAGAAGAATTCCAAAAAATTATCGAAAGTTCAAAATCAAACACAATTGAATTAAAAGAAAATGCAATGGCGTGATGGCGTCGGAATCGGAAATGGATGGGATGGCCGATGAATTCCGAATTGTTTTTCACAAATCCACGAATGATGTCAGATGTATTGTATGCTGGTTGGTACGGATATTGTTATGTTCACCTTGGTGAGACGAGGCGTATTTTTAGTTCTTGAATATTCGTATTTTTTCAAATCACTTCGACAAATCATTATTATTTTTTATTCAGTATTCAGTTTTTAATTACATTTTCTATTTCAGATCACCTCAACAAAGTATTATTTTATCGGATCGCAGAATATTTCTCAGTGTAAAATAACGACCTGATGCTCGCAAATTCGTTTGAATCTTTTTCCCGTGATCCCATGGCTATCGTCATCATAGGTTAACAGCCATGGGGTTGGTTTTCAACAACTCACCATGAGTTGCTAATACTTGATCATCCTTACGGATAATGCAGTAGCTTCCCCTTGCTTTCTGCATGGGTAATGGAAAGGATGTTGTTTCCGACCCTGCCCTTAGTCGTCTTTTACGACTGGAATGGATTTGGAAGAATTCTTTTTAGATCCCTCTATCCACAGGGGACATAGGAAGGATATAATGCAGTAGCTTCTCCTTGCTTTCTGCATGGGTATTAGAAACGATATTGTTTCCGACCCTGCCCTTAGTCATCTTTTACGATTGGAATGGACTTGGAAGTATTCTTTTTAGATCCTCCTATCCACAGGGGACATAGGAAGGATATAATGCAGTCTATCTCCTTGCTTTCTAGCATAGCTAATTCGACAAAAAAGTCAAGTCCGTTTTTTTCTTTGCAATTATCGGAAATCTGCCATGACTGGGATACAAACCAAGATGCAGTGCAATTTAAATTAGGTACTGATTTTTTCGGGAGGGTCTATTCTTTATTAATGTCTCTTACGAAAAACTGAAATAAAAATGTAAAATTTTGGGGACTAGAGAAATTTTCAATTCTCTCAGATCAGATATTTAATTGACTTTGAAAATCTTCAGGCATTTCAACAGAATTTTCCCTCTTTTTACAGAAAAATCCGCATTAGTTTGGTAATTCCGATTTTTTAAAAAAGTTAAACAATTATAGGCTTAGAGTTCTCTAATGAGTGAGTCAGTCAGTTTTATAAGTATAGTTAAATATCACAATAATAATATGTACTTCTTACTTAGTCTGATAACAGTGGAATTTTGAGGGAAGTTGAGTTTAATTTGACACACTTCTTTGTTTTAACAATTTTTTAAAATTCTAAACGATTTCTAACGGACCAAAACATTACAAAAACGACATTATTATACAGAAAATAGTTTTTTTCAAAAGAGATTTTTTATTACATCTACGTAAAAGAGTCACTTTTGTAAACGAGTAAATTTGGGTAGTTGAAAAAAAAGTACATTCCGTACATTTTTTTTTAAAAAAAGGACGGGAATGAGATGTCTTAAATATGGGATTTTTCGCCAATCCTAGAAAAAACACTGAAGAATAGGAAATTTCCCTCCGTGTAATGTGACCTAGATTTATTTACTATGAAGTTGGCAAAATATAAAATTATAGTTTGTATTTGTAAACAAATGCTTATCATTTGAATATCGCGATCAAATCAAGTTCTATCTTATCATTTATATTTTAAAACATTTAAATTTAAAATGCGTAAATCATTTTAAATAAAATTACATTATATATCTATTTAACTCTCTAATAAAAATATTCTTCATGAAAGCTGTAAATTAAACAATCAGATTATTTAAACATATTAACACACAGAATAACATTTAAGAAGCACAAAATTACTAACTATGAATATTATTAGCTGATAAGATTTTGATCTGTGATAAGTTACAGTAACTATGTTCCTTTACTATATTGGCGGTTATGCCATAACGTCTTATATTTTATTTAAATATCCAAATATATTACACAAGAAGAAAGTAACTCATTTTGTGGGCAGAAATATAGCACACAGAGGAGGTAAATTACATCATTCTAGAATATTGATTTGTAAATATGTTGAAAATAGCATGCGGAAATGGTATAGAAATAGTAAAATGTCGAGTCCTCGTAGGTGATTCTGGCTGGTGGCTATTCGCGGCCCAACCCAAGCCGTGTGTGGTCAATGTGGGCAGCTGGTTCATAAGCTTCCTACAATTGGAGGGTATAACCCCACCTCGAATGAGGTGGGGTCTTTTCGATCGCCAGCTCCATAAAATAAAAATATTCCTTAGTCTTATCAACTCTTCAAATAAATTTTTTTTCAAAGCGGACCTTTATAGTCACCTGGACAGGGAAATAATTGGTGAAATATCTGAAGAATAAACTTCCTACGATTTTATTTTTATATTGGGGGAGGGTTAAGTCGCCACTGCACGTTGGATTATAATGAGATTTCTACCTGGACCAAGGAAACCTTTGCATACGCCTTTCAATTAGCGAACTTGCCAACAGATATTAATTAGCAAAGAAGGATGAATATTTATTGTATCCAAGTGAATTTCACTAGAATCAATGGGAAATTCTAAGTAATGCGAAAGCGATTACGGGGCATAAAAAAATAAGGAATTTTTATGACATTGGCAAATAATACAAAATGTCATAAAAATCGGTGACAAAGGTACCTTCAACAAAAGAACATATTTTTGCGTGGCTTGAATAAAAAAAAATCAGAATATGGTAGTTTTTTTATGATTCTAATAAACAATTTTTTTTTTTTTTTTTTTTNTTTTTTTTTTTTTTTTTTTTTTTTTTTTTTTTTTTTTTTTTTTTTTTTCGTGACAATTCCAATTTTTGATAATAATAAAATAAAATTACTGGGCCTGTCAATAATGGCCTGAGTACTATTGAAAATTGGTCACATTATTATGTATGAGCTGCATTTCTAGTACAAAAATTACTTGAGAGAGAAAGAAAGACAGTAGGAAACTGGCTAAAAACGAAAATAATAAAATTACCTTTTATCACTTTAGAAAATTCCGATTTAATAAATATGATCATATAAACCTAGTCTCCCTCTAACGAATTTTTACATTCGTCTAAAATGAAAAGTGCATCTATTTGCAGTTAATCTTTATAATGTCTAATTTTATGTTAATCATATATTCTTCGATTTCTTACAGGTGCCGGGGAAGGATATGAGAATACTATTGGCGCCTTTAAAAGGTAAATTCAATTTCACCATGTAGTTCGATTGGTCGACGTTTTCAGGCCAACAAAAATTTCAGTCTGAATTGGATCAATTTCTTATATGAAACTTCTTTGGATGATCTATATCTATACAGTGTTGAAAAGTCCCGGAACAGATTTTTTTATTTTTAACGGCTAAAGATAGAGACTTGAAATTTTATATGTAGTTTTAACACAAATGAATCTTATTTTTTGGCGTAATTAGAAACTCGATACTTTGATTTCTACCTTAAGGAGGGTAGAAATTCATTTTTAATTGATGTTAAAATTTCAAAAATAAAAAGTGTACAAAATTAAAAACCAATGGTATCACGAGATTTAGCATAAAAAACTTGACTGATTTGATGTATTACACTCTTGGTTTTATCACTTTTATTCCGAAGAAAAATCAATGATTGGGCGGGTTTGATCAGAGAACCGTTTGATCAAAGTACCGAGTGAGGAGTCGATTGTGTGTAGAATTTGACGTAAAATTTGAATATGAAATAAAAAATAGGGGTTTCAATTTAAAAATCGAAAGTTGGTGTCTGCTTACCCACTTTTAAGACACCCTGTAGAAATTTTAATTACGCCAAAAAATAGATTAATTTGTGTTAAAACTACATATAAAATTTCAAGTCTCTATCTTTAATAAAAAAATCCGTTCCGGGACTTTTCGAACACTCTGTATATTTTTGTTATGGGACTTTCATGAGCATAGCTCCTACAACTTTTTTTTGAATATATTTTCCTCATCAGGAAAGCTAGGCAAATATTTCTGAAAAACATACTTCAAACTCAGTTTGGTAAATTAAACTTTCTCAACAAAGCGGCTTCGTTTTTAATTCATGATTTATGGATCATCCAAAGAACCCTCATAAGTTGTAGAATTTACGCTTTGTTTGTGTTGTTTAGATGCAATTTAGAAAATTTCGAGGGTTTTCGGAGAATTATTTTTAAACTTAGATTCATAAAGTGAAATATTCCTAAATCAGTCCATGTGTCTTTGAAGTTCAATACCAATTATTTTGAATGATCCGTATGTTCCCTAGGTTGGTATTAAAATACATGGATTACATTGGGAACTGTATTTCTGGCAAAACATTTATATTGTTTGATTGACCTTCGTATATTGGTACTGCCTGAATTGATCCAATTTGAAACGCGTTCGAAATTTCTCAGAAGGGGAATATCTCGTTTTTGCACTCATGGTCATAAAAACATTTTCTAACGTCTGTTTGGAGTTTGGGAAAGTAAGAAAGAAAGGTTTTTACCGTCAAGTCCCGCAAAAATTTTAATTTATTCCAAGAGGAAATTTAGACTTTTATTACGCCCGGAGGCAGCCGCCAGAGTATGAGGTAACCGAAAATTAAGTTTTATTTTTTTACCTGAAAATGTTCTTTTACACCCTTGTTCATAACAAAGCACTTTTAATAATAATAAAAAAAAATAATTCACACCAAAAAAGGAAAAATGTGAAATCGAGGCGATGTTGCGTGAAGTTTAATCAATTTTGTTTATCTTCTTTTAAAAAGTATATGAGTCATCCAAAAAGGAGAACCCTCTTAGAATTAAAAAAAAATAAAAAAAATATTTGTGACTTAAATTTTTATTTGTATACATGAAATATTGAAACCTCTGTCTATTTATTCTGGAAAGTTATTTTTGTTTGTTTACATCTGGACAGTAATTAGGGGTCTTCTCCAAAATGGGGAAGGATGATTTTACTTTATTAAAAATTACGCTTTTAAATCCCCCGGATTTGTGGCCATGCAAAATTAAGTATCTCTCATTATGTGCCAATTTTTTGAATCCCAGCTGGGATTAAAAATTCTCCGCCTTTCTTTAATTCTTCAACTCAAAAGGTTATTTCTCCAACAGCAAAATGTCCTTTAAATTTGTAAAACGGTGAAAGGACTTGTAGTAGACGTGATTGATTTAAAATATTTCACTTGAATGGTTGATGCAGTCTGTTAGTTTTTCCCAGTAGAATGAGACGAGGTGGCGAAGAAGATTGAAGTCGTTCAAAATCCACGCGCAGTCAATATTGAACTTCCCACTGTTGTTATTGTTCCACTTGAAATCACCTGTTCTTCCTATTTCTAGTATCATTTTTTTTTTACAAATGGTAGAAATAGGTTAATGTAAGGTTTCCGAAAAGATTTGATCTTGGCTGGAACTGTAATTATAGTCGTTCTAGGTCGTCCTAATACGTAGAACCGGACATCGTGAGGACATTTGCAATAATACATCTTCTATACCATGGTATCATTATAAATATTCACGCTCCTTCTTGACCCGCAAAGACTGCTGCAAATAGGTAAATGCTGTGGTCAAAAGCAATCTTTGTCGGAAAACATCCTCAGTGGTTTTGTGGAATCAATAGAGTGGTCTCTTAGAATCTTCTTTTAAATTTTCTTCTTGAATCAGTTTTTATAACGATTTCTAGAATCAAGTTTTTTTTTACAAAAAAAAAAAAAAAGGTTTTTGANACATAAATTTTTTTTTTTAAAAAAAAAAAAAAAAAAGGTTTTGATGGCCTTTATTCCTGAGTTAGATGGTACCAAACCAAGACAATGTGTTGAACAGGCAATCGTGAGAGTGGTACATAAAATCAATCGCAAGTGAAATCCTTAAATTAGCTATTCTAAGAAGCCCATCATAGCTTAGGAAAAGAACTTTGTAAACATAACTTTCATGTTAATAAAAATATTATTTATTATTATTATTATATTGATAGTGGTTATATTGGAGATAAAATAAATGACCATTATACATTGTGGATACAAAGAATTATTGTCATTAAGTTCCGGATTTTTTTTTTTTTTTTTCACCTTAGGATTGTGAAATTACAGCTGATATGAATTTTCTGTTTTTCCAAGTATTAAAAATCGACATATAAAAAAATAAAAAACACGAGCAAAATGGCACACCATCTTCAATGGGACATGCCAGATCAGTAAATATCTTGTTTTTTTTAAAAAAAAAAAAACTTTGAGAGAAAATGAAAATCATGTGATTTGTCGATTGTATGTAAAATTTAATGAAATAATCGAAGAAACAAAACTTTTTTTTTTTTTTTGAAAAGTTCACATTTCCTGCACGGATACGTATGGAAGAGAAAGTAAAAAAAAGTTGATCTTGAAGTGTTGTTCAATGTTCATCCGAGTCACCATGACATGTCCTCCTCGATATGATACAATTTTGGACTGATTTTTCTTCTTATTATTTTCAACAAATATACAAATATTAATTGTATTGATGTTACTCTTAAAATCATCTGGTCCCCCATTTCTAGGATTCTGGTTTGGAAAAATAGTACAAGAGGTTACTATGGGATTAACGGAAATGTCCTGGTGCGTAGAACCGCCCATCGTGAGAATGACTATTGTAATTAAAATGATTCACACTGTAGATTTCTTCATTTTTTTTTTTAATTTGAGATCTTGAACGCCTCCTGAAAAGTGTGAAAACAGAATCCTACCCCCCACCATGTTTAGATGATCCCCCCCCCCCAAAATAATTCAATTTCATGATCACAGGCACCTAAAAAGGAAAGCGTTCTTGGGCGTAAAATACACACCGCATATTTTTTACTAGCTGTTTTCCTGTGCTTCGCTACGGCTACGAAATTCAACAACAATTTCGAGATCGCAAAATTAAAGCTTCTCAATTTTAGATCTTTGGTGGAACCGACCCCCAGAGTGAGCACCGCTCCTATTTGAAACGGTTATGACTTTTTGTACTGCAGAACACCGTTGTATCGAATTTCAACCTTCTCGCTCATCCCGAAGTGGTACTTCTCAATTTCGATTTTTTGGTGGAGAAAACAGTCCATAAATCGGGGAGAAATCGGAAAATTTCAAATTTTATATTTTTTATGGGGCCTTATATACTATTTTGGGTGGGGATCCATTTTCGGTCATTTTTCGTTATCTCCTTTAGTTTGTGCAGAAAAAAATTGCAAAAGACCCGCTAAAAATCGTCATTTTGGACGGTAACTTGCTTCCACTTGAATTTTCGATTTTTTTTTCCTTTCTTATTACGCACCTACATACTAAAAGAGATCTGTGTGCCAAGTTTCAAGTCTCTAGATTTAGCCATCGTGGAGCTACGTTGATTATCTGTCTGTCTGTCAGTCAGTCAGTATACCAAGTGGACTTTGCGTTTTCTAAGTATAGATTAATGAACAGCAAGATCTTCTCAGAATATTAGTTGTCGTCGATATACGACGTTGCATCATATTATAAATCCTTACAGTCTGTCTATTTCGCTATAAACCCAAAAGCTACTTAACGGATTTTCATGCGGTTTTCACCATTGGACAGAGTGATTCATGAGGAAATGTAAAATGAATCGTTTTCGATTTAGGCCCGATTTTCTGATTTTTTTACCAATTTTTTTTCTTCCTTCGAATTTTCTGAATTTTGACCGATATCTTAAACTCTGTCGCGAAAACATATCAACTCAAAGTAAGAAAGTTTTAGGTGACTTCTTAATGCTCGGACATACTCGTAGTTTGCAAAATTATGACAGAGTTCCAAGTTCGAATCCAAGATCGAGCAAAATAATATTTAAAAAATATTAATTATTTTGCCAAAACGGTAAGAGATATCGAAAAATTGATGCCTGAGTTACGGAAAATCATAGAATACTATTAGCACGGAAACGGTTATGACTCTTAAGGCGTCAAACGAAGCGCAGCCTGCTATTATTAAACAATTAACTAGAATAAGGAACTCATCTGACAGTTCATATAATAACTAAAATGTTAAAATCGGCATACGTAATTGCTATTAACAGAACTCGAAATCATCAGCCAATAGAAAACCCGAATTTATGTATAAAACACCTCTAACGGTCGATCTGCAGAAAGAGAGATAGACCGAACATATAATTCCAACATTCGACTGTACAACATACTAATTCTTTATTAATTTTATTTCTATATCCCAATTTCCCATTTCGTAATTTTTAAAATTAACATCTTGGTGTTCTTTTCTATTGTACTTTTCTTCCCAAGTTCATTTTCCTCAAAAATCCCTGCGATATGAGCAGTGAGCTACATATTCCAATCAGCAAGACTTAGAAAGTCAAGATTATTTCCCGTCAAATCTCGCAACACGTATAGCGTACAACACAATTATCTGGACTTGGAAACCCAAGTTAATTTTCATTTATCCGGCCTCAAAAAAATCCTGCGGTATAAACGGTGAGCTACACATTCCAATCAACAAGACTTACAAACTCAAATGTTATTCCGGCTAAATCTCACAGCGCGTATAGCAAGTCAATCAGCAGTACTTGGAAACCAAAGTTAATTCTGATTTATCCGGCCTCAAAAAAATCTGTGGTATAAGCAGTGAGCTACACATTCCAATCAACAAGACTTACAATCTCAAATGTTATTCCGGCCAAATATCACAGCGCGTAAAGCGTACAAGTCAATTAGCAGAAGAAACCCAAGTTAATTCTCATTTATCCGGCCTCAAAAAAATCTGCGGTATAAGCATTGAGCTACACAGTCCAATCAACAAGACTTACAATGTCAAATGTTATTTTGGCCAAATCTCACAGCGCGTATAGCGTACAAGTCAATCATCTGGACTTGGAAACCCAATTTAATTCTCATTTATCCGGCCTCAAAAAAATCTGCGCTATAAGCATTGAGCTACACAGTCCAATCAACAAGACTTACAATGTCAAATGTTATTTTGGCCAAATCTCACAGCGCGTATAGCGTACAAGTCAATCATCTGGACTTGGAAACCCAATTTAATTCTCATTTATCCGGCCTAAAAAAATCCTGCGTTATAGGCAGTGAGCTACACATTCCAATCAGCAAGATTTAGAAAGTCAAGTGTTATTGCGGCCAAATCTCACGGCACGTGCAAGTCAATCAGCAGTGCGCACGTGCAAGTCAATCAGCAGTGCTTGTAAACCCCAATTGATTGTCATCGTCTATTCATCTCTCAAAAAAATCCTGCTGTATGAACACATTCCAATCAAAAAGTCTTAGAAAGAAAAAAAAAAAATCTTCATTCTGCAGCAAATAGGTCAATTATCGGGACTTCGAAAACGAACTTGCTTTATTTTGCCAAACTTTCTAAAAAAATCCTAGCAGTAATATATTTTACCCCACTCGAAACCCTGAAGCTTATAAGTTTGATTCTCCAGAAATTCTAAAGCTCATGTTGCGGCGGCCGTTTAAATAATATAACCTGGGTGTACGAAAGTGCTTCCTACACTGCCAATTTTCATAAAATTTGGAGGCTTAACTTCCAATTTTTCATTCCCAAATTGATAATTTACTCTAAATATTTCATTCCCAACAGGATAATTTACTCTCAATAATTCATTCCCAACAGGATAATTTACTCTCAATAATTCATTCCCAACAGGATAATTTACTCTCAATAATTCATTCCCAAGAGGATAATTCACTATTAAAATTCCTTTCCCAGATAGATAATTCACTTAAGAAAATTCCACCCCCAAGTGAATTCATCCAATTTAATTTAATAATAAATATTGAAGGACCAATTAAATGTCAATTTTTTTTTTATTAGTTTTTATAATTTTATTTGATTTTAGATCTAAATTATATTAATTTTGAAATGGAGAAAAAGAAAATAATTAAAAGTTGTATTTCAATCCAAGATACCATCAAATATCATTTCTTATACAGGGTGTGTGATAATGGTCTGGGACGGAGACACGAGATGTGGACGATAAAATATGTAACAAATTTTGGTGTCATGACATTAATAGAAACCATCTTAAATAACAGAACACCCCGTGTGAATAATAAAGGTCGCATTTTTTTAATGCGGAAACATGACCCAAGTGTTCACTAAGAATTGGCGCACATATTAACATCATGCATTTCCTCGGAACTCCGCCCCCGAAAATGATACAGTCTCCATACTCTTTCAGTACCTACCATAAAATTGAAATTATTTAGGAAAAGGTGATTTTTTCAACATTCCGCCCCTTGGATATCATTTTCGAACAAGCTTGACAGAATATTATCAATTTTCATTTTACAGTTGTGAATTTGGGCCCGTATATTCAGGATTTTATTTCGGGGAGGACACATGTAAAGTGAAATTTACCATATAGGGATTATAGGAAAATTGTCGGGGGGGGCCCTTAAAATCCTGTCCTGGATACGGGCCTGGTTGTGATTTAATTTCACAACACCCCGTATAACACTTTGATACTCCTTTTTTACATGGGGTCCAGTTTTATCGGGACCTTTACTAATTTTTAAATCCAACCAAAATTTAAAAATGATCATAAATTTATTTGTGATCGATTTATGTGAAATCTTATTAGGTATTTACATAATTAAACTAATTAATATTCAAAAAATTATTTCAGTGTTTTAAATGTATAATGACGTAAAACATCTGTGGTAAAACACTTTTTTACTTTTTGGAGCGCGGTGGCTAGTGTTGGTACTAACTACTTTTTTAAATTGTTTAGGGGCAGACATTTTAATGCTCAATAGTACATTTCAAGAGTGGTGGTTGAGTGTATGTTTTACCAAAAGGGTAAGAGCTATCTCTAGCTAGTGTTGGTACTATTTTTTTTAAATTGTTTAGGGGCAGACATTTTAATGCTCAATAGTACATTTCAAGTGTGGTGGTTGAGTGTATGTTTTACCAAAAGGGTAAGAACTATCTCTAAAATGATCAAAACTCGAATTTGATAAAGATATTAATATGCCTGAAAAAAATTATCGGAACTCTGGCCAGATTTGTAAAATTATTCATCTTTTCAAAAAGGCGGTTAGTTTACTAACTCATGAAATGTCATATCAAAGATTTTTTTTCCTGCCCTTCGAGAATTAAAGCACCTAAGTAACAGGATTCCCACATGCCCACAATTTAAAAATTTCTGGATTCCCACATGTCCACAATTTAAAAATTTCTGGATTCCCACATGCCCACAATTTAAAAGTTTCAGCACGTTTTCAATACATAAATTGAATTTTTAGAATCTCATTCATTGATTGAAGTCAAAAAGAAAACGATCGGGAACTGATGTATCACGTAGGATAGATCAGTTCCCGTCATATTTTACTGATGTTAAGCATCCTTGAACGTGGTTCGTAGTTTGATGGAAGACAACCCGGGGATACTACATATGTTTGGCTTTACCGAGTTGCACTCAGCCCGGAGAGGGCTATTATACCTTGGATAACCTAGATGTAAAAAGAGGTGCTATAAAAATCAAATCGATCTAGGGAAAATTTTACTTTTAGCGAACGCTGGAAAAGATATTTTTTTTTACACAAATAATTAAATTATGGAATAGGCATTTTTCCGGGAAGTTTGGGCGCTATTTCAAAAATAGAATAACATTTGTCTCTAGAATTAGTGGGAACCCTGCGCAAATTGTAGCCAAAAAGAAATTTACCATAATAGAAAGTCTATCAATTTACAAAGAAAATTTTTTTGAGTCAAAAGCGGTCTTATTATTTGAGGGGGACATCATGTCAGAGATTGCGATTCTACAAAACAGCTGCCAAACTGACCCTCCGAAATACCTATTAAAGTCCACCAAAAACTACGGGGCAGATTGTTACAAAATTTGAAATATAGCTTCTCGTAATCGAGTAAGTTCCTAATGGGAAGTTATTTTCTTTAATTCTATTTCTAAGTGGAATGGAAATGAGTAAATAATAACCTCAATTTACAAAGAGAAATATAAAAAATATGTTTCATATTTTTTAAAAAAAAACTCTGCCAAACATGCTGCATGAGTTTAATATCAATTCTTTATTTTTTTATTTTATTTTTTCAACGAAATCTCTTGTGTGTAACCTACGGTGACGACAATCTTAGAGTACCACTTAGAACCATATTAGGACCAAACACACCAATATTATTAAAATCGGTAAGCCCATGTAAACCTATTTCTTTTTCCGAACCGAAAGCTGAAAATGATTTTGAAATGGTAATTTTACTACCACAAACATCTTCAAATATTAAGTGACAAAAGTCGCACTTAAGGGTGACGAACGTATTATTTAATTCGATTTTCCGTATTGTAATTTAAAATATATCAGAAGTGGGGGAGGGGGGCATTTTTATTTAGTGAAAAATTCCAAATGTTCATTAATGAAAATAATTGAATCAATTTTTTTCTCCTTATGTGCAATGTTATTTATCAATTAATTTGACTATTGTAAACATGTTCTAATACGCATATGAAGGCGCTGGTGACTCAATTTTTCTTTTGCAGTTGAAAAACTTCTGGTGTGTAAATTTTATAACTTGACTTGGCGTACTACTCAGCGCTCGGCTATTTTAAACAGCAGTATAATATCAAATAATGAATACAATACTTTATAAAACAAAAAGTTAAAAATAATACTTTCGCTTCTACACAGGGCGACCCATTTTAATAAATAGTCTTTCATAACCCAAACACTATTGAAGACACAGAAAAAAAAAAACACCAAAGTTTCATAAAATTTTGAAGGGATTATGGTGACAATAAAATGAAGCAAATGCTTTTACCATAGCATTTGCTTATTTTTCTCACTACTTTGTGAAGCATTTGCTTTAGTAAAAGAATCTGCTTCATTTTATGAGTACTACTCATTGACAAATGTCTCTGCTTTCTCCTTTAAGTCATTTTGACAGCGAGCCCACAGATTTGATTTATCAAAGAAACTACTAATTTTTAAACTCACAATCTCATAGCCTCGAGAAAAATTCAATTTTAATAAAAATTCCTTATTTTAGGAATATCTTCCTATTTTGAAAGACTATATTCTCTCCTCCACGAAAACAACCCTGAAGGAGAGAACAAAGTTATCTGTTAAGGTCACCATGATCTTTCTCCTAAAATTCAATGAAATTTTGGTTTCAATATTTTTTACTATATCATCAATATTGTTGATTTGAGAATATTGATTAATTTGACTTACCCTGTATACAAACGTATGGAAGTTAAAGAAGAAGAAAAATCCTTCAAGGGCTTTCAAATCAAGCAAATTTTTTTTTTAAAAAAAAACTATGAATGATTCTTAGCCCTATTTTGATTGAAGAAATTTTATGCACAAAATAAAGGAAAAAACGAATAAAACCTTTTTTTTTCTATATAAAAAAAAAGATAATTTTAAAATATTTTATAATACAGTAAGTAGAGCGATTAAGAATATAAAATAAATAATTCGTGCAACAGGGAAAAATAATTGGGGAGAGTTTAGGTTCTTTTTGTTTTCGTCGACAAAATTTTCTTGACTTTTCAGTGTTTTCGGCGACATTCGCACTGTTCAAACGAAAGAAAACTACATCCCCTATAGGGACAACTCCACAATCGGGGTAGCTTCTCGGTTGATAGGATCAGCATTTAAATATAAAATTTTACATTCCTGAACAAAACATTTCTGACATACTAGCATAAAGAAACACACACGATTTTCATTACATTTTTTCTTCTTCATTATTGTGGACTCTATTTCGGGCATAAGTATACTATTTTCTTTGATTGATCCACAGGGGTCTTGAGCAAACCCAGCTTGAGATAAGTAACTTCATAGCCGAAAAATAAACCAGTGAATGTTTTCGCCAAAACAAAAAGAACACGATCTTTGGTCGACAAAAGTTCCAAGTAGCTTTTATACGTAGAACCAGCCATCTTTAATATCCATATAAGTTGAAGTCACGCGAGTCGTATCAAAAAGCGGGTGAATTACCACAGTATGTCCATTTTTCGAGTGGCACCACCCTATATAAACAATTCTCTTCAAAATTGAACCACTCAGAATATGAAAATTGAAGTGAAATTTTATTCAGAATTGCACATGTGCCATTGTCCATGTCGAATCATGGTTGCCACAAATTTTATCAATATACATTGTCATCTCTTGAGAATTGATACTTGATTTCGAAATTGTGTAAAGTTGCTATCTTCACATAGCACAGTGACAAACATATACCGACGGTCTAGTTTTGTATAACGTTGCTATGGTCTTACATAAATAACAAATAATTATACACATATTATTATCTTGCTTGTGCACAAAAAAGTTGCCGAATTCATAGTTATCATGTTATATAATGTCATTTATTAAAATCGCTCATTAAAGTTTAATTTTTTCGAGTAAAAAATAATAATATACATTGTTTGTATTTTATAGATTAATTGTTGCCATATTCACACATCAATAAGAAATGCACGCATTTGTATTGGTGTTAGTGAACAAAGTTGAATGTTCACACAGCAACAACAAACAAACACAATAATTATAATCATATAGGTACCAAGGTAAATAACAAAATCAAATGTTCAACTTTCTCTTGTAAAGTTCATTAAAGATTAAAAAAAATAGTACAAATTAATTATTCAAAATTAAGCAATACGCTAGTTTTGCAACGCGAAGAGAAAAAACGAGCACGCTAATTCATTTAACTTAAAATGATTTGAAGTGATAAGTAGAAATCATGTTTTCAGTTTCATTTCAATCGGAATTCAATAAATTGCTATGTTTAAATCTATAATTTTATTTAGAAGTAGAATTCAATAAATTGCTATGTTCACATCTATAATTTCATTTAGAAGTAGAATTCTTTAAATTGCTATGTTCATGTCTATAATTTCATTTTGAAAAGTTTAAATTAATTAAAAAACACTTGAGTATAGAATCATTCATTATGGGTTTAAAGTTGCTAATCAATATCACTACTGTAGATCAATATCGTTTTTCGTTATAGGTTAAATCTGGTATACAATATCGTTATCGTAACTTATTAAAATTCAGTATCGCTATTAGCTAGAAATGCTATACAATTATCGTACTTTATTGAAGTTCATTGTTTATTATTAAAAAAAAGATTAAAGATGATATGAAATATCAATATCATACTTTAAAAAGAAGTTCAGTACATTTTGGATTGAAGATGCTCTGAAGTAAATCAGTTCCATCAAAATGGTTTAAAGTTGAAATATTATATTAGACGATCTTTAAGGAAATTCAGTATTTTATGGGTTAAAGATGTTCAAAAGTTTTTGAGTTCGCTATGGTTTAAAGATGTTCAAAAGTATTTGATTTCGCTATAAATTAAAGATGTTCAAATTTATTTGATTTCACTATTGGTTAAACGTGTTCTTAAGAATTCGCTATGGGTTAAAGATGTTCAAAAGTATTTGAATTCGCTATGGGTTAAGATGTTCAAAAGTATTTTGAGTTCGCTATAGGTTAAAGATGTTCAAAAGTATTTGAGTCGCTATGGGTTAAAGATGTTCTAAAGTATTTGAGTTTGCTATGGGTTAAAGATGTTCAAAAGTATTTGAATTCGCTATGGGTTAAGATGTTCAAAAGTATTTGAGTTCGCTATGGGTTAAAGATGTTCTATAGTAGGTATTTGAGTTTGCTATGGCTTAAAGATGTTCAAAAGTATTTGAATTCGCTATGGGTTAAGATGTTCAAGAGTATTTGAGTTCGCTATGGGTAAAGATGTTCAATATTTTGGATTATAAATATACTTTCAACTATTCATCTTCGTTCAACTATAATGAAAACAATAGTTTTCCTTTACAATTTATACAGCTGCGTCGTTAGATCAGGATTTCATTAGACGTTTGTTCCTTTTAGATGTTCTCGAATGTTTTATTAATAAAAAAATCTTTTGCACAAGATATAAATCACGGTAATAGAGAGAGGGAGAGAGTGGTTTTTTTTTAAACTCTTGTCAACGTAATCTGTGAGAAACAATCAATAAAATCAAATCATACATAATTAATATTGTACATAAGAAAAAAAAGAAGATGTTAAACCTCTTTACACAAATAATTCTAAAAACAAAACAACGACATAGATATAAAGACATTTTCGAAATTTCAGATTTTTGCCTCTATCTTATTTGGTTCCTTCTTACTACAAAAAAATCCATCTGTCATTTCAGTTTTTAAAGACACACAAACGCAATCATTCTTGTCTGCTTAGATACTTAACGAGTTGAAAAAAAAAAAATGAGACAGTACAGTAATTTTTCAGGATATACTCGCGATTAGTATGGATAAGGAGGGTTAAATTAGTATGGATAAGGAGGGTATTCTAATACAGCCAAATTTGTCAATAAAGATATGCCTCCATTAGATGTACTTATATCGGTGTGCTTATTAAATAATAAAATTCTGTGGTAACTTGATCCCACGGGGACAGACTACTCAGCCGGGTCAAAATTATCTAAATGACACCATTTTTTTAAAAAAAAATATCAACATCAATAACAAATTTCATCAAAATGGGAAAATGGGACCAAGAGTTGTCCATTGCTGTACACAAACAGCAAAAATCATCAAGGCAAAATTGATGTTTTTCGACAGTCGATTATCTTATAATCGTAAGTACGATGTAATCAGTAACCCTCTATTAGTAGACCTTATTTATACTGTCTTTTTACACCGGCAGTTGTTAGGCTGATATTATATATATGGTAACTCAAATAAAATTCCATGGGTTGGCTGAGTTTGAACACACGCCCTACTGTTTACCAGTCAGAGCGCCTTACCACTACACCACCAACCCACAAATTATAAAATACAATTTGTAAACGAAAGCCTGTACCCACAAAATAAATTAACTATCGCATTTCATTGATCTCTCATCTCGTTTATTTACATAACTCGTAAACGATATAATTTCGACCTTATTCACATTAGAGATAGTAAGTATTTAGTATTTTCATTAATTTTTAGTTCATATAATAAAAAATCTTGAGAATCTAACTCATGTATGGATTTTCAATCCAATATCAATATTTCCTAATGATTTTTTTTTTTTCAAAGAAATCAACAAGCCTTTTATCATTACGAAACAAGCGCATTTTTTGGTACACAAGTTATAAGAGAGCTTGTTTAAAATCAAGAACATAAATTATATAATCTGAATATAACTGTACACGAGTCAACATAACCACGTGAAATCACGTTTTTTTGTGCAAATGCACAATGGCCATATGCTGATTTTCTTACGCTAAGATCAGCGCTATCAAAAATTTCAAATTAATTTCAGAGTACAGTAAAAATTTCATTTCAAGTTGAAAAAAGAAGCACTACAGACCAATTAAAATTATTTCACGAAGACTAAACCATGCGCGTAATCCTTCTTGCCTGGCAGAGGTTTCCTATTGATCAAAGTGATTCTGTTCAGGGAAGCCTCTGACAATATATCACGCTATGAAAAAAATTAAACAAAATACTTTCGGCGTGATATGTTGTGATTGAAGCAATCCTTGTCTTAGACCGGTAATAGGGTGAATACCGCAATAGCGAGAATTAAGTGAACATAATAGTATTTTTAACACTCATTTGAGAACTTTCTTCATCTAAATCAGTTATTCTCAACCGGTGTGCTGTGAGCTATTTTTATTGTAGGTGTGCCGCCAGAACTCTCAAATTAAAATTAAATTATTTCTCGGTATCAATTCAACGGAAATACCCACTGCTTTCAAAAGAGGCACTCCAAGTGATTCTCCAATTTTCAACTTCATGGTTTTGTGAGCACGAGTTTTCTGTTCTGACCTTCTGACCAACATAAAATCCAAAAAGCGTCAGAGAATACTTTCTTCTACTCTTGAAGATAATATGAGGATTTGTCTCTCTACTATTAAACCTCGCATACCTGGGCTATGTAAGAAACATCAGGCACAAATCAGCCACTAATTTTTGATTTTGTAGTAACAGTTCGACTGAAGTCAGGGGTATTATACTCATTACTGATTGTATATTATAAATAACAAATATGTTCAGTGTACTCCAACATTAAAGCTATATAATATATTTCTTTTGTTTCTATGGGGAGGGGGATGCTTTGTTAACGAAGTGTGCCGCGAAATTACTACCATCATGTGGAGTGTGCCGTGGTGGTAAAAAGGTTGAGAATCACTGATCTAAATCTTTAAATCAATGTGCTCTTTTCCATGCTAGTTGCCAAGATTTCGGCAAGTTTTTTTTTTCAACCAATCTTCAGATATTTAAAAAAAAAATTAAATGTTATCCATTTTAGTGTAAGCAAATATTACACAGAAGTGAAGGGTATTCCACTAATAAGACGAATTAATTTTAGTTAAAAATAACACAATGTCTTTTGTAAAAAAAAGAAGATTTTTTTGCGAGAATCAGAATAACCCGTACACTTTCGTAAACATCCGAAAACCGATATATTTTCTGAAAATGTATAAGCTCTGACATGATATTGCGTTACGTGTACCCAACATTCGAGAATTAACGTATCATTTCGTGTACGTTTGGAAACCGACACGAGAACCGAAGTATCGTTTCATATATATTCGGAAGCGGACATGTTTTTCCGTATACCTTTAAAAACCGACGTATCGTTTCCTATACATTCGAGAACTGACATGACGTATGGTTTTTTTCGTATTTATTCGGAAGCCAACATGTATTTCCGTATACCTTTAAAAACCGATGTATCGTTTCGTATACATTCGAGAAAATCTTTAAGCACGGAATTTTTAAGGGAGGTGGAGGGGGGAATATGCGCTTTTTTCGAGGTCAATTCCAAAGATCAGTATTGAAAATAAGAAACTAGGGGTGCTCGTGCTCACTGCATATATTTCAGGAAAAATAAATACACATGTTCTTATGGGTGTCGCCAGATAGATCGATCTACGGTCTCCCATTAGACATGTGTATTTTCTCCCCTTGTATATACAGGGTGTCTCAGAAAAGCGTGCCTTTGTTTTAACCACGTGTTATATGGACCATTTTAGGGGGGGGGGGGGTCAACTCTATGACAAAAAGGGCGAAAGTGCTTCATAAGGGAGATACACGCCTCTATTAAAAAAAAGGAAAAATAAAAGTAGGTAGGTAGTAGGTATGTACGTAAATTCTTCTGTAGTAAATTGATGAGCCATGTCTACCTACTTAAATTATTACACTCGACTTAGTAAAGAAAAAACAATTTGAACTTGTAGGTACCTACATGAAAAACTAATTCTCAAAATGTAGGTGGTAGGCACAAGAGAAAATCTTAGGCTTTCATTTTCCTACTTCAAACAAAATACCGGCTGAAATCATTCCTAAATTAATATAAAAGGACCGTTCACAATGAAGGCATAATGAAAAATCATCAATTTCAATTTTGTGTATCTCCCTTATGAAGCACTTTCGCCCTTTTTGTTATAAGTTGACCCCCCCCTAAAATGGTCCACGTGTTATATCGTGGTTAAAATAAAGGCACACTTTTCTGAAACACCCTGTATACAAAGTGTGTGTTATATAATAAGTAAATATGCGGCTGTCTGCGAGTTCCCTAAAACTTTGTCAACTCAGCAGAGGAGTTTGTCATTTTCCTAAAACGGAATCCCTTGTATGTGACTGACAGTGACCCAAATCTTCGAGTTCAACCAGACTCCGAATGGGACCTTTAGTAGTATAACCAAAATTTCCTTAAAATCGTTCACTATTAAGTAGCAAAAATGCTATTTAAGACATAGGACACGGACTCTTTGAGTGGAAGGTTACCACTGGGCAAGTGTCTGAGTTATTTTCTACCACCTAACTCTTGGAGCTCCATTTTTATGTGGTCAAATACTCAAAATATTGAGGAAAAAATCTGCCTCTGCTGAGGGTTGAACCCACGACCTCCTGTTTACTAGGTGAGCGCTTAACTACTGAACTACCGAGGCACGGCGCGGCGTACAAACGAATTTTTATTCGAATTATGGATATTACGTAGTACTTTGAAAGGTGAAATTATTACATTTTGAGAGAATTGAAATTTTTTTTTTATGCACCGAAAATCAATCGCAATCGTGGAGATAAAATCAGGGCAGCGGAGTTGGAGTTAGTCTAATTTTTTACAGAACGAGTCGAAGTCAAATAATTTCTTCCCTTGAGTGTGAATTATTCATAGCTTTACATTTCCCATTTCACTGCTGTGTGTTCTCCGTATTTATAATGTCTATAGGATGTGTTGTAAAAATATATACAAAACTAAAATGTTCCCAAATATTTCGCCTTCACTCTCACTAAAGCACAAAAATAATTGTGAAAATACATACCTTAAAATATATCCATTCGAATGTGCTGGCTTTGTGTGTGCTTAATACCTCCTTCTCTTTGGTGGATAGTCACCGCCAGATCCTCGTCTATTGCCAGGAGGACCACCACCATTGTCTATAGAAGATCCCCATCGACCACCACCACCACCACCACCAGCATTGTTTGGTTCGCCACGTCTACTCCAACCAGAACCTCCATGATCACTTCTTCGACGGTTTCCTTGGTCTAGTTCCATTAATCCTTTCACTGGATCAACGTTCATTACTGAAAGAACAAATGAGGTCACATTAGTTACAATTACTTCCATGGTTTATTTCACACACAACAAACTTTTAACAGGAAACAAAAGGCAATTTTTCTTTACGCCCTTACGAATTTTTCTTTACGCCGGTTCTACCCACCATACCATTAGAGTTCCTATTAAGGGCCATCAAAACCTTTTTGGTTACCTCGTATCAGTCTAGTTCTACCATTATTTCAATGCTGGATGGAAAATAGTTGAACACCACTACCACACACACATACAACATTGTTTGCAAAATTTCATCACAACACTAAAAAACCGTTGACCCAAGTCGTAGTTATGAAAAAACTTGCGCGATGTACAAAATAAATACTCGCTCTAGCTGTGCGAGACCGCGCGAGTGTTTTATAACTCACATCCAACATCTTGTTCCCACTTTGCGAAAAAAAAAAAAAAANCCCACTTTGGGAAAAAAAAAAAAAAAAAACGTGAAGGACGGTTGTGCTCCCACTCAAACAAAATAGTACATAATTAATCAGTCGCCTTACAAAATCTCAAAGCGCACCGGAAAGAGAGACAAACGTACAATGGGATCATCTCCAGTAACCAGTAATATTACACATAGCACTAGGACATCTATTTTTTTAACGTGAAGACTTCCCAAAACAAGGCGCTATGACAACCCTAGAAAAGTGAGAAAAAGAACCCTACAAAATATAAAAATAATACAAGTAATCAAAACTACAAGAATACATTAAATAAAAAACAGAAGTTTTCAACACATGCAAATACTAACTACTGTCTTAGTCATTTTAATTCCTACTCTGTTCTCTCTCTTTTTTTTCTTTTTTTTTTTTCTTTTTCAAAATGATCTTCCCGTGTAGTGGTCAACACAAAAAAATCTACTACATTTTTTTTATGGCTTAACGTCTCTTTAACATCTGAGGTCATTCAAGACAGGGGTTTTATACTCCATTCATTGGAAACTTACAAATCAGCCTGGGAATAGCCAATATCACGAGTATGCCAACCTACGTGATCACCCATCGAACTGGGCGTTGCTTAACTTCAGTGATCTTACAGGAACTAGTGTATTCAACGTGCCATTGATATTGGCTAAAAAATCTACTTCTAGTGTCAAAAAAAAAAAAAAAAANAAAAAAAAAAAAAAAAAAAAAAAAAAAAAAAAAAAAAACTCGTCCTTGCAAGCATTAGAAGCTGATGATTTTATGGTTGCTTTACTTGGCAAAAATCATGCAGTAAGTTTCCCGATTTCTTCTGTATACTGAAAGGAGAGGATACAATCCTACTCGGAAGCTTACGTCAGATTTGAACTCGCCTTGCACTAGTCTGGTACACGGTTCAAATTTGAGTGGGTCCATGACTTACCGTTCGGGCTATGTAAGTGTACCGCTTAAAACCATCGTTTTTTTGGCGATGATTCGCTTCAGATTTTTTTTCTTCTCTATTGTGTACCTACAGAGTAAGAGGAATCTGTGTTTCAAATTTCAAGTGTCTAGGATTAGTTATCGTGGAGTTACGCTAACAAGTCAGTCATTATACTTTTACAATAGATTAAATAGATTACGATCTAATCTTTTCTTTTTCCTCTTAAAAAATATCCCTAAGTCTAAAGTAAATTAAATTTTCAAAACTAGTACGACTGTTGAATTAATAATAGAAAACCCACCGGGTGCGCCAACGCCAAGTACATCGAAATCTATTCCACCACTAGGACCATCTATGGGACCACCACCGTTGCCGCCAACTCTACCTTGCTGTTCTGCTACAAATAGACTGTTATCTTGTTGTCTTCTTCGTAGTTCTTCCTCTTGGTGTACCAATCTGAGTTGCATTTCTTCTGCATGCTTCTTCATCAATTCCTCATCTCGTCTTTTCAATTCTTCAGCTTGTCTTTCCTTCATCTCCCATTCTGCTTTCTGACGTTCTCGATCTAGTTCACGTTGTTGTAATTCTTTTCTTAACAATTCGGTTTCATGTTCATATCTGAAAAAAAAGAAAAATATTTGACCAAGGCGATTTTGTTTTGATTGCATTCTAAAATAACAGGTAAATAAAAAAAGACTCAGTGCTAGAAAATAAAATTAATTTGAAATTACAGAAGTTGAATCAGCGTAGTTTCAAAAAAAAAAAAAAAAAAAAAAAAAAAAAAAAGAAAACACCACCAACACGTCTGAATGACGCCTAGCCAACAAATTGAAGGAGTAAGGAATGATCGGTCCTATAAGCATTAGCAATGCAAGCATTGTTAAAGTTTGGAACGCCAGTCATTTTCTAGTATCATTGTTACTGTTTTTATTTGAGTTCCAATTTAGTGTCCAAATTTAGAGAACTTCAAACCATTCCTTAATTTGAATACACTTATTAAGTATAACATGATGAGAAGCCAAGAACACTTTTGTTTTTAAACAAATCCCAATGAAAGAAATTATGCCAAAGCTAAAACAACGCTCCAACACTGAGTTCCGCCATTTTGTCTTAATTCAATCACAAGCTTTTGGAAATGAGGCCCATAAACATTACATGATTGCTACTTCTTCTTTATCTAAATTACAAAAATAAATTATATTTGAAATCAATTATGGAACTAGAGCTAAACTCCTCGGTTTGAAAATCAGTCATTTTTTCCCATTTCGTAAGCACAAATGAAACACAGAACTAGCGTTAAACTTCAGAATTCATTTGAAACTGTCAGCATCAATGGCACGTTGAATACACCAGATCTCGTTAGATGACTAAGTTAAGCAACGTCCAGCGACGTTTTACTAAGTAAATGTCCATGTAGGTTCGGGCCCTCATGATGCTGGCAATTTTTCCGGCACAACCCAGGGTGAGGTCAATTTAGGTAGCAGGTTTGTAAGTTTCCAGGGGGGAGGGCAAAATTTAATAAACATACCTGGCATATTCCATCTGAGCTTCTAGTTTCTCTTCTTCCGCTTTCAATTCTCTATGTAGCGCTTCTTCCTTTTGTTTAAACATTTCATGTAACTGTTTCCATCTAGATCCATATTCAAACTCAAAACTATTGACTGCTGCAAATCTTGGTCCAACTTGCCTTTGATTATAAAACTCATGAGTCTTCCTATTGATAGTTTTCTCAGAAAGACCATCAATCTCATCTGTCAATTCAAGTGGTTCAACAATAACAGGTCTTAAAGATTGTGTTAAAAAGAAACATCCTTCAGCACATCGACGTAAAGCTTGAGCTGCTGCAGGTTTTCTTGCAAACTCAACAACACCTTCACATTTTGAATTTCCTCGTTCATCGACAATAACAATAGCACGTTCAATATCTCCGAACACGGAGAATGCATACTCCAAAAGTTCGTTTGTCACACAAGATGTCAAATTTTTCACTTTGATCGCTGCATTGATGGGAGCAAATCTAATTTTAAGCGAACGTCCTTTAAGTGTATGACCATCCAGTTTGGCCTTGGCTTTGTCAGCGTTGTGTTTGTAGTCCATACGGATAAATCCAAACATTTTTTCTTTGTTCATAAACAGTTCTGTTGTTTCGCCATATGGTTTAAACAATTCCGTAATATCTTCGTCTGACACATCGTTAGCAATATTACCCAAGTAGAGACGGCAGTTGTTTGCAAACTTAATGTCTTTGGTTTGAGTTTCATTTACTGGCAACTCTAAAGTAGGACCTTGCATTTGCATGACCCTTTCAGTGAAATATCTATCACCTCCACCCCCTCCTTTAGACTCATTCAAATCATTGCCACGTCCATCTTGTCTGCCTCCTCTGAATCCACCTCGACCACCGCCGCCACCACCACCACGACCACCTCGTCCTCCTGGAGGTCCACCTCCTCTTTGATGACCACCACCATGCCCATGATTGTCCTCACGATGTTCTGTACCATTTCGTTCTTTAGGATGATTTTGTTGCTGTTGAGATTTGTTAGGTTGATTTCCTCCGAATTTCTGTCTTTGAGGTTGAGGATCATTGAATTTACTACCTCCACCTCCGCCGCCACCACCACGTTTACCACCAGATCCTCTTTGAGGAAGAGGATTTTCAGATTTTACAGCGTTTGGCTTAACGTCGGCCATTGTTAAATTCAGTTTTCAAAAATATAAAATTCTTACGTCGGCAATTTGAGAATAAAAAGAAAGATGTCAAATTATTGTGCCACAAATATATAAATAACTAAAAATGTCGAAAACACACAAATAAGTCAGAGTTAAATCAAAAATCGATTTACAATAAATGAAACATTTAATTAAAAAATGAAATAGGTACCACCGCAACCTCGAAAGGAAAATCCAAAATGAATTACAAAATGACAATCGAGAACTTAGCAAAGAAATGAAAAAGTAGGCTTGTAAATAAAACGCAACTTATTAGAGCAAAAAACATGATGACGAGTTGTTACATTCGTTCCTCCGGCGCGGCGTATAAAATATGCAATAAGCATGACATTAATCATTTGTGATGAGCGTATTTTAGTACTATAGTATTTTAAAAATAAAATATTGTAAAATAGGTAATGATAAAATTAAATATAATCAGGGCACGATTAACCTTCCGCGGGGCCCGTAGCACTTTCACAGAGCGCGGCTAAAACTAATAAGAACAAGCAAAAAATTAATATTTTTCATGATAAAATGTATATCCTAGATTAAACTACAAAGGCCGCCTTGAATGACCAATAGATTTTAAAGAGATGTTAAACCAAATTTAAAAAAAAAAAAAAACTACAAAGGGATAGTCAGAGGGTACCCAGTCTACCTATACTAACCAATTCTTATGTTGCGATACTCGTTTGTTTATTAAGTTCCTAGGTAGTAGGTACCTACTTGTACTTTCCTAAATTAGTCTCCCGTCAAAATAATAGGTATGGGCATTGAATATACAAAGGGTATAGGTTCTTGTGGGAGTCTGCAAATCGCTCAATCTGCGGATTCTTATAAAAAGATGTGTATTTGTTTTTCTTCGTATAAATGCGAAGATGTGTGCTATGCTATAAGATAAGTGAGAATGCGGCTGTTTGAGAGCTCCCTAATGCCATAGTTATTATATTATGAGACACACGCCCACCCGATGAAGACATAAAGTGATTCTGCGTTCCATATTCTTTCCACAACACAACTATTACTATATACCTAACCAAAATCTTCTTTTGTTTATTTTCAGTGCCCTTCTGAATGGATCGGATATGTTGGAATTAGATGTACAACTCAGCAAAGATAAAGTTGTGGTAGTATCTCATGATAACGATTTACATCGAACAACTGACGTTCGATCTTCGATCAATCAACTCAATTATGATCAATTACCAGTTCTCAAATCTAGATTACCATTGGATTTTGATCCAGGTATCAATTTATTACGTGAAACAATTTCGTCAAATTTGTTGTCTATAAACACTACGAACTTCCATGACGATTATAATTTGAAGTCTCGATCGCCCCCCCCCCTCAACAAAGTGTGATAAGCCGTACCTCTTTTTAGACTCTCGTTCACCGTTCCTAAAAAATGCCTGAGGCCTCTAAAATGTGCCACTCTTTACAACGTCAACAAAAATGTCCTACTTCATAGAAAAAAATAGTACTCTTAAAGTCCAAATTGCCATAAACAGCGTCGGGTTCTTCGTTTATCCACCGGCGGCGCCCCGAAAAGGCTCTTTTGTTCCGAATAGCTTTTCTCTTTATATTTTGAGAATTTTTACATCATAGCCTCATTAACAGTGGCGGATTTAAATTTTCGCCGCCCCTTGGCAATTTTGATCTTGCCGCCATCTATTTTAACAAGAAATGCGATTTTGATAATTTCATTCGTTAGTGCTTACACAGTAATTTTGTCGATTATTTTGAGACAACAATGCTCGAAATCTCGTTTATTTTATTTCAAGTATTACAGCCTAGGTACTCGTCAAAAACCTCTCCTTTCGTGACTTACAGTTGGAGTTTGCTATGTAGGTATAATGAAAAACTGGACAGTATCTTTCTGATTTTCAATCGTGTAAAAAGTGAGAAAAATGTATAAACATAGACACTATTTTCATTGCAGCCAAATCCAAAAAATATATTTTTTTTTTTTCTATATTAAAGTTATTTAATTCAAATATGGATATTTTGCCGCCCATAAATACTGTCGCCCCAGGCCATGGCCTATGTTGCTTTTACCCACCACTGCGAATGACCATAGATATTAAAGAGACATTAAGTAAAAAAAAAAAATTTACAACCACGGCAAAAGATGATGCTTACGAAGTTGCGTGAACTACCTAAATTATTTTATTTTTCAGGTAAAGCCTTTGAAAGTTCAAATGTGACGGATGATAGAAGTATTCCAAGTTTGGAGAAAGTATTTCAACAATTTCCAGGAGTGCCAATCAATATTGACATTAAACAGAATGATGATACCCTCATCCACCATGTTGACAGTCTGATTAAGAAATATGACAGAGAAAACCTGACAGTCTGGGGAAATGTACAGTCTAGAGTTGTGAACAAACTCTACAAACTGGTAAACTGCAGAACTCACTCACTTGAATTTGGCCCCATGAGGGCCCAGTAGGGATCAAAAGGCGTTCGAGAGTAAGAAAATAAAAACAGTGGAGTTAAAACTAGACCTTCACTTGATTCGGTAAATTCATTAAAAAGCCAAGAATTGTATAAATATGAATAAAGTGCATAGTACAGTACTCTGATTTTTTTTTGGCTTCACGTTTTTTAACATCCAAAAATTATTCAAGACGGGGGTTGTACTCTCCATTCGCGGGAAGCTTACAAACCAGCTACCCACAATGACTTCACCCAGCCTGGATTGGGTCCGGAATAGTCACGAGGACGCGAACCTATGTAGTCACCCACCAAGTAACTGTTAGAGCCAAAGAAAACTAAAATCAATGATATTGGTCAACCTTTCTTTCATCACAGCAAATCATCATTTCATTTCACCAACTTTAACTCTCGAGGTTAGGAATCCCTACATCTCAGCCTCCTGGGCTTTTTGTGAATTGGGTTAAGCTTATTTCTCTAGTTAAGTTTCAACTGCTCAGAGATTTTGTGCAGTCTTCTTACCAGATTGTTTTGGACGAGTTCCTCTCTGGGGTTTAGTGACCCGATGATACTCACTCTCTAATTGAGTAGGGCATTGCAATCAAAGATCACATGAGAGGCTGTTTCCTCTTCTTCCCCACATAGTGTACACAATGGATTTTCTCTAAAGTTTCCCATATTGTGTAGGTGTTTTCTGAGACCACAATGTCCCGTTATTAATCCAGTGGCAAGTCTCATTTGTTTCCGACTTAAGCGAAGGAGATCAGCAATCAGAGACTTTGATAGGTCGGCCATCATTCGTTTGCTGTGTCGTTGTCCTGAAGTTTCAATACAGTGAAACCTATGACTTTCCCTCATCCGTTGTGTCACAGAATTGCGTGCTTCAGTTTTGCTGATACCTATTGCCGGTTCAGGACCAATGGAGGGGGTTTCAGACCTCTTCCACGCCAGCTGGTCTGCGAGTTCATTTCCTGCAATCCCTTTTTGCCCTGGTATCATCACCATCAGTATAAATTAGGATGATCGCTGTGAAACGATGTGGGTCTTCTTTTGTTTTGCATTTTTGTATTATGGTCTTTGGTCAAACACTTTTGATTGCTTGGGTTTCCCTGGTATCTAGAACCAATCATTTGAGGACACCTAAGGGAACTGGTGTATTCAATAGGGTCCACTGAGTCCCAGGAGCAGGAAAAGATTGTAGGAAAAGATAACTTTAGTTATTTTTCTTTTTCAGAATCCAAGCATGAACTTCTTCTTTTCCAGAGAGCGAGTGGCCGCCCTGTTCCTTCTGTACTATTCTGGACTTCTTCCGTTTGTACCCATCAAAGAAACCCACTTAGAAATCTTTCTACCTCAAATATTTAATAAGTAAGTACAAAACTCAAAGATCTATTAAAGTAGGACCACGTCTATTAATATAGGAACGTGTCGACACTTCGGGAACACTCGAACCTATGTCAGTGCGTTTGTTTTTTTGCTTTTCGTCTCTTTAACATCGAAACGTTATTCGAGATGTGGTTTTACCCTCCATTCCCTAGAAACTTACAAACGAGCCATCCACAATGACCTCACCCAGCTTGGGCTCGAAACTGCGTGGTTATCCTATTATCTAAATCATCGCTGGTGTATTCAACGTGAAATTGATCTGCCTGTCTAATTTAGGTCACACTTTCTCGTAATTGGCCCGAGTTTAGACAGTCTAGAGCTGGAATATATTTCCATATGTATTCACCATCCGTTTTCGCATTACTTCGGAGCCCTCCTTTTGTTCAATAATTTCCGCTCCGGGAGGGATTTGTATCATCAACAACCGAGCCAGGAGACAGTGTTCTTAACAAATCTATCACGGAGATCGGTATTAGCTACTAGTACTAGTCGAAGGCTTTTGTATGTTATATTGTATGTTATAAAAAAATTCTCTTTTATTTTATTACAATCAATAGCGGCCTCTCTGGCCTAATTGGTATCACACTGGCTTTGCATGAGGGAGACCCGCGTTCGAATACTGATTTTTTTTCGAGACTTGGTTGTTCGGGATGTAAAATGATATGTACTGTGATGGTTTAGTGTGGTGGTCCTTGTAATGATATGATGCGTTAACATAAATAATAATTTTCACACTTTTGTTCATTTCATAATACAATCAATATAAACTTCTGACAGCTATTTACTGTGCACATGTAATGATTCTTTTAATTTACTTTTTGATTTAGAGGCCTCTCAGTCACAAGCATAGCATCCAAACCGTTCCTAATAAAATTAATGGATTTGCTGCTCATCAGAAAATCTTTATTTGAACATTTACAAAAACGAGGGATCAGTGTAAGTTGGGTCTTATTTTTGTACAAAAGTCAATTCAATCCTTAATGGTTTACCTTCAAGCTACCAAACGGAGGGTATAAGCTTTGTATTTATGTCCTTGACGTTATAGACTTTTTGTTCCCGAAGAAAAATATAGAGTCTTTGTCTGTCTGTGACTGGACAAATACCTTCTGGTCGAGAAGTGGGGTACATCCTTAGAAGATTCCCATCCTCATAGTCGCGGAGAGATACTAACTCCGTAGGAAATGCGACCAAGGTTCGATATTTGCTCTGCGTTGAAGCTGAATATTGTTGTTGTAGCCGTGTTCCTCTTAAAATCAACGGTACTTTCCATTTAGGTTTGGAAAAGTGGTACATATAGGTAGATATGATATTACCGAAAAGGTTTTGATGGCTCTTCTCTGCAACTGTGATGGTATGCGTTCCAGGTCGTTATGGTTCGTAGAACCGTCCATCGTGAGGATGACTATTGTAATTAAAATTCGCAAATTTATCGGAATACGAAAACTATCCCGAAAACGATGTTGTGTCGAGTTTTCGTCTCTGCGTTTGACAAAAATTATCGGAGCTCGGCAATACAGAAAAAAAAACGAATCAGCTGATAACAAAACCTGTAACAACACTAGCGCTAGAGTTTCACCGCTTCATGGGTCAAATTAAGCAAGTTTCTTCACTCTCTGTTCTTTATCTTCTTCGAGTTAGATTTGCATTAATGGGTTAAATTGAACATTACTCTGTTCCAGGTGTATTTATGGGTTCTAAATAACGAAGGCGAATTCCAGACAGCAATTGATCTTGGTGTTACTGGCATTATGACGGATTATCCGTCCAAACTTACAATTTTTTTTGAAAAAAACCGAGAACAAATTGCAATAAAAAAAGACTCTGCCAATGTGACACATGGATTTTAGTATGGAATCCTACACAGGGTGTAACAGGTTGTTGTGCCTATCGGTATAGGTCCTGTAATATTTCAAAAACGTCTCCGTGGCAGAGTGCGCATCACACTCGGATGCACCGAAGGGGGTTCCGGGTTCAATTCCTGGACGAGTCGAAAATTTAAAAAAGGTTTTTTCGAATTTTCTACTTGGTCTGGTTGTGTTTGGGGGTAACTTATCCTTCTGAGGACAATTGAGTAGCTATGGTAATAGCGCCAAGTGGTAGCATTATAAGCCAAAAATTGTTAAAGTGTAGCTCAGGCTTAGTGATATTGGAGTGAATGTTTAAAATACTTTGAAATGCTATGATGCCCACAAACATTGTGGCATAATAACACAAAGAAATATACATTTACATTTTTTTTATAATATTGCCAAAAATAAACATTTTTTTTTTCAATTTTTGATTTGGACTTTTGTTACAAAGTCACAGGGTGTTATTTTTGAATCAGTCATATCTCCCTCAATACAGTTCTAAAATGATTTTGAGAACTTGGCAGAAAGTCTACAAAAAAGTTTCCCCATGTGGGATCATCACAAATGATTTTGAGAACTTGGAAGAAATTCTACAAAAAAAATTCCCCATGTGGGTTCATCACAAATGATTTTGAGAACTTGGAAGAAAGTCTACAAAAAAGTTTCCCCATGTGGGATCATCACAAATGATTTTGAGAACTTGGAAGAAAGTCTACAAAAAAGTAACCCCATGTGGGATCATCACAAATGATTTTGAAAACTTGGAAGAAAGTCTGCAAAAAAGTTTCCCCATGTGGGATCTTCACAAATGATTTTGAGAACTTGGAAGAAAGTCTACAAAAAAGTTTTCTCATGTGGGATCATCACAAATGATTTTGAGAACTTGGAAGAAAGTCTACAAAAAGTTTCCCCATGTGGGATCATCACAAATGATTTTGAGAAAATTGAAGAAAGTCTATAAAAAAGTTTCCTCATGTGGGATCATCACAAATGATTTTGAGAACTTGGAATAAAGTCTACAAAAAAGTTTCCCCATGTGGGATCATCACAAATGATTTTGAAAACTTGGAAGAAAGTCTACAAAAAAGTTTCCCTATGTGGGATCATCACAAATGATTTTGAGAACTTGGAAGAAAGTCTACAAAAATGTTTTCTCATGTGGGATCATCACAAATCGAAATAACAAAATGGCGGCCATTTGAAATACTCAAAGTCGATTTTCTCATTTAATCGAACATAAACAATTGAATAACTTTTGTTTCGATGACTTTGTCAAAAAATGAAGTCTTATGTCACTTTTTGCCGCACAATGATGCAAGGTCAATGATCAATTCGTAAGAACTGATCAATGATCAATTAAGTTTTTTACACCTGTGATCAAATTAAGAAAAAGAGATATTAACTTCTGGCCCAAGTCGTATTATTATGTGGTCAAAATCTTATATGTATAGAGGATAACATATAATGCCCAATCTGAGTTTCGAACCAGCGATCCCTGAATTACCCTGCAGACGCTTTGATCTCTGTGCTTGTTAATTAATTAATTAATCAAAGTTAACTTTAAGTGTTACTTTTTAAGTATAGTTTTGTAATTTAATATTTATGATCGGAAATTAATAATAAATTAACTTTGTTGCATTGTTTCACAATTTACTGATTCATTTTTGGACCCTATTGAGCTACCTTGCACTTCATGGCAGACCAATCCGGGTTTGGTGATGATATCTTGAGTAGGTACCTACTATTAAAATGAATTAATAATGAACCTTCGGAATCTACCACGAAAAAAAATTCCCCCTCAAAAGTTGATAATTTACATTTCAAATATAATCCAAAAATCAGTAAAAATTTACAATTTACTGATTTTTTGGACACTATTGGGGCACCTGGGACTTCATGGTGATCCAATCCAGGCCTCGTGATATTATCTTTAGTGGGTATTACTAAAGATAGCACGTGGGATACACTTGAGTTCATCTTAGCGGATTTTTTCATCCGTATATCGAAGAATTATATTGCAGTCTGCACTGCAGATTTTAATATAGTAGAATTGTAAAATCTTTTTTAACAAAAAAAAAAAAAAAAAAAAAAAAAAAAAAAAAAAAAAAAAAAAAAAAAAAAAAAAAA
>CM022882.1:10162009-10189304 GCA_012654025.1 Pachypsylla venusta | reverse complement strand
GGGGGGGGGGTCACCTCTATTGCTCCCCAAATTGAGAAGAACACGCATTTTTTTTTCGGAACCTAACCCAATACTACTCACAACACGGTTCTACAAAGCTTAACAATCCGACACTACTCGCTATTTTCTATACAGGGTAACAAACATGTAGTTATATGTAATCTATGTGTGGAATGCTCAGCTGGCGTTTATAGGGTAATGCTCGGTAATATGAGTGGGCTTTTTGTGCTTCTTTATAAATATCACATCAAGGCCAAAGTTTCAACCACTCTTCCAAAAAAAAAAAATCCGCCAAAGGTCACATTTATTTTCATTGTTTCTTTCATCTCCTCGAAACGAAGTTCGCGTACGCATAGCTAAGTAAACACCAATGACATCTCTGTGGCGGAGTGTGCATCACACATGGATTGGTCGAAAATTTCATAAAGATTTTTTCAAATTTTCTACTTGCTCTGCTTGTGTTTGGGGGTAACTCAGCCTCCTGAGGACAATTGAGTAGCTATGGTAATAACGACAAGTGGCAGCTCAGGCGTAGTGATATTGGAATGATTGTTGAGAATAACTTGCAATACTCTGATGCATACAAAAAATGTGACATAATAACACAAAGAAATACACATTTACATAGTGAACACCAATTGGACATAAGTGTTAAATTTTTTCAAGTCTGGGAGTCGGGCCCCTATCCCGTAGAACTCACTCACTTAGGTTTAAAATGGCCTTTGAAGTGGCCACGTTATTGTTTCTATTTATACACTTGCTCACTAAGGCATGCAAATGTCATCTCCTCTATTTTACCATCTTTCATTTTTTTAATGACCTCTTCAAAGGTTGTCAAAGGCTGGTAAACTTTGTAGATAAACAAACAAACAATCTCTTTAAAGAACATAGCAGATCTAGCACAATGTTCTCTCTGTTTTTGAAATAAAGATAGACCCTTGCAGGGCCGGATGAACAATAGTAGCACTTGTAGCACGTGCTACGGACCCCGCGCTTTGACAACTTACACTAGATATTTCGACATTTCTTGGTTGAGAATTAAAAAAACATATCATTTTGACGGGGCCCCCAACTCTTCAAGATATGTAGTAAAATCTAATTTAGGAAAGTACAAGTAGGTAACTACTACCTAGGAACCTTAATAAAGAAACGAGTATTGCAACAAGCAAATATCCCTTTGAATTTTAATGTAGGATATAAATTTTATCATGAAAAATATTATTACTTTCTCTTCCTAGAAGATAAAGTATTGTATTCGTGCAGAAAATTTTGACTTTTTTTGGCCCAAAAAATCGTTTGACGGGAACCCAAAACCCAAAATAAAGANCAGAGTCAAGACAAGACTAGTAGACTTTTGTCTAGGAACTAGGGATAGCAGTGGGGAGTTTAGTTCAGTTCTGCGTAAGGCGAAGGTTCACTTTCTCTACCAGTTGTATAGCCCGATACCTAAAGACATTTTAACAAAAACAATTTAAGGGAGTACACTTTTGACGCAGTTTAGTGCTATTTGCGAACAAGATGACGAAGCGACAGTCTTGCTGATGATTTAATGACCAGAAGTATCCGCCATCTTTGATTTTAAGAATTGACCACGAAAAATATCACCTCCTTAAAAATATCATTCATCCGCCGCCCCTAACCCGTGAGCAGGGGGAGGAGGTTCAAAAATTTCAGACCATTTGGTCACATTTCATTCAATTAATAAAAAATGGGATGTCCAATATTTATTTTCAAAATTGGTAAAAAAAATCTTCAATGTAATACATGGGTTTAACTTTCGCAAAAAATATCCCCCAATATGATATGTTACGTTTCAAGATACGTGGAATCCTCCAAAACAGGGGTTCCCAAACTTTTTGGTACCGCACTCCCTTTTCTTGAAATGAAAGCCTCCCACGCCCCCCCCCCTCCCATTTACATTATAAATTATTATGAATGTGTATGGGTGTTGCTGAATGCTATCTCATTCAATACGCTAATGTGTAACTGAATGTGAATGCTATCTCATTCAAATTTTCTAAACATCATGTTCAATAAAAATACCTTTGTAAAAAATAGTGTAGATATATTTTAACCTCATGATAATAATAATTCAACTGGTATCGCGCCCCACTTATTGGTTTGCCTTCACGCCCCTCAGTTTGGGAACCTCTGCTCTAAAAATACTATTCCGTCGTGAGCCGCCACTTAGCGTTGACGGATTTATGTCAGTCCATTATGTATGGGGTTCCATACTAAAAAAATAAATGAATCCCAAATGGGGATAACTAGTGGCAAAAGTGTCACTTACGGCGAACGGACAGATTTTTTTTATTCTATTTTTAGATTTTACATAATATATCTTGAAACGTAAAATATCAAAATTTGTGGGGTAATTCTTTTTGTGACGATTCAAAGTTTTCCTTTTTGAAAATATTAAACCAAAGATTTTCCCAGTTCAACCCTTTCTCAATTCTATTCGGGGTTGGCGTTCCTTTCCTTAATTCTACCATGCCACAACCTTTTGTTATATGCCTACTCTCTTTAGCTGTACGTTGTATCCATTCCTGGCACGGTAACCCTCGTCTGCTTCTCACAGTATCAATAGACTGGGCGTAGAAACTCGCTATTTGCTGATGACCTTTCATCAGTGGTGTGAAGCAGAATATTTTTAAAGGTTGGATGCCATAACACCAAACCTTCTGTATTTATACGGCCTTAGGACCGTCACCTAATGAAGATGGCCTGCCCCCCTCGCTGGCAACATACAGCTTAGTAATCTACTAAATTCTAATTTTGGAAGATGATAAAAATCGCCTCATGTCAATTATTCATCAAAAACACTTCAAATTTTGTCTAAAAATTTCCAACCCGTTTAAATGAATTGGATTGGGCCGGGTGCCAAAGCCAAAGTAATACGATTAATCCTTTTCTTACTGCACCATGCACCAATGAAAACAAAAATAAAATGCATTTGTATTGAACATAGCGCACCTCTTATTCGTCTGAAAGATTTGTCGAATAATTTGACATCTAGTTTCAACAGCACGATTTTTCTTTAAAAGTGTGTTTGTTTGACGTCACGAGCACTAAGGAAGTCAAATACTATTAAAAATTGCATGCCAACTGATCCATGACAACCAACTTAGAGACTCCTCATATTTTCCCCAACAGATTTTTGGGGAATCAATAATAATAATCATAAAATTGCATGTCAACTGACTCATGGCAACCAACTTGAAAACTTCTCATATTTTCCCCGGCAAAGTTTTGGGGAATCAATAATAATAAACATAAAATTGCATGCCAACTGACCCAAGGCAACCAACTTGAAAGCTTCTCATATTTTCCCCAACAGATTTTTGGGGAATCAATAGTACAAAATATAAAATTGCATGTCAACTGACCCAAGGCAACCAACTTAAAAGCTCCTCACATTTTCCCCGACAAAGTTTTGGGGGAACAATAAAGTTATTATAAAATTGTGTATAGCTCCTTTTTTTGTTCTATATACTTTGAGGTATTTACTTATCTATATACTTTGAATAATATTATATGTTACAATCAATGTGATGAACGCTGCATCCAGGTAGCGAACAAAGAAAGTAAGGCTATGTGCACATGACCGCGCTGTACCGCGCGGGTTGAATGAACACATCGATACAAGATAGTAGAACTAGTACCGCGCGGTCATGTGAACCTAGCCTATATTAAGGAAAGACCGATCTTATAGCATTACTATTGTCAAGGTTGAACCTGCTGTGGAACATTAAACACTATCTTGTATCATTAAACGGTGATAAGACAGTCCAAAATGTTCCTGGTTTGAACTGAAACTATAGAGAAAATTTCAAAACGTTTCTTAATTCGTCACGGAAAATTTTGATATTTTACGTTTCAAGGTACTTAGAACCCAAAAATTAATCTAATAAATAAAAATCCGTTTGTCCGAAATTGTTAGTATGGAACCCTATATATGTGACTGACGGTGATGAAAAGTTATGGGGCGCAATTAGACTCCAAATGGGACCTGCATACCAAATTTCATAAAAATCCGTGTACGCTAAGTGGCAAAAGTGACAATCTTGGGGGATGGCGCGGCGTATGGTGTACAGAATATGGAGGGCGGCGGATTAACGGCATATTTTTTATTCGATTTTTGGATTCTGTGTACATTGAAACGTAAGATACCAATTTTTTTTTTGGTGTGTGTGTGGGAGGGGTATTTCTTTTTAGCCAGTAAAATAATAAACCCATGAGAGGTCAATATTTTAATGTTAATATTGCCTTTATACAAATCTCAATGAATGGAAGTATTAACCAAAGTTGAAATCACGCTTCAACACTGAATTCCGCCATTTTTTTAAATCAATTCAAATCACGTGATTTTCAAATTGAGGTCCATCACCAGTATCATATGCTTCCTACTGCCATTTCTTCTTCTCACTGGAAGTTTACTTAGGAGACCCGGGTTCAATGAACACAGAAGAGTCCAATAATTTTATTGCTCGCCGAACGAAGTGAAGCTACATAAGTCCTGGAATGTTTTCGTTTTTTTGGGGGCATTAGGATACCCGGGGCTAAGGGCCATATTTTGAAACTCCCCTTGAGTACGAGTAGGAGTGGTCACTACCATTTGAATGTCCGATTTGTATTTTTAAAAATGTTCTGAACAAAAAAATTACATGTAATCTTTATATATAAAAGGCAATGTCCTGAATGACTGAAACTATTAATGGTACAGTCTTGAAATTTGGCAGGGACCTTCGTTGCATCATGCAAGTGTGCACTAAGAAAGGATTTTGCAAAATTTTAATTGGGGTAGAAATCGCAAAAAGTAAACAATCCCCATGAGAAATACATTGGAGCGAGAAAGATAGCAATTAGCACGGGAACGGTCATGCCTTTAAGGCGCCAAACTATAGGCCGTAGGGAAGCACGGGCGAAACAGCTAGAGTTATTATAAAATAAAAATAGAAATTTTACAAGTGCGAGTGGTCACTTCGCTCATTTGTAGTCGGAGTGACGACTCACACTTGAGTGGAGTTTTAGAATATAGCCCTAAATGGCGGTCCTTAAATTATGTGAGATATACATTCCACAGAAATATTAGATACCTAGATAATGTTCACAAAATGATGCCCCAGATTTTCTGTGACATATTAAAATAGATTCCACGCTTCAATAAGAATTACATCCTCACTTCATTATCCTGTATGTAGATACATAGCTTTGTCCCTTGAGCCCTGTGCCTCTATTAGGTATTCGTGAGTTAATGTGAGTCAGTCAGTCAGTGGAAACAAAAGTGGGAGGTTTTACAATATGAAATATTACGCAGAATTAATTAGTTAAAAAAAAAAAAAAATACGGTTAATTAAATAGTGCAATAAATTAATAAATTAGTGTGTGCTTCACGAGAGTAAAGAGTGATGTGTGTCGCACTTCTTGGAGTTTCATATGGTAATGACGAGACCAGAAAGAAAAAACGATACCTAATTTGTAATTTTTGGTACCAGAAGGACGGAAAATCTTGTTAAAGACGACCATTGAAGAAAGCCTCAGTGAGGGGATCGTGCTGTATAAGATGCAATGTTACAAGAAAATTTTTACTATAAGGTACATTTAGAAAAAAACGCGTGCATAAAGTAAATTACGGTTTCATATGTTAGGAATGTGATCGGGGCCATCGAAAGAAAAAAAAATCTTTAAGGTACATTTAGAAAAAAAAACGCGTGCATAAAGNCCACATTTAAATCATTTAAGTGATCTTTTATGGTGATAGAAAAATTCCAAATGTTAATGGTAAGTTAGTATGCGCAATATATGACTGTGCCACATTTAAATCATTTAAGTGATCTTTTATGGTGATAGAAAAATTCCAAATGTTAATGGTAAGTTAGTATGCGCAATATATGACTGTGCCACATTTAAATCATTTAAGTGATCTTTTATGGTGATAGAAAAATTCCAAATGTTAATGGTAAGTTAGTATGCGCAATATATGACTGTGCCACATTTAAATCATTTAAGTGATCTTTTATGGTGATAGAAAAATTCCAAATGTTAATGGTAAGTTAGTATGCGCAATATATGACTGTGCCACATTTAAATCATTTAAGTGATCTTTTATGGTGATAGAAAAATTCCAAATGTTAATGGTAAGTTAGTATGCGCAATATATGACTGTGCCACATTTAAATCATTTAAGTGATCTTTTATGGTGATAGAAAAATTCCAAATGTTAATGGTAAGTTAGTATGCGCAATATATGACTGTGCCACATTTAAATCATTTAAGTGATCTTTTATGGTGATAGAAAAATTCCAAATGTTAATGGTAAGTTAGTATGCGCAATATATGACTGTGCCACATTTAAATCATTTAAGTGATCTTTTATGGTGATAGAAAAATTCCAAATGTTAATGGTAAGTTAGTATGCGCAATATATGACTGTGCCACATTTAAATCATTTAAGTGATCTTTTATGGTGATAGAAAAATTCCAAATGTTAATGGTAAGTTAGTATGCGCAATATATGACTGTGCCACATTTAAATCATTTAAGTGATCTTTTATGGTGATAGAAAAATTCCAAATGTTAATGGTAAGTTAGTATGCGCAATATATGACTGTGCCACATTTAAATCATTTAAGTGATCTTTTATGGTGATAGAAAAATTCCAAATGTTAATGGTAAGTTAGTATGCGCAATATATGACTGTGCCACATTTAAATCATTTAAGTGATCTTTTATGGTGATAGAAAAATTCCAAATGTTAATGGTAAGTTAGTATGCGCAATATATGACTGTGCCACATTTAAATCATTTAAGTGATCTTTTATGGTGATAGAAAAATTCCAAATGTTAATGGTAAGTTAGTATGCGCAATATATGACTGTGCCACATTTAAATCATTTAAGTGATCTTTTATGGTGATAGAAAAATTCCAAATGTTAATGGTAAGTTAGTATGCGCAATATATGACTGTGCCACATTTAAATCATTTAAGTGATCTTTTATGGTGATAGAAAAATTCCAAATGTTAATGGTAAGTTAGTATGCGCAATATATGACTGTGCCACATTTAAATCATTTAAGTGATCTTTTATGGTGATAGAAAAATTCCAAATGTTAATGGTAAGTTAGTATGCGCAATATATGACTGTGCCACATTTAAATCATTTAAGTGATCTTTTATGGTGATAGAAAAATTCCAAATGTTAATGGTAAGTTAGTATGCGCAATATATGACTGTGCCACATTTAAATCATTTAAGTGATCTTTTATGGTGATAGAAAAATTCCAAATGTTAATGGTAAGTTAGTATGCGCAATATATGACTGTGCCACATTTAAATCATTTAAGTGATCTTTTATGGTGATAGAAAAATTCCAAATGTTAATGGTAAGTTAGTATGCGCAATATATGACTGTGCCACATTTAAATCATTTAAGTGATCTTTTATGGTGATAGAAAAATTCCAAATGTTAATGGTAAGTTAGTATGCGCAATATATGACTGTGCCACATTTAAATCATTTAAGTGATCTTTTATGGTGATAGAAAAATTCCAAATGTTAATGGTAAGTTAGTATGCGCAATATATGACTGTGCCACATTTAAATCATTTAAGTGATCTTTTATGGTGATAGAAAAATTCCAAATGTTAATGGTAAGTTAGTATGCGCAATATATGACTGTGCCACATTTAAATCATTTAAGTGATCTTTTATGGTGATAGAAAAATTCCAAATGTTAATGGTAAGTTAGTATGCGCAATATATGACTGTGCCACATTTAAATCATTTAAGTGATCTTTTATGGTGATAGAAAAATTCCAAATGTTAATGGTAAGTTAGTATGCGCAATATATGACTGTGCCACATTTAAATCATTTAAGTGATCTTTTATGGTGATAGAAAAATTCCAAATGTTAATGGTAAGTTAGTATGCGCAATATATGACTGTGCCACATTTAAATCATTTAAGTGATCTTTTATGGTGATAGAAAAATTCCAAATGTTAATGGTAAGTTAGTATGCGCAATATATGACTGTGCCACATTTAAATCATTTAAGTGATCTTTTATGGTGATAGAAAAATTCCAAATGTTAATGGTAAGTTAGTATGCGCAATATATGACTGTGCCACATTTAAATCATTTAAGTGATCTTTTATGGTGATAGAAAAATTCCAAATGTTAATGGTAAGTTAGTATGCGCAATATATGACTGTGCCACATTTAAATCATTTAAGTGATCTTTTATGGTGATAGAAAAATTCCAAATGTTAATGGTAAGTTAGTATGCGCAATATATGACTGTGCCACATTTAAATCATTTAAGTGATCTTTTATGGTGATAGAAAAATTCCAAATGTTAATGGTAAGTTAGTATGCGCAATATATGACTGTGCCACATTTAAATCATTTAAGTGATCTTTTATGGTGATAGAAAAATTCCAAATGTTAATGGTAAGTTAGTATGCGCAATATATGACTGTGCCACATTTAAATCATTTAAGTGATCTTTTATGGTGATAGAAAAATTCCAAATGTTAATGGTAAGTTAGTATGCGCAATATATGACTGTGCCACATTTAAATCATTTAAGTGATCTTTTATGGTGATAGAAAAATTCCAAATGTTAATGGTAAGTTAGTATGCGCAATATATGACTGTGCCACATTTAAATCATTTAAGTGATCTTTTATGGTGATAGAAAAATTCCAAATGTTAATGGTAAGTTAGTATGCGCAATATATGACTGTGCCACATTTAAATCATTTAAGTGATCTTTTATGGTGATAGAAAAATTCCAAATGTTAATGGTAAGTTAGTATGCGCAATATATGACTGTGCCACATTTAAATCATTTAAGTGATCTTTTATGGTGATAGAAAAATTCCAAATGTTAATGGTAAGTTAGTATGCGCAATATATGACTGTGCCACATTTAAATCATTTAAGTGATCTTTTATGGTGATAGAAAAATTCCAAATGTTAATGGTAAGTTAGTATGCGCAATATATGACTGTGCCACATTTAAATCATTTAAGTGATCTTTTATGGTGATAGAAAAATTCCAAATGTTAATGGTAAGTTAGTATGCGCAATATATGACTGTGCCACATTTAAATCATTTAAGTGATCTTTTATGGTGATAGAAAAATTCCAAATGTTAATGGTAAGTTAGTATGCGCAATATATGACTGTGCCACATTTAAATCATTTAAGTGATCTTTTATGGTGATAGAAAAATTCCAAATGTTAATGGTAAGTTAGTATGCGCAATATATGACTGTGCCACATTTAAATCATTTAAGTGATCTTTTATGGTGATAGAAAAATTCCAAATGTTAATGGTAAGTTAGTATGCGCAATATATGACTGTGCCACATTTAAATCATTTAAGTGATCTTTTATGGTGATAGAAAAATTCCAAATGTTAATGGTAAGTTAGTATGCGCAATATATGACTGTGCCACATTTAAATCATTTAAGTGATCTTTTATGGTGATAGAAAAATTCCAAATGTTAATGGTAAGTTAGTATGCGCAATATATGACTGTGCCACATTTAAATCATTTAAGTGATCTTTTATGGTGATAGAAAAATTCCAAATGTTAATGGTAAGTTAGTATGCGCAATATATGACTGTGCCACATTTAAATCATTTAAGTGATCTTTTATGGTGATAGAAAAATTCCAAATGTTAATGGTAAGTTAGTATGCGCAATATATGACTGTGCCACATTTAAATCATTTAAGTGATCTTTTATGGTGATAGAAAAATTCCAAATGTTAATGGTAAGTTAGTATGCGCAATATATGACTGTGCCACATTTAAATCATTTAAGTGATCTTTTATGGTGATAGAAAAATTCCAAATGTTAATGGTAAGTTAGTATGCGCAATATATGACTGTGCCACATTTAAATCATTTAAGTGATCTTTTATGGTGATAGAAAAATTCCAAATGTTAATGGTAAGTTAGTATGCGCAATATATGACTGTGCCACATTTAAATCATTTAAGTGATCTTTTATGGTGATAGAAAAATTCCAAATGTTAATGGTAAGTTAGTATGCGCAATATATGACTGTGCCACATTTAAATCATTTAAGTGATCTTTTATGGTGATAGAAAAATTCCAAATGTTAATGGTAAGTTAGTATGCGCAATATATGACTGTGCCACATTTAAATCATTTAAGTGATCTTTTATGGTGATAGAAAAATTCCAAATGTTAATGGTAAGTTAGTATGCGCAATATATGACTGTGCCACATTTAAATCATTTAAGTGATCTTTTATGGTGATAGAAAAATTCCAAATGTTAATGGTAAGTTAGTATGCGCAATATATGACTGTGCCACATTTAAATCATTTAAGTGATCTTTTATGGTGATAGAAAAATTCCAAATGTTAATGGTAAGTTAGTATGCGCAATATATGACTGTGCCACATTTAAATCATTTAAGTGATCTTTTATGGTGATAGAAAAATTCCAAATGTTAATGGTAAGTTAGTATGCGCAATATATGACTGTGCCACATTTAAATCATTTAAGTGATCTTTTATGGTGATAGAAAAATTCCAAATGTTAATGGTAAGTTAGTATGCGCAATATATGACTGTGCCACATTTAAATCATTTAAGTGATCTTTTATGGTGATAGAAAAATTCCAAATGTTAATGGTAAGTTAGTATGCGCAATATATGACTGTGCCACATTTAAATCATTTAAGTGATCTTTTATGGTGATAGAAAAATTCCAAATGTTAATGGTAAGTTAGTATGCGCAATATATGACTGTGCCACATTTAAATCATTTAAGTGATCTTTTATGGTGATAGAAAAATTCCAAATGTTAATGGTAAGTTAGTATGCGCAATATATGACTGTGCCACATTTAAATCATTTAAGTGATCTTTTATGGTGATAGAAAAATTCCAAATGTTAATGGTAAGTTAGTATGCGCAATATATGACTGTGCCACATTTAAATCATTTAAGTGATCTTTTATGGTGATAGAAAAATTCCAAATGTTAATGGTAAGTTAGTATGCGCAATATATGACTGTGCCACATTTAAATCATTTAAGTGATCTTTTATGGTGATAGAAAAATTCCAAATGTTAATGGTAAGTTAGTATGCGCAATATATGACTGTGCCACATTTAAATCATTTAAGTGATCTTTTATGGTGATAGAAAAATTCCAAATGTTAATGGTAAGTTAGTATGCGCAATATATGACTGTGCCACATTTAAATCATTTAAGTGATCTTTTATGGTGATAGAAAAATTCCAAATGTTAATGGTAAGTTAGTATGCGCAATATATGACTGTGCCACATTTAAATCATTTAAGTGATCTTTTATGGTGATAGAAAAATTCCAAATGTTAATGGTAAGTTAGTATGCGCAATATATGACTGTGCCACATTTAAATCATTTAAGTGATCTTTTATGGTGATAGAAAAATTCCAAATGTTAATGGTAAGTTAGTATGCGCAATATATGACTGTGCCACATTTAAATCATTTAAGTGATCTTTTATGGTGATAGAAAAATTCCAAATGTTAATGGTAAGTTAGTATGCGCAATATATGACTGTGCCACATTTAAATCATTTAAGTGATCTTTTATGGTGATAGAAAAATTCCAAATGTTAATGGTAAGTTAGTATGCGCAATATATGACTGTGCCACATTTAAATCATTTAAGTGATCTTTTATGGTGATAGAAAAATTCCAAATGTTAATGGTAAGTTAGTATGCGCAATATATGACTGTGCCACATTTAAATCATTTAAGTGATCTTTTATGGTGATAGAAAAATTCCAAATGTTAATGGTAAGTTAGTATGCGCAATATATGACTGTGCCACATTTAAATCATTTAAGTGATCTTTTATGGTGATAGAAAAATTCCAAATGTTAATGGTAAGTTAGTATGCGCAATATATGACTGTGCCACATTTAAATCATTTAAGTGATCTTTTATGGTGATAGAAAAATTCCAAATGTTAATGGTAAGTTAGTATGCGCAATATATGACTGTGCCACATTTAAATCATTTAAGTGATCTTTTATGGTGATAGAAAAATTCCAAATGTTAATGGTAAGTTAGTATGCGCAATATATGACTGTGCCACATTTAAATCATTTAAGTGATCTTTTATGGTGATAGAAAAATTCCAAATGTTAATGGTAAGTTAGTATGCGCAATATATGACTGTGCCATATTTAAATCATTTAAGTGATCTTTTATGGTGATAGAAAAATTCCAAATGTTAATGGTAAGTTAGTATGTGCAATAAATGACTGTGCCACATTTAAATCATTTAAGTGATATTTTATGGTGATAGAAAAATTCCAAATGTTAATGGTAAGTTAGTATGCCTAATATGCGACTGACACTTAACGAGTTTGAATTTTGATATTTGCGGGTTTAATTGAATTTAAGTCTCTCTACATTCATGCAAGATTTTAGCGTTAAAACTGGTTTTCGAGCATCTCCTTCCCTAAAGCGTTACCGTTTTGGAGCACCGGGAGTGAAAGATTTCGAATATAAATAATTTCTAACTTTATTGCATGTAAATATCTAACTTTATGCAAGATTTCAGTGTTTTAATCAGTTAAAACTACATTACAATACGTTGTATTGTCTTCCCTAAAGCGACACCGTTTTGGAGCACTTAGAGTTAAAAAGTCCAAATTTTTGGATTTTTCCCCTTACTTGGATGTCAATTGCTAACTCCATGCAAAATTTTAGCGCTTTAGATATACGGTAAGTGCCTAAAACTTTTGATGATGAGTGAATCGTCATCAGTAAGTGAATATACAAAAGTGCAAACTTTGAAATTACCTATCTCCTGCCCGGTTTATCATTAACTTTTGAAGTGTATCTGCAGTATTGTACTATACTACGGAAAATGTATGTTCAAAATTTCAATGACCTATCCCTTGTAGAACCGGATATATGACTTTATGTGAAAAACCCGGTGAATTGCTTCGTGTAAAGATACACTGGTGCTTTCTGGAACTTGGCCTGGCGCACTGCCGCGCGCTCAGATAGACGGAATTTGAGAAGTATAGGAAGGTGTGAGAATCGTGCGCAGCGGGTAATGGTGCGCACCTGTATATCTCGGATCTGTCAACACTGAGATGAAACACGACCACTGTAACGGTCTCCCCCTAGTGAGAGTTAGTGATACTACTTTATCAGAAGTTTGTTTTTGTTTTGGTCTGTGAGCACTCGACGATTGTTTCAAATTCAAGTATTTCTTATAATTTTTGATGTTCAGAAAATAAGACGGTAAGCTGTGACTTTTTCGTTTATTTTTTAATTGATTATGTATAAAAAAACGTTGAATTATTGTGCGTAAACTGTGATCAGTGCTGTGTTGTTTTCGAAAGTGGTTGTAATTTTTAAATTAATTTTAAAAATAAANTAAATGATTCTGCGGGGGGGGGGAAATTGTGCGCGTGGGTGCGCACATTCCCATATATTGTTCAACCATCTAAGATTTTACGTACAAAACTACGCTCTGAAATTCTCACAAGCACTCCCAAAAGAAAACTGTTGGAGGAAGTGGAGAATAAGAGAAAAATAAAAGATGCTAAAAAAGGTCCAGAGGAAGAAGACCTTGAAAATTGACCCCTGCGCACCATTAACCGACGATTGGGAAATCGTGCGCATTTGACTTTTCTTGAAAAAAAAAAAAAAATGAATTCTGTGCCTTGTTCATTAGTTAGCCAAAAATATTTGAGTTTCATTTCTACAGGTTTCATTTTACTGTTAGACTTTCTAAGTCTAACAGTAAGGATTCTACAACGTTTCTCGCTTAGGTGCGCACAATTCCCCCACCTTCCCCTAATAAAATTACAATGAAATATTCCGTGCATTGTATGATGAGAATTCTTTCACATCAGAAACACAGAATGGTTTCTCATGATTGTGGCTCCTGACTCCTCAGGTGTATTAGGTTCTTTTCATTTCTTCCAATTAGTTCCGGTTGGTTATTGATATACAATACGAACAGTGTTCGCCTGGACCGCTAGACAATCAAAGCAAATCTCACATTAACTCCTTGCTCGATCAAAGTGTTGCAGCAGCAATCATGCGCCAAAGAAGACTAAAATCAATGATATTGGTAACATTGTCTTTAGAAATGAGGATGATCGCTGTGACACGAACCCACAGGTCCTCTTTTGGTGTGCATTGCTGTACTGATGTACAGGCAAACACGTTTGGGTACCTTGGGTTGCCCTGGTACTTAGAACAAACCATCTGAGGACACTCGATCAGAGAGGACTCTTCTGATGATACATCTCAAACGTCTTGTCCGATTTTAATGAAATTAGGGTATGGATATTTGTTAGGTTCATAGAATTGTTTGACTTTTGAGCATTATTGAAACATCTGCGACCTAATGGTGACATTTTAATTGAATGAATTCTACATCAGATCACATAGTCAGCGTCTATGGCACGTTGAATACATCAGTTCCCGTTAGATCACTGAAGTTAAGCAACGGTGGCATGTTGAATAAACCAGTTCCTGTTATTTTATTATCGATAATCGAGTACAATGCTGTCTTTATTTTATACCACCTTACGGTCATGGTTAAGTGAGCAAGATAATCGAGTACAATGCTGTCTTTATTTTATACCACCTTACGGTCATGGTTAAGTGAGCAATTTGAATACCTCATCGATAATCGAGTACATTGCTCATTATCGATAATCGAGTACATTGCTGTCTTTATTGTATACTACCTTAAGGTTCTGGCTAAGTGAGCAACTTGAAGACCTCATCGATAATCGAGTACATTGCTTATTATCGATAATCGAGTACAATGCTGTCTTTATTTTATACCACCTTACTGTCACGAGTAAGTGAGCAAGTTGAAGACCTCATCGATAATCGAGTTCATTGCTGTCTTTATTTTATACTATCTTACGGTTATGGGTAAGTGAGCAAGTTGAAGAACTTATCGATACATTGATGATCATGGTTGAAGCGCCCCATGCATCAAAAATTTTCAGTAGGTGATACAGGTTGATAGGTCGCAATCGACCTCTTCATTTGCAGATCTATCGGCCCAGTTAGGACCCAAAAACCAAGCAGTATATATTTCTATTGGCATACGATGTTCTTGCTTGTATTATTTTAATTTTAAAGTAATGCGTATCAACTGAATTAGTTATATACACAATGTCAATAACAAGATTCATCAAGGGGAACGAATAGACAAACACAGTTTTTAAGAAAAATCGCAGTGTAAAAACTAGATCTCACTTCGTTCAAAAAAAAATTGAATGCGAGCGGAAAATGTGTAAATCCGCCACTGTGTGGACTCAGACATGATCATACATATATTGCACGTTGTGTTTAACATTTGTCATTTGGTGTAAATCCGCCACTGGTATGGACTGAAGTATGATCATACATATATTGCACGTTGTGTTTAACCTTTGACATTTGGTGTAAATCCGCCACTGGTATGGACTGTAGTATGATGATACCTGTATTGTGCGTTGTGTTTAACATTTGTCATTTGTTGTAAATCCGCCACTGGGTGGACTCAAGTATGAGCATACATATATTGCACGTTGTGTTTAACCTTTGTCATTTGGTGTAAATCCGCCAATGTTTGGACTGAAGTATGATGATACATGTATTGTGCGTTGTGTTTAACCTTTGTCATTTGGTGTAAATCCGCCACTGGTATGGACTGAAGTATGATGATACATGTATTGTGCGTTGTGTTTAACATTTGTCATTTGGTGTAAATCCGCCACTGGGTAGACTCACGTATGATCATGCATGTATTGCACGTTGTGTTTAACATTTGTCATTTGATGTAAATCCGCCACTGGTATGGACTGAAGTATGATGATACATGTATTGTGCGTTGTGTTTAACATTTGTCATTTGGTGTAAATCCGCCACTGGGTAGACTCACGTATGATCATACATGTATTGCACGTTGTGTTTAACATTTGTCATTTGGTGTAAATCCGCCACTGGGTGGACTCAAGTATGATCATACATGTATTGCGCGCAGTGGCGGATTTACCGTAAAAGCAACATAGGCCATGTCCTGGAGCGGCAAATAAAAATTTTGAAGGCAGACAGCATGAAAATCGCATTTCTTGTCAAAATAGAGGCGGCAAGTTCTACATTGAGTAGGGTAGGCGAAAGTTTAAATCCGCCACTGATTTTGCGTTGTGTGTATCATTTGTAATTTTTTTATATTTCAGAACGGCTGGGAAAGACAACCACTATCGAAAAGAAGAGTATGGACATCGAAGAGAGGGGAGTGAAATTGCGACTGACAGTTGTAGACACACCGGGTAAGTGTTTGGACTCTTCAATGTGAGGACGCCCTTGCATTTGAAGGTAGTGAAGCTTCACCACTATCGAAAAGTATGTTGCAGTTATTGACATCTGACAGTTGTAGACACACCGGGTAAGTGTTTGGACTCTTCAATGTGAGGACGCCCTTGCATTTGAAGGTAGTGAAGCTTCACCACTATCAAAAAGTATGCAGTTACAGAGCAGTCCTTGAGTTCTCCTAAGTCTATTGTACTTGCGGACATAGGGGAACCTAGTACATGAGGGGGGATGACAGGGGTAATCCCTACGGGTCCGGGCTTTGGGGGGAGCCCTATGCCCTCCATAGAGCTCCCCCCAAATGCCCTCCATAGGGCTCCCCCCAAATGCCCTCCATAGGGCTCCATAGCCTTTAAAAATTTGTCAATTTTTGTAAAGAAGCCCGTATTTTTTACCCTCGGACTCCCGAATTTTTTAAATTCTTTATATTGTTTTTTTGCAGGATTTGGTGATAGTATCAACAGCGAGGAAAGTTGGAAATCTTGTTGCAATTACATTGATGATCAATTTCGACAGTACTTCTCTGACGAAAGCGGTTTGAACAGAAAGAACATCATCGATAATCGAGTACATTGCTGTCTTTATTTTATACCACCTTACGGTCATGGGTAAGTGAGCAATTTGAAGACCTCATCGATAATCGAGTACACTGCTGTCTTTATTTTATACCACCTTACGCTCATGGGTAAGTGAGCAATTTGAAGACCTCATCGATAATCGAGTACATTGCTCATTATCGATAATCGAGTACAATGCTGTCTTTATTTTATACCATCTTACGGTCATGGGTAAGTGAGCAATTTGAAGACCTCATCGATAATCGAGTACATTGCTCATCATCGATAATGGGAGTTCGCATATTTCTCGATGTCTGGAAGTACCCTAAATAACGTTGACAAAATACAAAATAATTAATTTGGTTCTTGTGGGAGTTCGCAGATTTCCCGATGGCTGTTCATAGAGTTTTTGCTAATCTTCAGAATTCCTACCCCGCAGGTATAATCCATTATGACCACTAGATCAAAAAGCTGGTTCATCAGCTTTAAGTTTATTGGCAAAAGTACAACTTACAGCGCACGGCATGTGCCATATCGAGGAATTATTTTTCTTCTTCAATTTTTGAATTCAACCTTTCCAAAGAATTGATAAGACTTTTTTGTGGGGGTTACTTTTTTCTCGCAGTCGATTCCAAAGCGTATTTGAAGAAAATAAATTAAAATTAAGTGATATATTTTTTGCTTTTTTATTACGGAACCCGTTATCTGCAATTATGACCATCACTAGTTCTTTTATTTCAGGTTAAGACAGATAGACATTGAACTCATGAAACGTCTTCATAGAAAAGTTAACATTGTTCCTTTGATTGCAAAAGCTGATACACTGACATCGGCAGAAGTTAAGAAACTTAAAAAGAAACTTCTTGAGGACATAGATGAACATCAGATACAGGTTGGTGAGTGCGGCATATCACAGGCAATCCTGGACAAGAAAAATTCCTTTTTTCAAAATCCCACGACTTTTAATCTCCGGATATACTTAATATTTTTCCTCCTTTTTCAATTTCATCAAGGCATGGCCGTAAAAACGTTTCCTTGCAAATTGAAAGCCCCAAATGGGAAAGATCCCGCGTGTCTGAAAATCCCTCATTTGTTGTCCAGGATTATTTGTGATATGCCGCTTTCCAGGTTGGTTGATTGGGCGATAGTGGTAAAATTAGAAAAGTTTGGGCTTTCCTCTGGGCAGAAAGGTTGGATCTGCTCATATAAATAGGCACCCAATTCTAGCTCTTACCGTTCCCTTTCTAGATAGCATTCCAAAAACGCGGTCAAATCCTAAATTTCGTCAATTATTTAAAGAACAATTGAAAGCCACTAGAAAAAGTTTCCCTTTTAGAAAAACCAATTCAGTGTTTTCCAAATATGTAACTGTTCTAAAATGTTGAGCTCCGACACTTTGTTATAAAATATTTGTTTGAGGCATGGCCGTTCTGTGTGGTTCGTATTTTTCTAATATTATTTTGCCCAATCCAGAAATCGACTTTGACACTTTGGAATGGTCCTGATGTTTTGATTACTTCCTACGGCAATCAGGTCTGATTCTTTTCAATTAGTTTGAAGGGATGGTGTTATTCGATTCTTTTTCTTTTTTTATTTAATTTGGCTTAACATCTGTTTAACATCTATTGGTCATTCAAGACGCGGATTTCACTCTCCATTCGCTGGAAACTTGCAAACCAGCTACCCACATTGACCTCACCCAGCCTGAGTTGGGCCGGAATCACGAGGGCGGGAACCCACATGGTACAACCTCGCTGGACGTTGCTTAACGTCAGTGATCTAACGGGAACTGGTGTATTCAATGTGCCATAGACGTTGGCCAAATTCGATTCTTAATTCATGTTGGTGCATCAGCAATGATATCGGTAAAATTGTCTTTCATCACAGCCAATAATCACATCAGAAAAAGCGCGGATAATCGCTGTGAGACAATCAGGGTATTCCTTTGGTTCGCATTGCTGTATGGATGGTCTATGGCCAAACATATTTGAGTGCTCTCGTATACATTGGACGACACTTCTTAATCCATGGTTTGGTTTGGTTTTAGATTTATCAGTTTCCAGAATGCGACAGTGATGAAGATGAGGAATTCAAACAGCAGGACAAAGAACTAAAAGATTGTGTTCCATTTGCAGTCATAGGAAGTAACACAATCATTGAAGTAGCTGGAACCAAAGTGAGAGGAAGGCAATATCCCTGGGGAGTAGTTGAAGGTAACTTCAATATCATCCTATTTCAACAATTTTTTCAAAACCTGAATCTAAACATGGGGAAAACTGTTGCTTTAACAACAACAATACGATACATTGGAAGCATCCTAATTTTACAATTACGAGTAGACTATTAAGGGTCATATTATAAAACTCCACTTGAGTGCGAATTGGAGTGCTCACTTCCACTAGAGTGTCTGATTTGTATTTTTAAAAATGTTGTGACAAAAAAATTACATGTAATTTTATTATTATATAAAAACAGAAATTTTACAAATGCGAGTAGCCACTTCGCTAATTTGTAGTCGGAGTGACAACTCACACTTAAGTGGAGTTTTATAATATGGCCCTTAAGGTCGTATCACACTATTTGTCATTATGCCAAATATTTGCCATTTTTTTACTTCAAACAGTGTGCTCGGCAAATTATATTTTATTAAATTTGATATTTGGTTATATTTGATAACTCACAATTTTTTTTAATAGTCTGATATAATTTAAACGCATGACAAACACGTTTGTCATGGTTTGATGGGTTTTGAAAACTATTTCATTAATCTTATCTTAAAAAAAAACTGAGACGTCTGTTGACGCCTAAATCCCCAACAACGTCTGTTATACATCATAAGGTCTTAAATCTTTGATCAAATGGGTACGCTTGTTGGGTCAAATTTTGGGTTAAATAAATATTAAAATTATTTCATTTCTTTCAGTGGAGAATCCCAAACACAGCGATTTCAATAAGCTTCGGAACATGCTCATTTCAACCCACATGCAGGATCTCAAAGATGTTACGGAGGACGTACACTACGAGAACTATCGAGCACAATGTATATCACAGCTCTCGCAGAGGGGAGAAAGAGGGTGAGTAAACCAGAGCGTAAGGTCACTTACTGACATTGTAGACTCTATTCGGAGCACGCTCATCTCAACACAGGGCTGATGGTATTAACATTTTAAAAACAGAAGCAAAATGGGGGAAAAAGTGAAAAGTGATAATTTTTTTTTGTTTTTTCTCAAATGTGAATTCCAAAAGGAAAGGCCGCCACAAATATTGATAATACTACGAAGCACTCCCCAATGATTGGTTGACGTTACATATTGTAACATTTGAAAGTTGCTATTATTATTATGGTATTATTTCTCATTTCAGAATTTTACATTCTCCTTTCAGGAAACTGAAAAAGGATTCTGACGTCATCATTACAGAGACAGATCGACTCCTCATAGAGAAGGACGAAGAGGTAACTATCTAGTTGTATGACAAGTCCCATGCGGGGAAGGTTACGGAACAGTCCCCTATTTTGAACTTTATAACCTTGATTTTAAAGTTCTATTTTGGCCTTTGTCACATATATCGGATAATTCTATTGATTTTTTTCAAGACTTTATTGAACGAAAGTTAAATTTCCTACAAAATTAATTTGTGGAAAATATTGATAAAACTACGAAGCACTCCCCAATGATTGATTGACGTTACATATTGTAACATTTGAAAGTTGCCAAAGATATTCAAGAAACCATGAGATGCACCCCATTCAGTTCACTGAAATGTATCGCAGGAGACAAGGAAGAGTGGCTTCAACAACAAGGCCTAGCCTTCAGCTGAGATGGGAAGGTTGTGGAATTTTGGGCTATTTTGATTTTTCCCTGTATTTATAAATGCTCTTTTATTTAAATTCTGGGTCATAACTATGTGTCAGAAACGTTCAGGGAAGACCAAAAAGAATGTAATAATTTTGATGTAAACTCAAATATCGTTTATTAGAATCTGATAATAAATTTCGATGGAACTAAGAACTAACCATTCCGAAATATCAGTCAAAAATCAAATAATACTTAAAAATATTCATAGCAATTTTCATCAAAATCGGTTAAGGCATTCGATAGCTATCGTGGAACGATCAGTCAATAACCAGATTTAAAAGAAAGTAGTGGACTTTCTGTTATCTTTGTTCAAACAATTTTTTTTTTGCCACCTTCCAAAGTCTAGGGCACGTTGAATACACTTTTATTTAAATTCCTGGGTCATAACTATGTGTCAGAAACGTTCAGGGAAGACCAAAAAGAATGTAATAATTTTGATATAAATTTAAATATCGTTTATTGCAATCTGATAATAAATTTCGATGGAACTAAGAACTAACCATTCCGAAATATCAGTCAAAAATCAAGTAATACTTAAAAATGTTCATAGCAATTTTCATCAAAATCGGTTAAGACATTCGATAGCTATCGTGGAACAATCAGTCAATAATCAGATTTAAAAGAAAGTAGTGGACTTTCTCTTATCTTTGTTCAAACATTTTTTTTTTTTTTGCCACCTTCCAAAGTCTAGGGCACGTTGAATACACATAGACCAGTTCTCGTAAGATCACTGATGTTAGCAACGTACCTCATAGGTTCAAATCCTCGTGATGCTGGGTATTCTCGGCCCAACCCAGGCTAGATGAGGTCAATGTGAGTAGCCTGTTTGTAAGATTCCAACGAATGGAGCGTAAAACCACTCTTAAACATTTATTAAAAGTCTTCAATATTCGACCAATAAATAAATATTAAAGAAATGTTGAGCAAGACCACCACTTTCTTGTCATCATGTCCGACTATAAGTGACGTTTAAAAATAATAATAAATAATTGTACATTTTAACACAATAGGTGTATCATACATTACAAAAAATATAATAAAATCCATACTAATATTATAAATGCGAAAGTAACTCTGTCTGTCTGTCTGTATGTTACGCTTTCACGCTTAAACTACTGAACCGATTTTGATGAAATTTGGTATGGAGATGGACTAAACTTTAGGAAAGGACATAGGCTACTTTTTATCGCGAAAAAAGGCGCCGAAACTATAAACGGCCATGCCTATAAGGCGCCAAGCGAAGCGGCGTATCCTGCTAGTAAAATAATACATGCTAAAAAATAATAATCATAGAAATAAAATAAAATTCATAAAGGCAGGTCAAATAAATAAAAAAAAAAGTAAGAAAATGAAAGAAAATTAATATTAAATAAATCAGCTATGGACTAATCGCGTGGAGACAGTGCTTCTCAAAGTCCAGGGCTGTCATCCCAAAGAAGTCATCCCCACTGAAAACCTTCGATTTAAAAAAAAAAAATCGAGGACGTTTTTAAACCTCTTCTGGGGCAACGCACACAAAGAGGGTTATAATTTATTGCAGAATTTTCTCTGCACTGAGATTTTTTTATTTTAAATGAACTTCAGTGCTCGTATGTGCGCAGATATTTGATCTCCTTTGCTCTTGTCTCGTATGAGTGTTGGATTTCATATTTTTCAAGAAATGATTTTTGTTCGTTTTCAGATTCGAAGAATGCAAGACATGCTTCAACACATGCAAAAACAACTCAAACAAACTGCCAAAAGTAACCCTAACATATTCCTCTCCTCGCAAGTTGAACTGGAAGCTTCTTCTAAAAGAGACAGTGTTGTCAACGTGTAATCTTTTACTGCCAAAGGTAACCCCAACATATTCCTCTTCTCGCAAGTTGAACTGGAAGCTTCTTCTAAAAGAGACCGTGTTGTCAACGTATAATCTTTTACTGCCAAAAGTAACCCCAACATATTCCTCTCCTCGCAAGTTGAACTGGAAGCTTCTTCTAAAAGAGACCGTGTTGTCAACGTATAATCTTTTACTGCCAAAAGTAACCCCAACATATTCCTCTCCTCGCAAGTTGAACTGGAAGCTTCTTCTAAAAGAGACCGTGTTGTCAACGTATAATCTTTTACTGCCAAAAGTAACCCCAACATATTCCTCTCCTCGCAAGTTGAACTGGAAGCTTCTTCTAAAAGAGACCGTGTTGTCAACGTGTAATCTTTTACTGCCAAAAGTAACCCCAACATATTCCTCTCCTCGCAAATTGAACTGGAAGCTTCTTCTAAAAGAGACAGTGTTGACAACACTGTCTCTTTTAGAAGAATCTCTTTTTGACAACGTGTAATCTTTACTGCCAAAAATATTCCTACCTAACAGGGGCCACCTGATCAATATTGCAATAATACATGTGTCATAATTTGTATGGTTGCTTTGTACAAGACTAGTATTTTATTATGAATGGGCCTCGGATTAAGAATAAGAAATCCGAATTGTATGTTTTTATTTCAATCTCTTGAGGAATCGTTTTTTCTCCGGAAAATATCAATTTCAAGAAATGAATTTTGACATCAATAGCCGATTGACAATTGGGTCCCTAAGTCACAAGACAACTTGGTCACTGTCCTCACGATGGTTGGGTCCCTACGTCCCAGGGCATCTTGGCCACTCTCCTCATGATGGTTGGGTGTCTACGTTACAAGACAACTTGGCCACCGTTCTCATGATGGTTGGATCCCTACGTACCAAGATAACTTGGCCACTCTCCTCATGATTGTTAGGTCCACGAGACAACTTAGCCATTGAATTCACGATGGTTGGGTCCCTACGTCCCGGGACATCTTGGCCACTGTTCTCATGATGGTTGGGTCCACGAGACAACTTAGCCATGGAATTCACGATGGTTGGGTCCCTACGTCCCGGGACATCTTGGCCACCGTCCTCATGATGGTTGGATCCCTACGTATCAAGATAACTTGGCCACTCTCCTCATGATGGTTAGGTCCACGAGACAACTTAGCCATTGAATTCACGATGGTTGGGTCCCTACGTCGCAGGGCATCTTGGCCACTGTCTTCATGATGGTTGGGTCCACGAGACAACTTAGCCATTGCATTCACGATGGTTGGGTCCCTACGTCCAGGGCATCTTGGCCACTGTCCTGACTAAAGTTGGGTCTACATCCCAGTGCAACTTGGAGTATACCAACTCCAAATGCAACCAAAGATCATCACTTCCAGTAACATATTAAATGTCGTTCACTTCCCTTGTCAGTTTTATTTACTGAGCAGCTACTACCAGTCGATCTTCTGGTAAGTGACTGCAACTAAACAAAATAAAATCCTTTTTAATGATGAATGAAAAGTGAAGTAGTATTCGTTTTCATTCATCATTAGCGTTAGAAGTGAATGGACATCATTTGATGTAACTGTAACAGCTATTACTACTAGAACTAGACAGTACTCATATGGGTAATATGTTTTATTTTCCATTATTTTATGTTTTTCAATGCACAATACTATATTTTTAGCGCACAACAAACACGTTTCGTAGGGTCCTTAGGATGTTTGGGCATTATTTCCCCCCAATTTCCATAATATTTACGGGACGTTTGGCCAAATTTTTCCAATTCCAAGGCAAGGTAATCCGGGCGATTAAAAACGCACTGCATTGAGTGATACAATAATAAAACAAATATTTTCAATTATTGAGTGTGTCATTATTCTGCACCAATTAGTAAAAAGTTTACCAAACTTGATTTTAGTTAAAAAAAATCTGAGGAGAAACAAAATTTCCTTTCCAATAATACCAAACACCTCTTATAAATTCATCTGCCCCGAATTTAATGTTCTCAAGTGTTAAATTTAAAACCAAACACCTCTGATACATCTGCCCCGAATTTAATGTTCTAAAGTGTTAAATTTAATACCAAACACGTCTAATAAATTCATCTGCCCCGAATTTAATGCTCTCAAGTGTATTAAATTTAACCGGATGGATGTTTGTTATTTTAGGTTTTTATTTTAATTACCTACTTATTATGTTTCAGAGGTGTCTAACCTCTGGCACATTACAATGGAAATTAAATTCCCCCACCCTGATCAAAATTAGACAGACACCTACCTCTATAATTACCAGTTTCTAGTATTTCCAGTAATGACTATGGATGTGTACAATTCTATGGAGAACTCTTTAGTAACTCCTAGATCCCTATTCTCTTATATCCCTCTCCTATATATCAGTAATTGTCCCTCGTAGTGTTGATATTTTTTAAACAAAATACCTAGACATAACTCATAACTGAGAGTTAAGCAACCGAATTTAGAAGTTTTTAGTAGTATAGAAGTGTACCTCCTTGTTTATTCCTATCATACCAAAGTTTTTTTTACTTTAATATCTTTATATCATAATCATTTGACTATTAATCTACGAGGAAAAGCTCTGGACATGAGATGGTCAAAATAAAGTTGAAGACAGCAACCGCAATGCTGCATGATTATCATCTGTTATCTATTTGGTTGTTATGTTATTCTGACTATGTGCCTCTTAAAATCAAAGGCTCTTCTCATTTCTAAAGAAAAAAAAAAAATTACTCGGATGACCGGAAATTCGAAAGCGAAATTGGGTTTCAAAAAAAAAATATTTGTAATTTTCCTTTTTTTTTTTTCAAATTTATATTTCATTATGAGTACAAACGTAGTAGGTATCTCTAAACTTATATTGATTCATTCGGTAGAACAAAGTGAATTATAGACTTCTAGATTCAGGTTTGGAAGAATGGTAGAACCAGGTTGATAGGAGGTTAGGGAAATGTTTTGATGAGGACCTGGGCTGGAACTGTGAACTGGTGCATAGAACTGGTTATTGTGAGGACGGTCCCCTTAAAAACAAAAATAGACCCTTCAGTGGAAGGTAACCACTGGGCGAGGATAACGCCTGAGGCATTTTCTAATAGACTCTTCAGTGGAAGGTAACAATTAGGCGAGGATAATGCCTGAGACATTTTCTAATAGACTCTTCAGTGGAAGGTAATAATTAGGCGAGGATAATGCCTGAGGCATTTTCTACCACCTAACCCTTAGAGATCTATTTTTATGTGGTCAAATACTCAAATTAATGAGGAAAAGATCCTGCCTCTGCTGGGGATCGAACCCACGCCCTTCTGCTTATCAGCCGAGCACTTAACCTTTATGCTACCGAGACCTTTTAGTAATTAGACTAACTAATTGTTTTTTGATCTGTTGATCTCACTCAGTTACAGCCTCGAGAGGACGGCATCACCAGAGTAAAAATATTAGAAAAGTGAAGACATTATTAATGCAGGAGGTTCTGAGTAATGCCGTGATACCCACAAAAATTATGAAAAGACCACAAAAAAATTCTAAATTTACATTACATTTTTGGTATGTGTTCAAGGTCGCCTCGGTAGGTAGAACCAGCCATCATAAGGACACCATCCTCACGGTTTTGTTGCCAGACTGTCTCCCCTCCAGAGTGCTCGCCTCGTACATTATTTACTCTAACTATACCAGTGTAATATGAAAAAATAAATTTTACAATTTTCCAAAACAAATAGTTTTGTTTTTAATAATTTTATTATTTTTTCCTCAACGTCCATTCAACATCTAGTGCCTCTATTGTTCATTAAAGACGGGGTTTTACTCTCAATTCGCTGGAAACTTACAATATTACGTTTTTAACCATTAAGGAAAGACAATCTTAATGCAAAAATGGGAATACAAAAATCTGCCAATGTGACACATGGGGAAGGTAAAAAAAAAACTAAAATAACAAATTTTCATATTTTGATCAAATATCAAAAGTTATGTAAAATCCAAAAATCGCTTAAAAAAATGTCTCTCCGCTCGTTTTAATTGATTTCTGTAATCTGCAAATTTTGAAACTTAACCCTAGCATTGCCAAGGAGGGGTGGGGTACAAAGTACCCGCGTTTTAGCAAAAAGCTTATAGTAATTAATTTATGATACTCATTTTAATGAAACCTTTAATAATTGTCACAAACAATATTTTCCATCATAGTATATAAAAATATGTATGTTCTCAGCCTTCTAAGGGATGATATTAAAGCCAAACTTTTTCCTGGGATTTAATGTAAGATAATAATTGATTTAGTTAGAGCTTGGTATATAGAGCTTGGTAATCCTAGGGTTAAAATATCACATTTTGAGATGAGGGGGGTGGTGGTATTTTTCTTTCTTTCTCGTGACGATTCCAAAGATTCATTCTTGAAAAAAATAATTTTCTTCAAATAGCTACACCCATGTTGAAATGTTTTCATAATGTGGTACCGGATACCGATACCCCAAGCCTATAATTTGGTCGCTCTTGAAACAGATAATCGAGGGCGTGTACCCAATCCAAATCAATGTTTGTACCCACATAAAATAATACTACGTGCGAACAGGTACCCAGAATTAGGAAAGACAATAAGGGTACCTAATTATTATACAGGCCCTTCTGAAAGTCGTGCTCAGTACCTTCATCAGACACATTATTGGTGTAACATTGGT
>CM022882.1:10137866-10151949 GCA_012654025.1 Pachypsylla venusta | reverse complement strand
CAGGACATGTTCCCCGGTCGCCGAATTTGAGTCCCTGTGACTTCTTCCTTTGGTGTTACGTCAAGGCTGAGGTCTTCAAACATCGCCCTGGGACCCTTGAAGAGTTAAAGGAGGCAATTCTTGAAGAAATCATCCAAATTGATGCGGATATGCTGACGAGAGTCATGGAAAACTTCAAAGTAACATAGATTATTTACAAAACATAGATGGAAAAAAACTAGAATACACAAGCTTTCAGAAAACAAAACAATTTTTCAAATATCTCATGTCGTTTTTATTTATCAGCTCTTTCAAATGTGGAAATACTAATTGCTGTATAACGCTCAAATTTGAAAAAAAACAATTCAGTCTCGTAACTGAATTGTATTGTTCAGTTTCGAGACTGAAAGTAAAGTCTTATTGGTCTAAAATCTAGAGTCACCGATGGGATCAAGCCGGCCACTTTCGGTGACGCTCTTAAGCCCATGTAAATATAGAAAGTTTGGTGTTAGGAAGGGCATCTAGTCTTTAAAAAAACTCTGCTTCTGAACAAAGATGAGAGATAATCAGCAAAAAGCTAGTTTCTATGCTGTTTCAATTGGTACTGTGAGAAAGAATTGGCAACAGTCAGTAACTACGCTTTGATACTATGAGAAGAAAGCGAGGGTTGCCGTACAGCTAGGGAGAGTAGGCACTGAAAAGAAGTTTGTGGCATGGTAGAATTAAGGTAGGCAACACTGACTCCAAATAGAATTGGGAAAAGGTGAAGTTAAAGAAGAAGTTCATACCAAATTTCATCAAAATGAGACAATGCGGGCGCGAATATTATTTGATGGTGGTTTAAAAGATTAAACAAAAATTGTGGAGTTCAAACTAGACTTCGTTCAGTTACGTAATTCTCTCCATTAAATTGTAAAATCGTGCCTGATAGGAACACATTGTAAGATAAATGATGAAAATCTTGCTGTGAAGGAAGATTCATGAGATGAGTAACAGGACGAATGATTGATGAAGGATGGATGTGATATTACAATCACAAATATATCACATAAATGAGCGATCAAAATGAGGTCTAAATTGAACTCCACGGTATTTTCTCTTGGCCTTTTTTTGTACCAGGAGAACTGTCGAACGCTTTGTAAATATAATGGAGGTAGCACAAAAGTACAAAAAAAAAAAAAAAACACGGGCGATTCAAATTTTTCCATACTCGTAAATATACATCTCACAAAAAAATTATCATTGAAAAAAAAGCCAAGTTCCACTCACTGAACCAAAAAAAATCCGCCTATGAAATTAGTGATATCTATTATTAAATTTATTATTGCACGTTCTTCTGTCTCAATTCTCTTAAAGTAATACCGACTTGGCCAGTTTTTTTCTAAGGGGATTCGTAAAATACTACCTTTTTATCGCCTGGTTTTGGAAAGAGTCACGACAAAAAGACAAAAAAAAAAAAAAAAACCTGACGTTCAATTTTGACTTATTGCTCGCCCTGTCTTGAAATGGTCACGAAAAAAGACAACAACAAAAGTTACGTTCAAGTTAGACTTATCGCCTCGTTTCGGAAATGGTTACGATAAAAAGACAAAAAAAAAGTTACGAAAAAAGACAAAAGAAAAAAAAAAAAAAAATTCACGTTCAATTTTGACTCATTGCCTTGTATTGGAAATGGTCACAACAAAAAAAGTCATGGGAATTGGGAAGGGGGTTGCGGGCTGTATATTCATACCACTATAATAACTACTCAAACAAACCTTAAGATAGAAATTTATCGCTTTGTTTCGAAAATGGTCACGACACAAAGACAAAAAAAAAAAAAGTCACGTTCAATTTTGACTCATTGTCTTGTCTTGGAAATGGTCACAGTAAAAAAAAGTCATGGGAATTGGGAAGGGGGTCGCGCACTATATATTCATACCACTATTATACCTAGACAAACAAATTTTAAGATAGAAACTTAAATTGTAATTTTAAAATTCATGTGACCTTTCCTAAAGTGGAACAATTACCACACTTCGCATCTCCCACCCAGAATGAAAGGAGATCCGTACCTTCCAAGTCTTCCCCAGAGAGCAGAACGATTCCTTCTCAGCATCATCGTTAGCAATATCGTTTTACTTTCCTTATCCTATAAAAAGGAAAGTATTGTAACCAAAGCGCAAAGTTCGGTGGGACAATGGATGAAAATGGACAAGGAAGGTCTCAATGGACAAAAGTTCAGGACAACGACTTATGAAGCAAATGATGGCTGAACCATCAAAATGTCTAAATGCTGAATTCCTTGGCTAAAATGAGACTGGTCACTGGACTAATAACGGGACATTGTGGTCTTAGGAGAAAACTCAGTGTGTATACTATGTGGGGGGAAGAGAAAACGGTCTCTCACGTAATCTTCGGTTGCAGTTCCCTACTCAGTTGGAGAGTGAGTATCATCGGACCACTAAACCCAAAAGAGAATCTGGCCCAAAACAATCTGGTAAGAAGACTGCACAAACGCTCTGAGCAGTTGAACCTTAGTTAGAGGAATAGACTTAAACCTAATACACAAAAAGCCCATGAGGCTGAATTGTAAAAATTCAAAACCTTTGAAGAAGCTTAATGAAATGGTCTGAAATTTTTGATGTCAATTAAAAACGCTATACGATAGAAAATGCCAAGAAATATTTGAAATCTAATCCATGGGTGGCATTTTGTTTGCCGCTTTACAGCTGTAATAGCGTATCCCAAATGAAGAGAGAACGTTAAGAGTTAATAGAGTTTGAAATTTTGCTGTTTATATAGATATCAATACAGATTACGCATGGAACACGTTATGAAACTTTTTGTTGATTCGCTTTTAATCGCTTTTAAAATCCCTAACTTCACATGTAATACAAGTATGTGCCTATATGGAACACGAGAGACATTTCACAGACCAATGGCGGGATTTCCACTCTGGAGACCTCAAAACATATTTTGCCATTGAAAACACCACATCGAAAATTTCTGCCCATTAGAATAACATCTTCATGATTTTTTTAGATCAGAAAGTCGTGTGATGTTCACAGGAGATAGAAATCTTGTGTGAACATCACACGACTAAACCAACATTTTATTCTCTTTTATCTCTTCTTAAGGAGGAAGAAGAGAAAAAGGGGAAACATTTCCCAGAATAATGTTTTACCTCAATAATCATGTCCCTCCTATCATACAGAATGGTTCATGCGAAAATCTGCCATAACTGGGATTGGGATACGAGCCAAGATAAAGTGGAAAAGGAAAGTCGCGTGATGTTCACACCAGATTTTAGGCATCCTGTAATTTGAAACGCTCTAATTGGAATTTGAGCCAAAAGTATGTTGTGGGGTTAGTTGTTATGTTTTTCCGATCTTAATACAATATGGCGTAGAAACTTTAGTTAAGTGGCGTGGAATTTAACATCCACTTTACTAAAGAATGTCCAAAATTTCTGCACGATTACAATACTTTATCTTCTATAGGAAGAGAAAGTAAACAACTTGAATCATTTGAAATGTGGGTCTATAGGAGAATAGAGATTCTTAATCATATGGGAAAAACAACAGAAATTCGGGAGACAGTAAATATAAGGAAATTGCAATATCACGCTACAGAATCCAAAAATTCTGCCACGGAGGCCATTTTTGCCACTTAGCCTTGACCGATTTTGATTAAATTCATATCAAAAATTTAGTATGGAAATGTATATGTGGCCGACGGTTACTAAAACGGTTTGGTCAATCCCCATGAACACTACATACCAAACCCCAAACGGGACCAATACATACCGAATTTCACCAAAACTGGTCAACGCTAAGTGGCAAAAGTGCCCATCACGGCGTACGGTGAACAAAGAGACTTTTTTTTTATTCGAATATCAAATTTTGAGGGTTTTTGTAATTTTATTTCGTGCTGATTCCAAACGTTCATTATTGAAAAAACATAATAAACAAAAACTTCATCCATAGCATTTTCCTGAGGCTAAATATTCAAATCCACCTTGTAGACATCTCTCAGAGAGGTAACTTTTTTTTTTGGGGGGGGGGGAGGATTCAATTTTCTTTGCAAACATTTTCCCATTTTCTCTTTTTTTGCTTAGCAATTTTCTTTTTACAATCTTCTCAACGATGACGTCAATGGAGGAAAAATATTTTTACTATCTTCTCTAACGTTTATACAGGATGAAACAGAAAATAGTATGTTCCAAGAGTATACAGAGTGTAACAAAATGTTCTGGGAAGCCCATGTCAATTAAAGGCCTCCAAAAATATCTTTTGACGGTGTCCAAAATTTGGGACAATCATTTTGTAGTCCTAAAAGCCCCCCAAAAAATCGTTTCATTTGTCCATTTTTCAATAATATTACTAAGATTTTCAAAGGGTTAAAAAATGTTCCAAATTTTGCATTAATGCAACAAATGTTTGACGTGAGCGTTTAACCGCTCAGCAGCTCTGGGCTTCTAGGCCTACAAAATATTTGTCCAAAAATTTGGACACTGTGCCCTTAAGCCTACAAAACACAAAAAGTCCTTGGGCCTTTAGGGACTATATTTAAGGGCGGTTCCAAAGTTCGTGGTCTAACCCAGATGGAGAAGGAAAATAAAAAAGCACTGTATCTTATTTCTCAACATAATCTTCTTAAACTTTTGGAATAAAAGTGAACTGAAGTTACCGAGGGGAGTAAGCTGGCCATATTTGATGACGATCCTAAGCCCGTGTAGTACAGAAGATTTGGTGTTAGAAAGGGCATCCAGTCTTTAAAAAATTCCGCTTCAAACCGAAGATGGAAAGTCTTCAGCGAATTGCAGATCTTACGCATGGATACCATGAGAAAAAAACGAGGGTTGCCGTGCCAGGAAATGGTAAATGGAAGATGGAAAGTTTTCGGCGAATTGCAGATACTACGCATGGATACTATGAGAAGAAAGCGAGGGTTGCCGTGCCAGGAAATGGTAAATGGAAGATGGACAGTCTTCGGCGAATTGCAGATCCTCGCATGGATACTATGAGAAGAAAGCGAGGGTTGCCGTGCCAGGAAAGGATGCAGCTAAGGATAGTAGACCCTGAACAGAAGGTTGTGGTAAGGTAAAATTAAGGAAAGCAATCTCAAATAGAATGGGTAAAATGTGAAGTTAAACAAGAAGAATGGAAACTCAATGAAAGATAAGGTAAATAAAGACATGTATGTGAGAAAGGATGGAAAAAGGAGGAGGCCTTCGATAAAGGAATGTGGAAGGAAAAAACTAAGAAACACTGCCGACCTGTGTTCCTTAATTCTTGCCGGGTTCAGGCACCTATTAAAGCTGGCTTGCTCCCTCAGTGGCCACATTCTACTCTTAGATGACAAAACCCTTCAAAAAGACCTTGTGATGAAAAGGCTTAGCGACCAGTGTTTATCAAATGAAGTATTAAAACATAACGATTGTGGTTACAAAAAAAAAGGCCATTAAAAGCTTTTGTGAACAAAGCCCAATAAATTATCCAAGTTAATTATGTAATCTGCTGGGGGAAATTAATTGTTTGACATAGGCAAATATAATGGGGCAATTCTGGAGGAAAGCCAAATATTTTCCCCGAGAGGAAATGGAGAGGATTTTCTTCTTCTTCTTTTTAAAAAATATAAAATTCCAGAATTTCAAATGAGAAGAGGTGCCGGGTACACTTGGGGGTACATAATATCGTATAATATTTATATCCTTGGCTAGGGGAGGTTTGAGGGACGAGATTTTGGTTTTTTAGACAGAGCAAGGGGAACACCTGCGCAAATAATAAGTAGGTTTATAATCCTTATGAGCATATATTTTTGTTGCTGTCGTAAAGTTTCATGATTATATTAACTTTAAGGTAGAACATCTATTCTGAAGGAGCTTGAATTTTGGATCTTTTCGGGGCCCACTCAGTCCCGTGAGGTCAATGAATATCTATGGAGATAAATGCGCATAGCGATCCGGTGCCAGCATTGTAGGTAAAGTTGAAAAATTCAAAGTAAAATATATGCATGAAATATGTGCATATGTATATAGGATGGGCCAAAAGTCACCAAGGCCAAAAGTCACTTTTTCGTTTATATATATATATTTGAGATTATATAAATAACACCTGGAGAATAAATAATGGAGAGTTTCAAAACTGAACAAAGAACCAGAATAATAGAATTTTATTATTTAAATCAGCGATCAATTATCTTTTAAGGCAAATTTTTAAAGAGCGAATAATTTAAAGAAATTAATTTGCCAGAGCGTTTGCCAGATTTGTCAGCACTCGAATATTTTTTGGGGGGTTATTTCAAGGAGCGATTATATGTGAACAAGCCCTAGACAATCCTCGAACTCAAGGCCAACATTGTTGCACATATTCGAACGCTACAGCCACAAATTTGATGTTAAGGAAAATTTTAAGCTGAAAACGGAGGTCATTTAAGTGAAATTATTTTTCATAATTAGTGTAAAAAATTTCCATTTTGTATACCTATTTTATAATCTGGAAAAAAAAAAATTAAAAACGAAAAAGTTAATAAATTTTTAAACCCCTTGGTGCCTTTTAGCCCACCCTGTATTTTACTCTCTTTGATGTATAGTAAAAAGTAATACGCTAAATAGGTAAGTATGTATTAGTAAAAGTTAGTGCTTCTGTGAACTGTAGACCTCACTTCCCTCAATCATTGCAAAATTAATAGAAGTACGAGTAGGTTGTGTACCTTAAAAAATTCATCATTTCATTTTTTTTTTTTAAATATCGGTGCTTTCAAAAATAATAAAAAAGTACCCAAGCCAATGAATAGATAATCTCAATGGGGAAAAAGAAATCCACTAAAAATATATTTTCCCTAAAAAAATCCCTTCTCCCAAGTGCAATAAATAGAGTTAAAAAAATACCTCGCAACAACTAGACTGCCAGCAGCAGCAGCAGTACGAAAGTTTACAACTTTCAGTTAGTCACATGTAGTCATTCGACAAAGTTCTGCGAGCTACATTTCCATTTTTTAAAAAAATATTTTTCTTTCGATTTTCCTAATTTCGAAATTCTAAATTGATTTTCCTTTATATTTTTTAATAGCGGATTTTTTTTTTCGAAAATGGTTGTCTGGTAAGTAACTATTTTTGTGATTTTATTTTTAGGTTTAGCCATTGCACTGTCGAACTATAGATTGAATGTAGACGCATTACGTTTATACGATTGGGCTTTGCGTTTTTAAGTATATATGTACCTATAGGTGTTTGCACGCGCTTCGCTACGGTTACGAAATTGTACAACAATTTCGATGTTTGGACATTGAAGGTTCTCAATTATGGATTGAGAACCTTCAATGTTGGACCTTCAATGTCCAAACATCACAAAAACGCTCACAATTCAACTGCCGGACGTTTTCCTTCCTTTTTAAGTGCCTGCATACTAAAAGGAAACTGTGTGCCAAATTTCAAGTCTCCACGTTAGCCATAGTGGAGCTAAGTTGATTAAAATTATCAGTGACGATTTTTCAAGATGGTCGTTACCGTGCTAATAGAATGTCCATACAAAAATCGGAAAATCGGCCGTTACTCGAAAACAGTCGGAAAGTTTTGAACATTGACAATTTTTCTAGGGTCTTAGTTTATGGTTCTGAGGAGTCCATTCCTATCATTTTTTTTTATCTCATACCGTTTGGGTATACATTGCCTAAATTTTATTTTGCCCGATCCCGGATTTGAACTTGTAACTCTTAGAATGGCTAGTCATAATTTTGCAAATTATGTCCCAAATGAAGGACTAAGATGTCATCTAAAACTATCTTGCTTTCGGTAGCTTTTGAGTTATCGCGAACAGACAGACAGACGCGGCGGGAACTTTTGGTATCTATCTATAATATGTATAGATAGATACCAATATGTTTGTTATACCAACTCCACGTGAATTGGTACCAGATAATGTCCGCTATAGTAGATACTTACTGGTATCTGAAATATGGGTCAAACCGGATGGTTAAGCATTGGGTCGAATCAAGGATCAAATGACCTTAGTTACCGTTATGAGATGCCTCTTCAGTTCTCATATTTGGGTGCTCCTCATTTCTGAACCACTATTTCAAATTTGAAACTGAAGAGGCTGTTCGGATTTAGGAGTAACTCATGAAACACTGATAGGAATTGAAGAGTGGAGTAGAGAAATTAAAGGAGAGAGAGAGAAATAAGAGAGGAAAACAATTCAAAGAGAAAGCAGAAAAGAGAAAAGCGAAAAGAATAATAAAGAGAGAATGAAAATGAGAAAAATATAAGAGTCCCTCTCTTATATTTTTTTCATGGAAGAAATGGAGTGAAAAAGAAAAATAGGAAAAAAGAGAGGAGCAAAAAGGAGAAATTGAATGAGAATAAAAGGAAGAAAGACAGAGAGATAAAGGGAAGTCAATAGGGAGCAAGAGAAAGGAAAAGAGGGGAGAATAGAGGTGAGAGCAAAGCGAGAAGAAGAAAGAAAGAAGGAGGAGGGAAAGAGAGAAGGACGGGATTAGAAGAAGGAAGAAATAGAGCTAGAGAGAAATCACAGAAATAGAAAAATGAAATGTGTGTAAGAAAGAAAGTACGAAGCAAGTGAGGGAGAGATGGATAAGGTTAGAGGAAGAAATAGAGTTAGAGAGAATGAAAAAGGGAGATCAAAGAAATGGAAAAATGAAATGTGTGTAAGAAAGAAAGTACGAAGCGAGTGAGGGAGAGATGGATAAGGTTAGAGGAAGAAATAGAGTTAGAGAGAATGAAAAAGGGAGATCAAAGAAATGGAAAAATGAAATGTGTGTAAGAAAGAAAGTACGAAGCAAGTGAGGGAGAGATGGATAAGGTTAGAGGAAGAAATAGAGTTAGAGAGAATGAAAAAGGGAGATCAAAGAAATGGAAAAATGAAATGTGTGTAAGAAANACTGACGCTTTAAACTCTTTAAAGTGTAATGGTGGGTGGTTCGGGCATCAGAATAATTTTTAAAAGAACGAGATTAAGTGCTTATTAAGAAATCACTTAATTAAGGAAACACGAATAATGAATTGCATTAATCATTTATTGGTCAAAAAAAGTTAAGTATTTATTAGAAAGAAATTAATTAAATATAATTATAATATATCATTATGCAGATAGATACCTAATAAAAACGATAATAAATAAAGAAAATTATTATTTATTTATTTTTATTTTAAGAAAAACACCTTCCACAGGAATTAATTTTAACTAAAAACAATTTAAATTTAACTAACGATTTTTTTTAAAAAAAATAATAATGAGAGATCGGTATCTCAACAACGTCACTAGATGGTATACCTCAGTCATCTACCTTCTGGTAGATGTAGATAGTATTCAAACTAATTCTGCCATCTCATACACCTTAATAATTTATTCACCTCTTCAGGTAACTCTAGCGAATCGTAAATTACTCTAGGATACTGTTGTAACATAACATGAGGAGGTAGGGGAAAGGTAAAAGATATGTTTTTTGTGGGCTTACAATGATCATTTTGTTTTGGTCTTTATTATAGTTAAAAGGTATGATGATATTCTTTAATTCACCCCAAAAAACAAATACCGTGGCTTAAAAAACGCCATGATTTTTTTTCTAATATTTTAATGTTTAAAGGATGTTTGAACCTTTACAAGAAAGCCGGAGGACATATTTTTGCCTGATTACTCGAAAATTTGTGAAATTTTAGAAAAAGTAACTGGGTAAAAGTGGCCACCTCCCGCAGCCTACGCATTATCGGAGTCGACGGATGAGATTTGTTTAATGTCTCTTTAACATCTATTGGTTATTCATGACGGGCTTTTAGCCTCTATTTGCTGGAAACTTGCAAACCGGCTACCCTCTCTGTAGCAAATACGAACTCGATATTTTCGCTTTAATGTAGCTAGTATTTGCTAGCCCTGTTTGGGGTGCGGCACCTGTTGATTACTTATCCGCATAAACTGGCTACCCACATTAACATCACTGGGCCTGGGTTGGGCCGGAAAAATAGAATCACAAGGACGCGAGACCTCGGGGACATGGAGAAACTTCTCTGAACGTTTCTTAACTTCAGTCATCGAACGGGAACTGGTGTATTCCACGTGCCATAGACGCTGGCTATTACGAAAATTATTCTTTAAAATTAAGCTGTGTCCTCTGGCCGGATCACTCGAAAATTTGTTAATTTTTAGAATAAAGTTCAAAGGTTTTTGAGTTAACTCCTCCCACAGCCCAGACAAATATATTTCAGATGACAGGACGAGAATATCGGTCACTTCCAGAACTTTGATTGTTTGTAAAGATCCAATGGCACATTGAATGCACTGGTTGTCGTATGATCACTGAAGTTAAGCAAAGTCCAGCGAGGTTACACGTAGTGGCTGACCACGAAGCTTCAAGCCCTGTTGATGCTGGTTGGCTTTTCCCGGCCCACCCCTGAATGGGTGAGGCCAATGTGGAGAGTTAGTTACATATTTTTTATTTCAAAATGAATATTAATTATTTACAGGTCAAACTACATTGCATTAAGTTTTTTTTTTTTTTTTTACCAATTCGAATTGTAATAATAAAAAAATATTATTGATTAACAATAAACATTGAACGCAAGTGCTCGCTATTTGGATTTTTATCGTTTGGAAATTGCTGTGAAAATTAAATCAAGGTAAATTATAATTTTTATTTAAAAAATAAAAAAAAAAATGTGCAACGTTCTTGGAGCCTTTGCAAGGATGGGTGACTGGATATGTAAATATTTGGTCATTGTCTCTTGTCTGTGATTTGCACCGTAAAAGGGTCTCTTGTCTGTGATTTGCACCGTAAAAGGTGAATCCTATCTTTTGAAATTGTATTTTTATTTCAAAATTTTGTACCAAATTGTGTTTCTTTTAAAAAATATTGTACCCCAAAGATAACCAAAGAAAATTGCTTCTAAAAAAAAATACAATTGCAAAACTTTAGTGGGGGGGCTGTGTTAATAAAATACTAGCTGCTGCCGCAACGAATCTCTATTATAATGAACCTTTGGAATCATAAATACACACAAAAAAATACCCCCTCCGAATATAGGAAATCCGTTCGGCCGCCGTGAGGTGCACTTTTAAATTTCTACACACTTTGCTTTGTTTATTTACATTTGACTATATCTATTTTACTATCATTGTGACTGAATTACGCTAAAATGAATAGAAAATCGTCCTTTATAAAGCTTTGACTGCGTCAATCAGAGACACCTCATTTCAGAAGTGAGGTGTGTCCGATTTAGTCATCGCTGAAGTAGATCGGATGAAGATAATGATCCCCAGGAGGTTATTTCTTAATGAACCGAGGTACCCAAACAATACCGCTTGTTAGTGAGGAGAGTCCGAATAAAATTCTCAAATCTGGTGGTTGTGAGGTCGAAATTTGAACACAATAGGTATTTCGAAGTAGGGGGGAGTTGATTATGGGGCCCAAAGCGCAGTGGTATTTTTTTGGGGGGGGAGGGTGGTTCAAAGAAATAACAAATTAGTTTTAGGGCCCTACTCGATCAATCAAGCTCTCAGGTTTTTTGATTTTATTTTACTTATTTAGAAGGTCACAATTTACAATTGAGGTTTTCTCAATCTTTAACAAATTAACCTGGAGTCAATTACAAGGTCACAATTTACAATTGAGGTTTTCTCAATCTTTAACTAAATTAGATCTGGAGTCAATTACAAGGTCACAATTTACAATTGAGGTTTTCTCAATCTCTAACAAATTAACCTGGAATCAATTACAAGGTCACAATTTACAATTGAGGTTTTCTCAATTTTTACCAAAATTAGACCTGGAGTCAATTACAAGGTCACAATTTACAATTGAGGTTTTCTCAATCTTTAACAAAATTAGATCTGGAGTCAATTACAAGGTCACAATTTACAATTGAGGTTTTCTCAATCTTTAACAAATTAGATCTGGAGTCAATTAGTATGGTAAAAGTGAACACCCTTTGCAGAAAATTGATTTATAAACGATGGTGGTGTCCATTTTAAGTGAGTGAGGTCTACAGTTCGCCTAAATATGTGTGCATCATCCTCGGCTTGCAACAAGGAGGTACCGGGTTCAAATCCTGGTCGGGTCGAAAATTAAAAAAAAAATTTTTTTTAAATTTTCTACTAGGCCTGGGTGTGTTTGTGGGTAACTCAGCCTCCTGAGGACAATTGTGTAGCTAGGGTAATAGCGACAAGTGGTAGCATTATAAGGAAATTTTTAAAGTGTATCTTAGGCATAGTGATATTGGAGTGATTGTTGAGAATATCTGGTAATGCTATGATGCCCACAAATATCACAAAGAAATATATATTTCCAATCTTGCATTTTTTGTTGGGTTTCCCTACATTTTATTAAAAGCACAGTTTTCCTTAAAGACACAAATCATCATCACAAAGACGATGCCAAGAACGACTTGAACTAAACGGGACCAAAGAATGATGTCAGAACCACATCCTCCACATTAGGTCACAAGAAGAAAGTCAGCTTACCAAAATCAACGTTTGGGAGGGGGAGGAGAAAGTAACACAATGACCTTCTTGGGGGTCAGGACTAGGAATTATATCAGTAACCCTCATCAAGTCAAACCCGATCTGAATGTTGGCCTCCCACACCCAACATAATGTTTGGTACTTATAGAGGCGCCTTGTCTCTCGTCTGTTCGGGCTCCACATTCTAACGAGATTTTTTAAATTTTTACTTACACTATTTTTAATTCAGATGATTGTGGGGTGTTTTATGTACCTTCATGCACAAACGTACTTGCTCAATGTTTTATGTACCCTCATGTAAAGACGTACTTGCTCAATGTACATTATGTACCGTCATGCACAAACTTACTTGCTCAATGTTTTATGTACCGTCATGTACAACCGTAATTGCTCAATGTTTTATGTACTATCATGTACAAATGTACTTGCTCGGTACGACGAACCGCGCGGCGCAAGATCTAAATAGTGCATATTATCTACGCGCGGTACTAGTTCTACAAATTTGTATTGACTTGTTCAGTTGATGCGTACGATATTTTGATGCCAGCCTTCCACGCGTATACATACGTTGTCATGTGAATGCTCCTCCCGCGCGGTACCGCGCGATCATCTGAACATAACCTTAATGAGAAACAATTTGCTTCAATTTGATCACCGTGCCGCCTACGTACGCGGCAATTTGACCCCAAATGGAACCTACATATCAAATTTCATCATAATCTTTCAACGCTTAGTTGCAAAAGTGCCCATCATGAAGGACGGTGTGCGGTGTACAGGGGACGGAGGGAGGGTCTGGAGGACGAAAAGATTTTGTTATGCGATTTTTCGATTCTGTGTACCTTAAAAGTAAAATATTAAATTGGGAGAGGAGTGGGGTGATTTTTTTTTCGACAGTAAAATAATAAACCCTTGTGTCACATTAGCAGAGTTTTTTTCTGACCAAAGATCGTCTACCTTTCGTTGTGACGAAAAAATCCCCCTGTTCATTTCGAATATGGAGCAACTCATAACTTATTTCAACTCTAAATGCTGCAACCTTTCATTTCATTAAGCTTCACCCCCCTAAGGTTTAGAATCAATACAACTCAGCCGCATGAGCTTTTTGTTTATTGGATTTAAGTCTATTTCTCTAGCTAAGGCTCACCTGCTCAGAGAGAGCGATAAAATTGATAAAAATAGACCCCCCCCCCCCAAATTATGGAGTAGAGGAAACCTGTAGTAAAATTATCAGAACTAATATTGTACAGTAAAATGATCATTTAGACCCCAAACGGACCCAACATATAGGTACAAAATTTCATTCAAATCGGTAAACGCTAAGTGACAAAAATGTCCATCAAGGCGAACAAACGTATTTTTTTTTCTTTCGATTTTTGGATTCTACATTCTACGTACCTTGAAACGTAAAATATCAAATTTTGATGGGGGGGGGGAGGGAGGACTTTTTTTCGTGACGAATCTAAAGTTTCATTTTATTGAAAATAATAAACTAAAATCAAACCGCTTTGTTCGAATTTACTGCGAAATCTGAGCGCACGGCAGTGCGCCAGGCCAAGTTCCGGAAAGCACCAGTGTATCTTTACACGAAGTAATTCGCCAGGTTTTTCACACCGTCAGATATCCGGTTCTACAGGGGATAGGTCATTGAA
>CM022882.1:10112854-10133170 GCA_012654025.1 Pachypsylla venusta | reverse complement strand
AAGTAAAATTTTATTGGTACTTGAAAATTTACAATTACAAAATGGCTTTAACAAACCAAATAGATCCATACAGCCTCCAAAGTTTGTAGAGGATGATGAAAAGTTTGACAACTTTATTGATAGACTGGAAGCTTTTTTGGAACTTCAAAACTTTCATGATGAACCCTCAAGAGTAACAGTGTTAATCAATTCCATTCCTCCTCAACTATTTGCTTTGCTGAAGAATTTACTTTACCCAAAAGTATTTACAGATTGCAGTTTTGATTACTTGCAAATACAATAGACACCCTCTATAAATCAGAAATTTGTGAATTTGTATGTGGTAGGGGCTGTCCCCTGTGGATAGAGGGAGTTGAAAAGAATACTTCCAAGGCAACTAAGTTTCTGCCAGTCGTAAAAGGCGACTAAGAGCAGGGTCGGAAAACTTGGAAACGATATCCTCTCCATTACCCATGCAGAAAGCAAGGAGAAGCTACTGCATTATATACTTTCTATGTCCCCTGTGGATAGGGAGACTTAAAAAGAATACTTTCAAGTCACCCAAGTCCCTGCCAGTCGTAAAAGTCAACTTAAGAGGTCGAAAACGATATCCTTTCCATTACCTATGCAGAAAGCAAGGAGAAGCTACTGCATTATTCGGAAGGATCCTCAAGTATCAATAATTCATGGCGGATTATTGCAGACCGACCCAATGGCTGTTAATCTATGATGAGGGGCTGTCTGTACCAATTCCACAGCCCAATAATAATCAAGGTCCATTAAGTAATGTGAATTTATTAATTGGGCGGAGCGAAGCGTAGCCTTATACTCCCTACAAACTGCAAACTTTTGTTACCCTACTCCTCCGAAAATACTCAACCGATTTTTACCAAACTTTTTTCTTCATATTCTGCATATACCCGAGGGTGCATATATCTATTTTCAGAACGATATCTTGAACTGTTTCCGATTTTTCGGCCGATTTTCCGATTTTTTTACCAAATTCAGAGAGTTATGGTTAGATATCTTAAATATTGTCGCGACAACAAATCAACTCATAGCGAAAAAGTTTTACGTGCCTTCTTGATACTTAATTTAGGGCATAATTTACTAAATTTTTACAAACCATTCCAGAGTTACAAGTTCGAATCCGGGATCGGGCAAAATAAAATTTAGGAAATACTAATTGTTTAGCCAAAACGGTGAGAGATATCGAATATATATATATTCAAAACGATATCAGAACGATGAACCGTTTCCGATTTTTCGGCCGATTATTTTCTACTCAACGGCACGATGCAATCAAGAAAGGTGCGATATTCTCAAAAAATCTTGTAATAACGGAATAATGGAGCAATATGCTAAAGTTTATGTGGTGCGCGAAAATTTGAGGTGAAACGTTTGGCTCCGCCCGTTTTTGTCCACGGACACACCTATAGTAATAACCAACATGTGTAAGCAATTAATTTGGTGCTGGTAAGTTTACTGATAGTACTTATACCATATTGATTATGGTCTCAATAAGATTGATATTAAATTATAGCAAGGTACGCTCGAGCATAACAAATAAAAAAAAAAACATATAAAACGTTTGTTATGGTTTTTTTTTAATGACTATGAAATGGTACAAGGAAAAACGTCATCAATCAAAAATTTTACGAGAATGACTTTTTGATGGAAATTGAATCTCTGAGTGTAAATCAGGGACGTACCCAAGATTTTTTTCGGGGGGGAGGGGGGTCCGAAGCATTGACAGCCAAGCCGGGACTAACACCTGAAAATGATTATCATGGAAGGTGATGTTGTTTTGTTGTTGCTGCTGATGTTTTGTTGTTGATGTTGTTGCTGCTGATGTTTTGTTGTTGATGTTGTTGCTGCTGATGTTTTGTTGTTGCTGCTGATGTTTTGTTGTTGATGGTGTTGTTTTTGTTGCTGCTGTTGTTTTTGTTTTTGTTGTTGTTGTTGCTGCTACTGCTGTTGTTGTTTTTTTTTTAATATTATGGATCACGTGCAAAGTAGAGTATTTTCATTAAAAAAAAAATCGATTAAAATTTCGGGGGGGGGGTCTGGACCCCCCTGGGTACGGCCATGGTGTAAATACACAATTCTATTCAAAAATCATTCCTCACACCAAACCTTCTGTATTTACACGGACTTGGACCGTCACCAAATGAAGCTGGCTTGCTCCCATCGGTGGGTATTCTACATCATAGTTTTCTAGTTCAATATTACTTTTGGTATGCAGGGGATTTGTACGCTGGAAATTCGACCATCTAGTCCCACCTCTGGAAAAATTCATCCTCAACACGTTGGCTGCCTAATACATCATTACATGGACCTTTCTGTTATTATTGAGTGAAATTTAATCTACAGAATTTTATGGGCCTGATGATCAATGATTCTAGATTGGTGTAATGTCTGGGATCTGGGGCGGACTAGGCAACAGGGCAAATGGGCTTCCAGTGCCCCGGAGGCCCATCGGGGGAGGGAAAAAATATGTAAAAAAAAATATGTGTGAGAAACGATATGTGGGCCTCTGGCTCATCAGGGGGCAAAAATAGGAAAGGAAAATACATGTAAAATATGTGCGAGATAAAATATGTGGGCCCCAATGAGCCCCGGTTCATCGTGGGACATTATTATGAAAGAAAAATACATGTAAAATATGTGTGGCCCTTCTTTCAATATGCTCGGGAGGCCCCTGTAGCCCTCGTCCGCCCTGCCTCGGATACCCTGTATGAGTGTACATTTTCCGTTACTTTTCATACAGACAGTTCATGCCTGCTGAATTATCCTCACTTGTGCACGCATCTACAATCAATGACCTCTGTATCTAATCATTATACTTTCATCTGCACCGGCCAGCAGTCAAAGTGATTGATGGACAATGCAATTATCCTATCAGATGATGAATAATTAAACTGGTTGCCGGATACTCATCACTCTGTTCTACATTTCTACTCCACCAGAGGTAGATTCAATGAAAATGAAAGTATTCATTGACCTAAATAAAAATACAAAGCCCTTCCTATCTTCCGTAGATTGGAACAAAAATAGAGACCAGAATACTAGTAGTTAAATAAACAAGTGGAACAACTGGGTCCAATTCTCAGCGTGAATGTCGTCCAGAACGTTAACAACAACGGCAACACTTTAGCTTGCCCACATTCTCAGTCTTCATCTTTAACTTCACCCTTTCCCCATTCTATTTGGGATCGGCGTTGCTTTCCTTCAATTCTACAAGCCCCAACCTTTTGTTCTGTACCAACTCTCTTTAGTATCCTGTTGGGACTGTGGCACTCTTTGGTCTGACAGCAGCGTGAATGTCGTCCGGAACGTTAACAACAACGGCAACACTTTAGCTTGCCCACATTCTCAGTCTTCATCTTTAACTTCACCCTTTTCCCAATTCTATTTGGGATCGGCGTTGCTTTCCTTCAATTCTACCAGCCACAACCTTTTGTTCTGTACCAACTCTCTTTAGTATTCTGTTGGAACTGTGGCACTCTTTGGTCTGACAACAGCGTGAATGTCGTCCGGAACGTTAACAACAACGGCAACACTTTAGCTTGCCCACATTCTCAGTCTTCATCTTTAACTTCACCCTTTCCCCCATTCTATTTGGGATCGGCGTTGCTTTCCTTCAATTCTGCCATGCCACAACCTTTTGTTCTGTACCTACTCTCTTTAGCTGTACCCTTTCCTGGCACGCTAACTTTAGTTCTCATAGTATTCACAGAAACTGCACAGAAATTCGAATTTTGCTGATGACCTTTCATCTTTGGTTTGAAGCGGAGTTTTTTAAAGGTTGGCTGCCCAACACCAATCCTTTTTTATTTGTACAGGCTTAGGACCGTCATCTAATGGAGCTTGCTCCTCTCGGTGGCTTTATTGGGTCCAATTCTATGAGTCGTATAAAATGTCCATACCAAATTTCATAAAAATCAGAAAATACGTTCGATAATACAAAAGAAAATTTGTTGAGACCTCATTTGCTTTGGTCGAAAATATAATTCCAGATATACGAAGGGGTAGGGTTTAACCAAATGCCAGCATGAAATTTGCGGGTCATCACGAAAAGTGAATGTGGTGGAAGGGTTAGGTAGCATATTATGCTACTCTGCGAACGGCGGAATGGATGTTGATAATCCCGGCCCCTTCCAGTCCCTTATCCAGGAATTTTATTTTAGGGGAGGGGTGGGGTTTCATATAAAGGGAGTTTTAACATGTAGGGATTATAGGAAAAATCAAACCTTTTTAACAAATGTTGTGTTTGTGGGGGGGGGGGGGGGGTTTGACCCCTTAACGTCCCGGATATATGGCCATGGGCCCCAATAGTGGTAGATAAATATTTTAAATACATATTATGAAATTCAATGGGTTGGCTAGTTTTGGTCCCACGCCCTTATGCTTCTTCTGGTTTTCATGATGTAGGTATGAGCAGGGGCCGGTCCAGGGTAAAATTTTAGGGGGGAACTAAGGAAATAAAATGCATTTATTGGTAATATGAATGTGGTAATAAGATATTCATACGTATAAAATTCAAAATATTACGAAGCACAACCCTTACTTGAGGTAGTATTCGCATGAGAAAATAATGTAGGTATGAGCTAGGTTCAGCTTTCAACAATTTGTTTCACCTACTGAAAGAAATTTTGGAGGAAGAACTCTCCCCCAGTTCCTCTACCATAATTCGCCCCTGTGTATGAGAAAGTAATGTGGTAAGATGTTTTGACTGGTATTAAACACAGGGTCGTGGGTGCAAACCCAGATAACAGATATTTACCACTATTGTAGGACATGAAAAGGCTGGGATTATCAACATCAGTCTAGATGTTGATGATTTGCGTCCTTAGAGTAGCATAATATATTATGCAACACTTCCACCACCATCACTTTCGGTGATGCGTCACAGAAAGTAAAGAAGGTACATCCATATTTGATAACACTACCTCAATGTACTTATTATACTTATTCAATCTTAAATTTAATTGTAATTTTTAACAACACAATAGTTAATTAGATGTGTGAGTACTTTCACTCGCAAAGATAAGTTAGGAACTTCAATTTTTTAAGTAAAGGGTGGACCAAAAGTCACCAAAGGGGTTTCAAAATTTATTAACTTTTTTCCTTTATTATTTTTTATCAAATTATACAGAGTGTTGCTAAAGATAGAGAGTTGGAATTTTATATGTATTTCTAAAACAAACCAATCTATTTTTTGGCGTAATTAAAATTTCTACCAGGGTGTCCGACTTCTTACACGATACTTTGATCAAACGGATCTCTGATCCAACCCGCCCAATCATGGATTTTTCTTCGGAATAAAAGTGATAAAACCGGGAGCGCAATACATCAAATCAGTCAAGTTTTTTATGCTGATTTTTTTATGCATGTACCATTGGTTTTTTTCATTTTTTACACTTTTTATACCTACCCAAGGATTTATTTTACCCTCCTTAGGTATGAAAAGTGTAACAAATGAAAAAACACGAGATTCAGCATAAAAAACTTGACTGATTTGATGTATTACACTCTTGATTTTATCACTTTTATTCCGAAGAAAAATCTAGGATTGGGCGGGTTTGATCAGATATTCGTTTGATCAAAGTATCGAGTGAGAAGTCAATTGTGTGAAGAATTTGACGTAGAATTTGAATATGAAATAAAAAATAGGGGTTTCCTCTTAAAAATCGAAAGATGGTGTCTGCATACCCACTTTTGAGACACCCTGTAGAAATTTTAATTACGCCAAAAAATAGATTAATTTGCATTAGAACTACATATAAAATTTCAAGTCTCTATTTTTAGGCGTTAAAAATAAAAAAATCCGTGTAAAAAAATTCAATTTCAACTGTATGTTTTATAAATCTGGAAAAAAAAATATATAAAAATGAAAAAGTTATTACCTAATTTTTTTGGCCCACCCTGTATTTTTGCCAAAAAATATAAGTTCACACTGAATCGTGCAAATACCTATCGTCCATTGCCTAATCGAGACACCCAACTTTCCGAAGTCCATTCATCACTCTCACGCACTTAGTTTCACACAAAATCGTATAAATACCTATCGTCCATTGCCTCATCGAGATGTCCAACTTTCCGAAGTCCATTTCTCACTCTCACGAATTTAATTTCACAACTTTTCTCAGCTTTCCTCCTCAGTGGATGAGAGGCCTTAATCAAAACAATTCAATTCAATCCAATAAGTAATAGTGGCATCATTGTTCAAAATATTTAAGTCGAAATATGGGGACTAATGGTTCCTTTGGACTTGATGAAAACAAGATCTTTATGTCTGGTGAAATATAACAGCAAATCTCCTTTCTGAACTTTCAAAAGCAGGATATTTCGCATGAAAAAATATATATGATAAAAATAAATAAAAAATTGTAAAATATCAAATTTTGAGGAGGGGTCAAAATTTCAAAGGTTCATTATTGAAAATAATAAACCAAAATACGTATTTAGGAGTTTTACATAGGTACATGTAGTATCCAATATAAATTTTGTAAATTGTAGGCATAAACATACAACTACTGGCCATACTTTTCAGAGCTTCAAACTTTTGTTAGGAGGAGCTTTTACTTCACGGTGTTCTGGTTTTAATAGGGCGATATCGTCCACGTTCCACGTTGGGAATCACTGTTCTAACATATATGATTTTATCTATTCCAGAACATTCTGTAAACCACTAACTTTTCAGTTCCAATTCTTCTATAATGTAAAACTTTGGAGTGTAAATCCTTTCTCTTAAGACAGGATCAAAATGATTTTATTGAGATAGAAATCTGTGCCACGCTCTGTTACACTAATCACTTCATAGATTGGAGCACCAAACATCACGTGGAAGACAAGTAGCCAACTAGCATTGTACTTCCTTCTTCCCTAAACCAAGGGTAATGAAAGTGGAGGAATTTAGGCTATAGAGTCTTTTTAAACTCTAAACCCTATATCTGTTAGCCAACTATCATCCAATTCCCTTTCTTCTTTAACTTCACCCTTTCCCAAATGTATTTGGTGTCGGCGTTGCTTTCCTTGATTCTACCATGACACAACCTTCCGTTCTGTGCCCCTCGTAACTTTTACCAATTTTACTTGGGATTGGCGTAGTTTTCCTTAATTCCACTGTGCCAAATCTTCTGTTCGGTTCCTATTCTTTTTGGTTGTACCCTTTCTTCGAATGATATTCGAAACTCTCGTTTGCTTCTCACAGCATCGATGGAAATTGTGTAGTAACTTTTACCAATTTTAGTTGGGATTGGCGTTGCTTTCCTTAATTCCATTGTGCAATAATCTTCTGTTCGGTTCCTATTCTTTTTATCGGTACTCTTTCTTCGAATGGTAATCCTCGCTTGCTTTCCACAGTATCGATATACACTGTGTAGATGAACTTTCATCATTAATTTGAAGCAGAGTTATTTAAAGGCTGCATGCCCTTCTTAACACCAAACCTTCTGCATTAACACGGACTTAGGAGAGTCACTTAATGATGTTGCTGGCTTGCTCCTCTCAGTAGCTACATTTTGTCCAATTTCATCCAATTCTCTTCAAAAGTTCTTGAGAGGAAATTTATTTAGCGCATGAATATTATAATTAAGCACAAAAAGCCCCAATGAGGCTTAGGAGCTTATATACGGCCCTAAAGAGGAATTTAGCTTCCATTGTTCACTTTTGCTATTCTCATTATTTCTTAATCAAGACTTCCAGATTACACATGAGATGCAGGTAGGAGATTCTGTGTGTTATACATGGTTACTTGAAACTTTCACTAATATGTTTTGTTATTGTTCAGCAAGTCTTGTATGGTTATTGTTTCTGTTACATTGTTATTGTTAACTCTTACCTATTCCTTATTGTTCACATCTTTATTGTAACATTTCCTTGTGATTCCAAACTCTTCTGCGTGACCACCACAGAATTTTGCTTTCTTTTTTTGTTGTCGTTGCCCTAACATCTATTGGTGAATTCCCCCATACGTGGTCACCTACTTGGTAAAACCTCGCTGGATATTGCATAACTTCAGTGATCTAACAGGAAATGGTGTATTCAGAGACACTGGCTGGTTTTGCTTTCATATCCGTCATCATACGATCAGATTGTTGATTATCTACCAATGGCTGTGGAAACAGCTTACCTAGTTGCCAAAAAACGTAGATCACTGAGGTTAAGAATTGTCCAGCACAGTTTTACTACCACTTAGTTCGCGCCCTCGTGATGCCCATCCCAAGCTGGGCCAGAAGGTCGATAGTTAGGTGGTTTGTAAAATTTCAGCGAATGGAGGATAAAACCCCGCTTATTTTTCGGTAAACTTCGCCAAGCTATGGCCAGACAGCACGGATCAACCCAAACTGAAAATGATAAGTTAATTTTGAACCGTGGTATATCTGCTAATAATTATATCAAAGTTTGGTGAGTTAGAGAGAGATTCTCTCGTCAAAAAATGTCACCTGTATAAAAATAAAGTGTGAAGGTAGTGTGGGTTGAGATGATTTTCAGAGCCCCGAAAAGTATAGGCAGTGGTTGTAAGTTAATGAAAACAATTTACAAAACACTGTATTGCACATATTATGTAAAACTCCTGAATACCTACTTTTTTATATCATAAATTGACGCCTCCTTCTTTTTCATGCGATNAGAGAGAGAGATTCTCTCGTCAAAAAATGTCACCTGTATAAAAATAAAGTGTGAAGGTAGTGTGGGTTGAGATGATTTTCAGAGCCCCGAAAAGTATAGGCAGTGGTTGTAAGTTAATGACAACAATTTACAAAACACTGTATTGCACATATTATGTAAAACTCCTGAATACCTACTTTTTTATATCATAAATTGACGCCTCCTTCTTTTTCATGCGATATGTCCTGCTTTTGAAATTTTTCATCTGGTAACCCTGCTCTGCTCGTGAGGGTTCATATAAAAGAGAGAATCTGAAGTTCAAAAGATCATTTTTTTCCAATTTTACGAAGAAGGTACTTCTTTCAGAAAAAATAATGAAAAAAAAAAACTTAGGAACAGAGATAATAATTAAAGAAAAACATAGAAAAGAGAGCTAAAAAATGAGTACAAGTAGAGATTTCCTTCTTTTTATGTACCCGATTACAGTTCACCTTTGACCTTTACAATGTATCTCACGAAGGAAAAGTTCGTGTTTTATACATTTTAAATACCAAAGGTGTTAAAAATAACAATATACAGTAGTTTGTTAAATTTATGATCATGATAAGGAAAGAAGTGGAGAGAGCGTTAGAATGAATGAATGAATGATGAAACCAAATGGAAGAATCGAGGAACTCCTGGAATATAATGAGAGGTTATGNAGCTAAAAAATGAGTACAAGTAGAGATTTCCTTCGTTTTATGTACCCGATTACTGTTCACCTTTGACCTTTACAATGTATCTCACGAAGGAAAAGTTCGTGTTTTATACATTTTAAATACCAAAGGTGTTGGAAGAAAGGGAAGCCTTCTGTGACAAAATAAGCGACAAGGATCTAAGAGAGAAGCCTAATGGGAGACACAGAGCGCTCTTGGGATAAATTGGGGTACAAGGAAAAGGAAGAGGCAAAATGGTAGAAACAGAGGCCTTCTGTGAAAAAATGGGCGACAAGGATATAAGAGAGAAGTCTAATGGGAGACACAGAGTGCTCCTGGGATAAATTGAGGAACGAGAAAAATGGAGAGGCAAAATGGTAGAAACAGCGGGCTTCTGTGAAATATATGAACCAAAAATCACGTTCCTCAGTATTGCTACTTTGTCTATGAGTGCGTCATTAATCGTCTCCTTGGCATCATATCGCTTTCAAACTGGTTAGGATTTCCAACCGGTAGATCATTAAATATACAACTGGCTTCCTTTAAAATGATCAATTAACCTGTGAGAGATGCCTTTGGATAATATTTTTATGAGCTGGTAAACAACCAGTTCAACTTTACCGTTAAGTCTGTTAACTGTATTTATGCGACTGGTATATTTAAGAGCTTCAAGAGATTTCAATGTGGTTTACAACGAACGATATTCTCGATCCATTACAATTTTCATTCTCACACCTGAAGTGGGTGTATTTTTTTTGAAAAGTTTGGTGTTAACATCACTCTAATTTCGTTCTCTATATATATATATAAAAAAAGTGGGTACATATTATAGATAATGGCCTGAAATTTAACTCCTGGTCTAGTCGTTATCACACTGGCATTACACTTGGGTGACTCGGTTTCATTCCCTGGCGGGGTCGGAAAAACTTTTCGACTTTGTGCTAATGATTTCGGGTTGTCCTCAGTCTCCCAAAGGATGATTGATTAGCTAATTTAGAGGTGAGTAACGACCAATGGCGGCATTACCGCAGAAAATAAATGGTAGAATATTAGTACACGAGGCTCTTACCACAAAAGTTGTGAAGAGACTGTTTGAATACACCACAAAGAAATTCTACTTCTAATGGGCTGACATTTTCGATGTTTTCAATGACAAAATATTTTTCAGGTACCAAGAACACACAAATCTCGAGTTTGTGAACCATATGCCTCATGAACGGTAGCATTTGTCGTGTCCTTTGTAGATACTAGACTTATTTGTATATTTACACACTCACCAAATTTCATGTTTCTGGTTGCTGATGCCGTTTTCTTTCTTGGAAGGATTTGTGAAAAGCTCGAGTGTATCATTACAACAGAAAAAGGTACACACGAGGCCTAACATGTGGTAACTAATAAAGCCTCGGCAAGAGTCTATATCCAATACGGGTAGAAGGCACCGAGTGCAGAATTGTACCTACGAGATTCTATCGATTGATACATAATATGTGGACACTTTCCTAATTGAGCTAGCCTTTCGCCAAGAGTATTTATACGTTTTATAATCTTTTTAGCAGCGCCCATGGCACGTTCTATACACCAATTCCCGTTAGATCACTGAAGTTAAGCAACGTCCAGCGAGGTTTTACCATATGGGTGTCCACATGGGTTCGCGCCCTCGTGATGCTGGCTATTTTTCCGGCCCAACCCAGGCAGAGTGAGATCAATGTGGGTAGCTGGATTGTCAGTTTCTAGTGAATGACCAATAGATGTTAACGAGACGTTAAGCAAAAAAAAAAATTAATCCTAAAGATTGGCCGAGTGATGACGTCATTTGTGACTAGTAAGAGAGAATTCTATTGAGATGAACTCACATCACGAGAGAAAGAAACACTATCAGAGTGAAAGTGGCTAGTGGCATCAAACTAAATATTAGTTATGCTTTGCAATAGCTATCACGTATATGTTGGGCATTCGGTCGTTTTATATTAGTCTTGCAGATCCTGTTCGTATGAAGATAGTCCAACACAAGCACAAGCAGTGTGTAAAATAGAGGTCACAGAACAATGTCATAAGATACAAGGACGCGATGCATCGAGATTCGAGATATTAAGAAAATTGGTTGGGAAGATTCCTGTTGACTTCCTGCACATCTTCACAAACTATAAAAGAGCTGAATGAACATTTCTTCAAACAATCACTGAAAAATCGCCGAATAAATAGCCGGAACGAGTTTCTGGGGAGTTTCAGAAACTCGGAAGTTTCAGAAATTTCATGGATATAAATCCATGAAATTTTAAATTTGGACCTCTCCCTTGCTCTTGTGGTGGCTCTCTGTCTGTTCCCCATATACTGATCGATTGTCTTATAATTTCACCAACCAAAGGAAAACAATCTTTAAATTAAGTTCTGTACGTATGCCTAGCAACAGTATTGGTATACTCCCCTACAAAAACAAATAAGGTACTCAAATTCCTTTCAATCACAAAACTCCTTAGAAATATTTAATCCCTCAAAATAAAACTCAAATGGAGGTCCCAGTGTTTTTTTCGGCTTAACGTCTCTTTAACAATTATTGGTCATTCGAGATGGGAGTTTTACCCTCCATTCGCCGGAAACTTGCATACAGGCTACCCACATTGACCTCAACCAGCCTGGGTTGGGCCGTAAAAATAGCTGGCATCACGAGGGCGCGAAACCACGTGGACACCCACGTGCTCCAGTGTTTTGTTATGATATTTGTTGTATTTTTTTTTTTTTGAAATAATAAAAAAAAATATTTCATTATCATAATTAACTTTTGATTCAACCGAAGTGTGTTGAAAACGGACTCTGATGGAGTTGTTACTATTTTCCATGTTCGCAGGTCTCAATCATGAAGCCCTCAATATGGCGGGCGAGCGTTACAATATCATTCATATTATTTTCAATTCAAACTATACAATCAGAAGATCAGCACCACATATCAGCAAATTCGAATGAAAATGATTCCTCAGCATCAGCAGCAGAAGATAGAATATCATTTGATCCACACAAATCTTACTCAAATGATGATAACAATGGAGAAGAATTGGAAGTTGGCGAACAAATGCAAGAAGAAAGTCGACAAGTGGCTCAATATGTTCGAGGAAGTGTCAATGTAGAAGACAATAATAATGGACAACGCAATCCCTCACAATATCAAAGATCTAAAAATAAATATAATAAACATCACAAAGTTCAACATGCCCCTCAAGTGCAGGAACTAGAAGGTAAATGTAATGATAATGTCAAAGGAATAGGACGGAGTATCAGAGGCGTTGGGGAGAGTGATGAAACTGGCAACAGACTCTTGAGAGCGATCTGACAGTTGTAAACTCCTCAAGTGCAGGAATTAGAAGGAAAATGGAATGATAATGTCAGAGGAATAGGGCGGAGTATCTGAGACGTTGGGGAGAGTGATAAAAGAGGTAACTGACTCTTGAGAGCGATCTGACAGTTGTAAGCTCTTCAAGTGCAGGAACTAGAAGGTAAATGAAATGATATTGTCATACAGAGGAATATGACGGAGTATCCGAGGCGTTGGGGAGAGTGATAAAAGAAGTAACTGACTCTTAAGTGGGATCTGTCAGTTGCAAGCTCCTCAAGTGCAGGAATTAGAAGGTAAATGAAAGGATACTGTCAGAGGAATAGGACGGAGTTTCAGAGGCGTTGGGGAGAGTGATGAAAGAGGCAACTGACTCTTGAGAACGATCTGACAGTTGTAAGCTCCCCAAGTGCAGGAATTAGAAGGTAAATGAAATGATAATGTCAGAGGAATAGGGCGGAGTATCAGAGGTGTTGGGAAGAGTGATAAAAGTGGCAACTGACTCTTGAGAGCAATCTGACAGTTGTATCTCCTAAAATTGAAAAAAAAAAGCTATACACAAAGGATCCATTTTGAACTAGTCTATTGTCGGTTTTTGGTTGTATAGTTCGAAAATTTCGCAAAGTTACAGACAGTCCACTAGAGATTTCACTTTTCACTGTGAAGTCTATATTGACATGAGTCTTATTGGACGTCCAGGACGTACTGATGGATATTTTGACTGTCAGTCATCTTTAAAGATCTTCCGTTGCCAAGATTCTCCTCGTCCTTCCATATCCATAAATAGAGGAATGAGGAACCTATCCGATCGATAGTTTTTTCCCCTTTTCTTTGCAACAGAATAACTATATACGGTTTAGGAATGGATAAAAACGAAAAAAAATCTTGTATCGATTTTTGATTTCAACTTTTTTTAACAAAGTTACAGGGTAAGGGAATTGTGTTATTTTTTAATCGATCATATCTCCCCTGTTACTGCTCTGATTTCGAAAAACTAAAATAATTTGTAGAGCTCAGAATAAGAGTAACAAAAAATTCTCATATGGGATAATCAAAGATCAGAATAACAAAATGGCGGCCATTTGAAATATTCAATGTCGATTTTCTCAAAATCAGCTGTCTTAATTTTTATATTTTTTCTTTCATTTAATAAATGAAAAGTTTTTCTCTTTGCATCTAATAAATGTTGGTTTTATCCATTCTATAACATAACAACCTGTCACACCCAATATGGTTATCCTTCAAATTCTGACATTTGACATTTCTAACTAATAAATGTCTTCTTTTTAACTTGTTCCAAATAATAATGCTTCTATCTCTTTCTATATATTTTTTACTTGTAAATAATAGTTTGTCACTTGATGTGTTTGTCTGTGTGCTGACAGTGCTGGTATAGAGATTTAGTAATTCTTTGGCATTCGTCTTTGACTACAATCTCTACTTCTCTCTCCTTTAAAACAATTCAATAGAGTTCTTTGAAATTTTGACTCTCAAGAAGCTCATACCACCTAAAACATCAAGGATTTAAGTCAAGTTGTTACCTATTATGACTGAGCTAGCAGATTATTATAATATTAATGCCAAAAGCAGAGTTTCAAAATTAGAAAACTCAAATATTAATCAATCCTATGTTACAGTACACTTACTCTTCCTTCAAAAGTTATTAATTACCTTTTTCTCCATCCTTATCTCCCGGTAAAGCGTCAAATGTCCCCGAAACCTATCAATAATAAACTTGACATTTCAGAATCTTCCCAAAATGTTCATAATGGTCAACAATATTTGGATACAGAAAGTGCGGGATCGGCTAGTATCGCCAACCGAGCTGTACCCAATGGTTTCTCAAGCAATATTTACAATGCCGATGCTCCAAGTACTGGATATCATGGATTGGAATTTAAATATCACGATTACGATAAGATGACCAAATATTTACGTCAAACATCGTCTCGGTATCCAAATCTGACTGCCCTCTATTCTATAGGAAAAAGTGTTCAAGGTAATAGTAACCAAATATTTACATCAACCATCGTCTCGGTATCCAAATCTAACGGCCATCTATTCTATAGCAAAAAGTGTTCAAGGTAAGAGTAACCAAATATTTACATCAAACATCGTCTCGGTATCCAAATCTAGCTGCCCTCTATTCTATAGGAAAACGTGTTCCAGGTAAGAATAACCAAATATTTACAGCAAACATCGTCTCGGTATCCAAATCTAATTGCCCGCACAAATTCAACTAAGAATATAGAGATACCTAGAGACAAAATTCGATGTTTTAACAAAAGCAATTTAAGGGAATACACTTTTGACACAGTTTAGTGTTATTTGCGAACAAGATGACGAGGTGGCAGTCTTACCGATGATTTAATGACCCGGAAGTATCTGCCATCTTTGATTTCATGTTTTTTTTTTCAATTTTCGCGCTTATTTCGCATTTATTGACAAAAAAGATGAATAACAAACTAGTACTAGAGAATTTAATTATCTACAATCTTTATGTCAACAATATTGTTGAAAAAATTGAAAAAAAAAAACATTATTTATTGCTAATTATAAGCAAAAAGTGAGCGAAATTCGGATATATTAAAAATAAATGGCATATTTAAATGGCAAAGGTGCAGAGGACTAAATAGCCGACAGCTTTTGTTGAAGCAAGTTTTTTGTACGGTGTACAGATCACCGTCGGGAATGCGCTCAAAGTGGTGGTGCCGGGGAATGGCATACGTGCTCGACGCAACGGGACTGCGGAAGCGACTTATAACTTATTTCCACACCACCGCAGGGGTAGAGTTTTCGGTTGCTGGGCTGATGTCGGGGGCACAGCAGACGGAGAAGGTGGAATAGACGTCTCGTTGCTTCGACAGCGCACGGCGGAGGCGATACATTCTTCTCTTGTGTATTTTCGTCAGCAAACTGTTTGAATCGTCACCGAATCTAACGCTTCTAGCCTCTTTTCGTGATGTTTATCTCTTCTTCCGATACTTGCGGATAGCAGCGTTTTCATACCCTTTTCCTTGACAGTGGAAACAAGACCGCTGTCCAGTGATTTTTCGCATATAAAGTAAACTGGGCCACTATCCGAATTTCGTTCACTTTTTGCTTAAAATAATGTTTTTTCAACAATTTTATTCAAATAAAGATTGTAGTAATTAAATAAGAGCTAGAATCAATGAAATGTTTGAAAAGGTTTGATTTTTCCCATAATCCCAATATGGTAGAACTCCCTTTACATGACCCCCCCCACCCAAAAAAAAAATCCTGAATACGGGCCTGGATGAATCGTCTGTGGACCGCGGGGCCCCCTTGAATCAGAGGCCCTATGTGACCGCATTGGCATAACTAATATCTACATTCGATATATTTTCTGCCCACAGGACGTGATCTATGGGTAATGGTTGTATCGGCTTCACCGTACGAACATATGATAGGAAAACCTGATGTAAAGTATGTAGCAAACATGCATGGGAACGAAGCTGTGGGCAGAGAGCTCATGTTGCACTTAATTCAGGTGAGAAGATTTAATTAATAAAAGTTCTAGTCACCCCGAGGGGAGCAAGCCAGGTTCATAGCCGTGTAAATACAAAAGATTTGGTGTTAATCAAACATTTAAAAAAACTCTGCTACATAACCAAAGATGGAAAGTCATCAGCAATTTTCAGTTATGTAGTTTCTACTCATGGTTACTATGTAAGAAGCAAACGAGGGTTACCGTGCCAGGAAAAAGGGGTACAGCTGAAGAGAGTGTGCACTGAACAGTAGGTTGTATCATGATAGAATTAAGGAAAGCAACGCCGACCCAAATAGAATTGGGAAAAGATGAAGTTAAAGAAAAAGAAAAGTACTTGTCGAAAAAAATCTCGTGTAGAAAAATATAACAATGGCTAACCTCGTGGAATTAGTCATTAGCTCGGTCAATGCACTACCAAATATTGCCACTAAATGATATAGTTCTGGATTTTTTTTTAATGTTCTTTGTTGACCTTCCTTTAAAAGCGGCTCCAACGATTTCGACTAAACACGTAAAATAACGTGTTAAGTGCGTTCAAAGAAAATGTTAAAAAGTTTTACTGCCATTTCGGGGCATTGTTTTATATTGTTTAATTGATTCTAATTCTACTGGTGCTAAAGATATGATTCTAAACCAGATCTAACCAGCAGTAACTGAGTTGTGTTCAGTCGATCCCGGTTCGAAATATAGAGGGGGCGTTGTCATGGAATAAAAGCCGATCTTTGATCGGAAATTACCGAATGGACTTGGAAGGTTTCACAGTCGATTGATTGTGAAGTCCTCACAGTACATATTTTTCACAACGATGACTCCCATCAGAGCCGGATTAACAATAGTAGCATATTTCGACATTTCCGGGTTGACAATTGAAAAAACATATCAATTTGATGGGGCCCCCAACTCTTCAAAGTATGTAGTAAAATCTAATTTAGGAAAGTACAACGAGTATTGCACATTGTTTTTTTTTTTTTTTTTTTTTTTTTTTTTTTTTTTTTTTTTTTTTTTTTTTTTTTTTTTNGGTGGACGGGGCCCGCTCTGTGTAAGTGCTACGGGTCCCACAGAAGGTTATTCCGCCCCTGACTCCCAGCCTTTCATTTTCGTCCACAGTATTTTGTCGACAATTACGAATCAGATCCTTACATCAAATGGCTTTTGGACAACACCAGAATTCATATTTTACCATCAATGAATCCAGACGGGTTTGAAGTTGCTCGAGAAGGCCAATGTGATGGAGGACAAGGACGGTACAACGCCAGAGGATTCGATTTAAATCGAAACTTTCCAGATTATTTTAAACAAAATAATAAGCGAGGACAACCAGAAACTGATGCAGTCAAAGAGTGGACTTCCAAAATTCAATTTGTCCTTTCCGGAGGGCTTCATGGTGGAGCACTGGTCGCAAGCTATCCATTTGATAATACACCAAACTCAAGTAAGTATACAAGATCATTGGAAAATTAATTAGGTACGAGGTGTCCAAAAGATGAGAAGAGTCCAAAAGATGAGAAAGTGTCCAAAAGATGAGAAAGTGTCCAAAAGATGGGAAGTGTCCAAAAGATGAGAAAGTGTCCAAAATATGAGAAGTGTCNGGCAACAAATAATTCGATTATCAGATGTTAATGTTTACGAAATATACCAATATTTATGATTGCTGTACAAGCTGGAAGGTCGAACTACATTTTAAAATCAGTGTCCTACAATAGCCATTGTCCCATATTAGACCACCTTCGCTAAATTTCTGATTTTGTGTGTTTGAAAATTTTTCAAAACTTTTAAGTTCATTTATTGTGATCATTTTCTCACCTGGCCTCTTAGGAAATCCCGGGCCTGGGGGATCCCCCTTCTCGTCGGGCCTGTACAACATCATTGGCAAATTCATTTTGAACGTTATTGAACACCACTATTGACCCCGTTATACATCCCGAAATGCACTTGTATGTGTGTATGTATGTATGTTTGTTTGACGCGATAGAAACCAGTTAGGAGCGAGGTGTCCAAAAGATGAATTCAAAGTTTAGGGATAAAACTAAACTTTTGGTGGCTTTGTCAATCGAACTTAAACAGGGCGCCCAAGATTAATGTATTGATCAATAATAGCTAATATCTATCAATATATGGGATCGGTGCGGAGTGTAAGTATTGACGTTGATTTCCAATATTGACTAAAATGTAAAAACTTTTGACTGAAAAAGAAAAAACTTTTGACTACATTGATGAATAAAGGATATTGATAGATAAAAACCATCTATCAATATCCTTTATTCATCAATGTAGTCACCGAGGGGAGCAAGCCAATTAGCTGACGGTCCTAAGCTCATGTAAATACAGAAGGTTCGGTGTTAGGAAGAGCAACCAGACATTCTGCTTAAAACCAAAGATGGAAATTTATCAGCAAATTGCAGTTCTATGAATATTGTGAGATGCAAGTGAGGGTTACTGTGCCGGGAAAAGGTACTGCTAAAGAATGTAGGCATTGAAAAGAAGTTTGTGGCATGGTAAAATAATCAACCCCGACCCCAAATAGAATTGGGAAAGGGTGCAGTTAATGAGGAAAGCAACACATTGATCGTGTACGTACGCCCTGCTTTGAAACTTAAATTTTGTTTGTTTTTTTCTGTTTAATGCTGCTTGTGGTAACTAAATAGAAATTTGTCGATCTTCAGTAGCATGTAAAGGTGAGTCAATCAATATCCTCAAAAACAAAAACCCGAAAATTGACAAAACCTTTAAATAACTACTAATTTTAAAATATTGAAAAAATGAACGTACCTAGATATTTGTGTCAACAAAACGGAGTACGCAATAAACGGAATGATATATTGTACAATTTAATGGAAACACCTGCTCTTAGCTTGAAGGACGTCGCTGGACGCTGGATAAACGAGGATCCCAATGTTCCATAGGACAAAAAGGACATGACAAAGAAGAAGTAAAAAATCTTCTCACCAGGCCAGGGGCTTGAAAGATGTGTTTCCCCGTCTCTGGTGTCTCTTCATAGAGAACCCAACCTTAACATGCCACCATTTTGATTTTAGTGTTCCAGAGTTACTCATCAGCTCCATTTCTCACGTCCGATGACGATGTGTTCGTCCATATTGAAAGGTGTGTTCCCCTGTCTCCGGTGTCTCCTCATAGAGAACCCAACCTTAACATGCCACCATTTTGATTTCAGTGTTCCAGAGTTACTCATCAGCTCCATCTCTCACGCTCGGTGACAATGTCTTCGTCCATATTGAAAGGTGTTTTCCTCCGTCTCTGGTGTCTCTTCATAGAGAACCAAACATTAACATGCCACCATTTTGATTTCAGTGTTCCAGAGTTACTCATCAGCTCCATCTCTCACGTCCAATGACGATGTGTTCGTCCATATTGAAAGGTGTGTTCCCCTGTCTCCTCATACAGAACCCAACCTTAACATACCACCATTTTGATTTCAGTGTTCCAGAGTTACTCATCAGCTCCATCTCTCACGCCCGATGACGACGTGTTCAAACATTTATCATTAACTTACTCCAGGAATCATCCCAGTATGAGTCAAGGATTGGCTTGTAAATCAAATACACCATCATTCAAACAAGGAATCACAAATGGGGCAGCTTGGTATCCATTGACAGGTAAATTAATAACACATTTCACAGCCCACTCTGTGATACAAGGCGTCTTCACAATGGCTGGTTCTACGCAGCAGGCTGATTCTTCGTCTTCCCTACATAATGGACGTACACAAATGGTTTTTCCTGCAAATTCCCATGTAGCGTAGATCTTTTTACGGCCAAAATGTCTTGTTATTCGTCCACTCATTGGCATCCAATCTATTCTCCTTAAACTCAGTCTTCTTTATAATCTCCTGTCCGTCAAGTATTTCTTGTTATTCGTCCACTCATTGGTATCCAATCTATTCTCCTTAGAATCAGTCTTCTTTATAATCTCCTGTCCGTCAAGTATTTCTTGTTATTCGTCCACTCATTGGTATCCAATCTATTCTCCTTAGAATCAATCTTCTTTATAATCTCCTGTCCGTCAAGTATTTCTTGTTATTCGTCCACTCATTGGTATCCAATCTATTCTCCTTAGAATCAGTCTTCTTTATAATCTCCTGTCCGTCAAGTATTTCTTGTTATTCGTCCACTCATTGGTATCCAATCTATTCTCCTTAGAATCAGTCTTCTTTATAATCTCCTGTCCGTCAA
>CM022882.1:10081180-10103755 GCA_012654025.1 Pachypsylla venusta | reverse complement strand
AATCCTTGCTAAACCCTGAAGTATCTGATCGTTGTCGTCTATGTATGCTGGCTGCTATATAAATCCTTGCTAAACCCTGAAGTATCTGATCGTTGTCGTCTATGTATGCTGGCTGCTCATGATGTATATCATGAGCAGCCAGCAACTATTCATCAAACCCAACTAATCAAGAGCCGTCAGCATTATGGACAGATCCTGTTGAAGAGGCCGCCTTTCTTTGCCTGGGGACATAGTGAGAGTCGTAGAGAACGTTAATAACAACAACAATGTAAACAATATGCACTATTTAGATAGATCTTGTGCCGCGCGGTTCGTCGTACCGCGTGGTCATGCGAATCTAGCCTTAAGGAAATTGAATGGGGAAAGGCTGAAGTTAAAGAAGACATATTATGAGGGTTTTTTATTTTTATGTGGTCAAAGACTCAAAAAAATGTGGAAGAAATTCTGCCTCTGCTGGTGATTGCACCTACGGCCTCCCGTTTACTAGGTCAGGGCTTAACGGGGAGTTTATCTTCCATTCGTTGGAAACTTACAAACCACATTCAACATACAAAGCCTGAGTTGGTCCGGGAATATTCTCGCCGGACGTTGCTTGACTTACCAGATATGTAAATATGTATTCATTATTCAACATGCAACTTATCAATAGTCTAAACAACGAAATTAAGTGGAACCATTTAGTGACAATTGATCTAAACCATGAATATATATTTTTAACATTTACCTTGATTTGTCAACGCAGATAGAACAATGTATAAATACCTATCCACAAAGCAGCCTAAGACACGTGTTTCGTTCTTGTTTGAACTCATCAGTTAGGCACAGCTAGGAATTGAACCCGGGACCCTTGGATTTGAGAGGCAGAGACTTAACCATCAAGCCACCAACGCTTGGTGAAGAGATACGGATACATTGTAACATTTAAATAATCCCTAACCCAAAGGGCGGTTATTTCACCGATTTTTAATTCAACGATATTTCATTCGTTCAAGGATAACTCTCGAACGCCATGTCGGATTTTGATGAATCATAAGCAAAGAACAAAAGGTTGCGGTATGGTAGAATTAAATTAGGTTCACATGACCGCGCGGTACCGCGCACCAACCGCGCGGTCATGTGAACAACTCGATACAAGTTTGTAAAACTGGTACCGCGCGGTAATGTAAATAATATGTACTATTTAGGTAGATCTTGTGCCGCGCGGTTCGTCGTACCGCGTGGTCATGTGAATCTAGCCTTAAGGAAATTGAATTGGGAAAGGCTGAAGTTGAAGAAGACATATTATAAGGGGATTTGTACATGACAATTGACAAATAGTAAAAATAATAAACAAGATGTTATTTTAGTTTAGTATTTTCTCTAATTTTGTTCCGAAAAATTTGCGTGAAATCAAATACACCCTTGTCAGTTTTTGCCTTTTTTTTAGCGGTTTTCAGTATTGCTGTCTAAAAAGATAATGGTAAGAGCTCGAGATTTGAAATTTGGTATGTATGTCATATTTGGGGTCTCAGTAAGCTCCTAAACCACAATTTTTAAGCGGTTTTCATTAATCCTGTCCAAAAAGAGAATGGCTAAGAGCCAGAGATTTGAAATATGATATGTATGTCAAATTTATGGTCTAATTACGCCCCACATTTTTTTTGATATCAATAAATTTTTTTTCCCATGTTTTGTGTCGTTCGAACCAAGTCCATATTATCTCTCCTAACATACCAATCTCCCCCAGGGAGGAAAAGTAGATACTAATAATTAGAATTTTAGTTTACATTTTTCCACTGGAGATTACAATGTTGTTGCAACTCTCCGGAATAGTCCGTCATGTTATCTTGGGACTGCCCTGTAGGGGAAACATCTTCTTCTGAAGTCAATTGACTGTTGGGAGGTTTGGGGGGGAGACCTGATAAGAATGATAACAATTTTGTTGATGTTGGATCACGTGACCGACTTCTTATTGAGGCAATATTGAACATGAAACTGTCCTGTTCGTCCTCAGGCTAAATATATATTTTTTTCTTTTTTTACTGTAAGATCATAAGATATGATGGGTCTTATTTGATATGTGAATTCGTTTTAACTTGTGTGTCAAGTGTGTTGAAACCACATGGTTCGAATTAGAAGTGAAAATAATGAGAAACTTCCCGACGAAAAGCCCACGTCCACCAGGGTTCAATGAATCAATACCAAGCATGCCAGTGCTAGAGACTTACCACTGAGCTCTTCCTTCGCCTCAACATCAGTAGATACTTCTCCATCTGCAATGTCTCCACTTATTGTTTGATTTTCTATTTGTTGCTTTAAATCTTCAATGGCTTTTTTGTTTTCATTTTCTTTATCCAATTCTTCCGGGGTTTTACAAACATCTGGCTTTCCTGAGATTCAAATTAAATTCAACAAATAAAATATGGCGACTTAAAGTGTGTACTTAATTACAAATAATTTCAAAATAACATCTGCATATTTGAGTACAAAATTCTATTAGTTGATAGAGCTGGAATGCATACCAGCATAGTTCCAGCCAAGTGGACATTTTCGGTAACCTAATATCAACCTTTTTCTACCATTTTTCCAAACCTTAATTTAAATGGAAAGAATAGTTGATTTTAAGAGGAACACCAATAGTTAATAGATATTATATTTAAACCATAGCGAATAGAACAGAAAGTGTGAAAACTTATGCAGTTACATGTAAATAGCCGCTAGAGTACGCACAACACTGAAAGATCTCTACATAACGGACAAATAAAAAACGAGCCCATTAATAAATAATTAACTCCGCGGGAAAAACAAGTTAGAGGATATGAGGAAAGAAATTGATATCGCATACTTAACGGAAATTATGAAAAAAATACTTGACAGAAAACTTTCAAATAAAAGGATATAAAATACATCGGCCTTACCTCGGCCGGTAGTAGAGTTATGAATTCTGATAACTTCACTGGGGTCCCTGTCTTTATTTAGAGGAGGGAAGGTCCATTCCCATCAATTGTTCAATACTTCTCACCATTTCTAATAGTATTTTATGATTTCCCATACAAAAATCGAAAAATTCGGCCGTAACTCGAAAACGGTTGTATATTTTTTAATAATGATAATTTTTCTGGGGTCTCAGTGTATGGTTTTGAGGGGAGGGGGGTCATTCCCATCAATATATATATATATCTCTTACCGTTTTGGCTAAACAATGACTATTGTCTAAATTTTATTTTGGCCGATTCCGGATTCGAAATTGTAACCCTCGAATGGCAAGTCACAATTTNTTGTTTGATTTTCTATTTGTTGCTTTAAATCTTCAATGGCTTTTTTGTTTTCATTTTCTTTATCCAATTCTTCCGGGGTTTTACAAACATCTGGCTTTCCTGAGATTCAAATTAAATTCAACAAATAAAATATGGCGACTTAAAGTGTGTACTTAATTACAAATAATTTCAAAATAACATCTGCATATTTGAGTACAAAATTCTATTAGTTGATAGAGCTGGAATGCATACCAGCATAGTTCCAGCCAAGTGGACATTTTCGGTAACCTAATATCAACCTTTTTCTACCATTTTTCCAAACCTTAATTTAAATGGAAAGAATAGTTGATTTTAAGAGGAACACCAATAGTTAATAGATATTATATTTAAACCATAGCGAATAGAACAGAAAGTGTGAAAACTTATGCAATAGCCGCTAGAGTACGCACAACACTGAAAGATCTCTACATAACGGACAAATAAAAAACGAGCCCATTAATAAATAATTAAATCAGCTAGAGTTTCACTGTCTCTCTACTTCATGGGTTAAATTAAGTAAATTTCCTCACTTACTGCCCTATTCTGTTTAACTATCACTCTGAATATCTCAAAAACTGCCCATTTGCGATCTTCGGTCCACTGGCACCGAACAAATGCCAAAACATTTGTTCGGTTCCTACTCCCTTTAGCTGCAACCCTTACTGGCTAACACAAGCTTGCTTCTCACTGTATCAATCTAAAAAAACATCTCCTCATGGGCTTAGGACCGTCATCTAAAGAAGCTGGTTTGCTCCCCTCGTTGGCTACAATAATGCCCATGACAAGCTAATTCGCATAAAATCCAAATGGGAAAAGGTAGGGGCCGATGACCAAATACATATTATCTTCTTCGGACAGAGCAAAACACATTTTTTCACAGGGATATCGACCGAGATTTTGACATTGATGTCGGCTGAGCTGCCTCATTTGTGCACATTTGTCCTGTAGTGTTTGAGACCGAGGATTTGTTTTCTTTTAAATCACATTTTTTTCCCAAAATTGTGTATAATTGTATTCTTTCGGTCGGCATCCCAATCTTCCAAAATATCTTAGTCCGAGGAGGTTATGTATAAATAGTAAATAGTGGGCGTTGGGTGAAGAAGGGTTGAGAACCACTGCTCTACCCAACCTTAGGATTAGGAGGTGAAGAAGCTCTATGAAATAAATAGAATGATAGTGGCCTAAATCTTACCAAGTTGTGGATAATCAATCTCAATAGCAACTTTACAAAGTTCATCGCCCCAGTAATGTAAAATATTCACCGCTTTTCCTTTTCCACCACACATGAACAAATCTTCAGAGGATCTAGCGGTCTGGCCGATAGCAATACCAGCTTTATTAGATGCTGTGTTGATTACAACAGTCGCTCCTTTCTCATGATCACCAAAATGTTTTCTGTTGTGAGGATTTTTTAGAATGATGCCTGGAAAGTGGGAAAAAAATATCGAAGTCGTCCTTTAATGGATATTGAACGATTAAGCTAGTTCCCGTGGTTCAATGGTCATTGCACTAGTCTTGAATTCGGGAGACCCTGGTTCGATTCCTGCCAGAGGCAATAATATGTCACTGTGGTTAGAATGTTTGGGGTCCCACTCAGCCTCGTGAGACAAAGAGTAGGTAAGGAGATAAAGGCGTATAGCAACCCGGTGTCAGCATTATAGGTGAAATTGAAAATTCGAAGTAATTGGATAACGATTGATATTGAAAATATCCTGTAATAGGTACAGATTATGTTTTTGAGACACCCTGTATTTAATACAGATCATGCTTTTTTTTAAAAAAATGCCATTAGTCATCGGATGCACAGTAAAACCATAAGGCGCCGAATACACAGTGGCGTAACAATGCTAATGAGATTCAAGGGAGCTCCGGCGGAGCACAGACGATTCCATTATTTCAAAATATTTTTTCGAGGAGAGGACCTCATAGAAGTTTTAAAAAACACAAGAAAAAAGAGTCCTAAATTTCGGCACATGCGTTTGAAATAGCATTATTTTTTACGAGAAATATGCTCGCACCTATGTTATAAGAAAAGAAAACCCGCAATGAGTTTACTGAGGTTACTGGCTACGTTGTCCATACAATTAACTGGCTTTCACGTGTCCACTGCAGGCTAACAAACTTTTCGTCTAAAGCCCGACAATTTACGTTCGTGTTCATAATAGGCAACTGAGGGCCAACCAATTCTTTTTGCATTGGGGTCCGAGTTAGGCCACTGCGGATGCAATCATACCATATAAGAGTCCAAATTAGTGCTAATACGGTGAGACTTAAAACATGGTCACATACCTGGTAACATAAGATCAGCTCCACCTCTAATAAATTTAATTACTTCATCATGAGTGGTAAAAGAAGGTATTATGTCTGCTTGAATCCACGTCAAATATACAGTTGGATAATATCTATTATTATATTCAAACATCAATGGTAACTTATACGCTAAATAAACCATGACAGTATCTTCATTGTGAGTTTCTAACTTTGAACAATAAATTTCTTTACAGTATACTGTATCTAATCTAGCTTCTTCTAGCAAAGGAAATTGAGATAAGATTAAACTTTTTATTCGTTTCCTTTCTGAACTCTTTAGTAAAACATTGGATTTTGTTTTAAATGGTTTATGGAATAACATCTGTAATGAAATGAATATGTGGATACTAGTAAATAATTATTGCTAAAAATTTGACCTCTTTCATGATTGCCAGAAGTTCGGTTTTGGCAGGACATCTCCTGCTTTCTGCATGTTTGTACTGTATCCTGCCTTCTTTTTAAAATAATGGAAAATGACCCCTTTATTAACACAAGCACTTTTTGAGTGTCAAATTAGCGGTACAGTATACACAATTCATCTCTCTAAAGTATAACTTCAGTTAGATGGATTGTGAACTGTTTAACACATACTTCATGAAATCAGAAGACCCTAAGGTAAAACTCCTTCTGACAAAAGTCCAGACCTTTGAAAAGTATGGCTATGGCCAGTAGTCGTAAAAAAAATATGACTACAAGTTACAGAGCACGGTATTGCGTGTATGTCAAATTCCTGAATAACTACTTTTTTTTAACATAAATGGACATGTCCTGGTTTTTTAAAATTGACCTTTTTATGCGAAAAGTTGATCTTTTGAAAATCTTCATCTGGTAACCCTATGGATGTATGAAGTGAGATTTAGTTTTAACTTTACGATTATTATTTTGTTTGCCAGTGTCTTTTTGTAACACGACAAGTCTCAAAACGCCTTATCCAATTTTGATGAAATTTTGATATAGACATTCATTAAATTCATAGAATTAGTTAACTGGCCCAGCTGGGACCAAATGATGACCACTCTAACTACAGTTCACAAAACTACTTACTAGCTATTACTTGAGGGGAAAGATATAAAATTATGCAACTAATTATCCTCACCATCATACAGTTAATTAAATAACTGGTTTGATAGTCTTCATTCTTGAATATATTAGTCGAATTCGATTTGCGTAGACTATTGTCTAAGGAAATCGTTGTTGGATAGGGTGGTTTCATTTTGCTTTCCCTATTTCCTCCAGTACTAAAACACCCTGCATAATCTCTTGTTATGGAACATACTTATGTTAATACCCGAGCGTAACTCATCGCACAGCTTTACACTATCATCTCATTTGAACTCGGGTCTGAGAATGTCGGCCCCCAATATCTAGTTTATCAGCTTATCACTAACCGTCCAAGTGATTTTCTGGTTTTGAACGTCAAATTAATATTTACCTTCCTTCTGGATTCTAATAATAAAACAGGAACTAGCTAGTACACTCACAAGTTTAATTTTGTGCTATAAGAAAAAATACCTATTGAAATGAAGAAAAAGGTGCTGATAACTATTATGTTCGCAAATTAAAATTAGCAATTTAAACTAAAAAAGTTTAAATTTATGCCAAAGGCCATAAACCCCGAGGGAAGAAAATCATCGAGTTTCGTCAGTTTTTGAAATGTCAGAAATGTGCAAAGGATATTTGCATTTTAGCGGTAAATATTTTTCCAAAATAATTTCTCCCCGCAACCGAGAAAAATTATCATAAAGCAACATTGCCAACTGTACGATAATTAGACGCTGTGTACGTCAATAATAGTACAAAAGATCAGTACGATATTTTTGACAAGATTTTGAATAAAATCTACGAAAATGATTACCTAACCTACAATAAAACTCCTAAATTCAGAGAAGCCTGGCCTATTAATTAATATCTTTTGAGAAAACAGAATATCTTAAGATCGTATCAAACTATTTGACATGATTCTAAATATTTGGCACTATTTATTTGATGAATTTGTGTGTGTGGTATATAAAACAGGGTGGGCGTTTATGGCACGTTGAATACACCAGCTTCCGTTAGATCACTGAAGTTTAGCAACGTCCAGCGAGGTTTTACTAGGTGGATGACCACGTAAGTTCGCCCCCTCGTGATGCTGGATTTTTCCAGGCCAGCCTAGGCTGGGTGAAGTCAATGTGGGTAGCTGGTTTCTAAGTTTCCAGCGAATGGAGGGTGAATCCCCCGACTTCAATGAACAATACAATACACGTTAAAGAGTTCTTAAGCAAAAAAAAAAGTCTATAAGTGTCGAAATGTCTATCTAAAAAGCTTTCAAGCATGTGAAGGATATTGCAAAGAAAGAGCGAAAGATAATGGATAAGGAGAATTCTGGGGCCAAGACTGGTTAATGGGGTTTGAAACTGTGAATTTGATTTAATAAACTGTGAATTCTATATTAGCAGAGTAAAACTTTATGGGCATCTATAGAGAATGAACGAAAATAGACTGACAAAGACAATACACAACTACAAACTTTGATAAAAACCAAAAAACACAAATTAGTGAAGAAGGATTTAAAAACAATAGACAGAGATATATTACGGGAAAACTTAACCATTTTCAAAATTATAAGAAGAGAAAGTAGGAGAAAACCGCAAGTGTTTGGACAGAGGAGAGAAGAAAACAACAAAGATGAAGGTGCATTTTATTATTTTTCGTGGTCATTGGTAGGCCAAATCAATTAGTTGCATGGTGATACATTTTATACAAGATCTTTTAGCCCATCTCATATTTTTTTTTATTTACGAAAATTGTGTACTGTATGCAGGAAAGGTCAAATATAATAATTATTATACTTACCTACACAGCGTCTTGTGCTGTAGAGTTAAAAAAATATACGTAGCGGCACAGTACGATCAAAAATACAAATTTTGAAACGTTTGTACGATCTTGAAAAGAATTCTAACTTGGCAACACTGTTATGAAGCCAAATATTTTTAGTTATGAATGAAGTTGGCTATTTTATTTTGAGTTTGGGAAACTTTTTGAGTTTTGCTGAAAGTTGTAAGGTGCTAAACTTCTAAATGCTTATCTAAAATATTTAAATAAATCAGAAAGCTTTTAAATCCTAGAACTCAAATCCAATACCGCCCTGCCCTCTCTTGGAGATCTGGATTCGTGTGGTGTTTTATGTGTTAATCTTTTAATTGAAATCTAATCTCTAGAAGCCCAACATGGGAGCCGGGGATGTCGATGAATTTGGAAATACACCAGAAGTGAATAAAGTATTAAAAGATCCATCTGGAGTTACTCGTAGAATTTTTATAGCTGGTGTAGGTCCACAGGATGGCCAAGTTGACAAATTTCGTGCGGAACTTGAAAGAACTTTTAAAAAACATGGTCTCATTGAAGGTAAGAACAAAATGTGAACTAAAAAGATAGATATATTAGATAAATGGCTTTTATTTGTTCTTAGGAGTGGCATTTATGTTATCGTTCACTTCAATAAGAGTGCGAGAATTGCTTTTGAAGGAATTAAATAAGTAAAGTTAACAACAGAGTGTCAGCGTTAAATCGGTCTAAAAGTTCATTAGGACCGGCATAAGGAGGACTCAAAGACTGGAAGTTCTTCTACTTATAGTCAAATGTGTTCAGATAGGATGTTTTGTTTCAAGGGGTTTCTATTCACTCTAAGTAAAGTAAAAATGCTAGTATCGGCCACATCATCCTAAAATTGTAAATATTGGATGTGTAAGGAGACATCATACTGTTATACACAAATTTGATTTGACCAGATACTGTTGGAACCTTTTTTATTAATATTGATGGGAGAATGGAGCACTTTTACCTTGTATAAGTTACAGGAAAAAACTTACGAATAATTTAGTACACGAGGGGATTAATATTAGGCATACCCGCAATTAGATGGACTTAATGATGCATGAGAAACTTATTTGAGAGAGAAGATTACGTCCAAAACACTTTTCATTTATGTATAATTATGAGTCTGTCGCCCAAAATGAGTAGCGATTGCTATTACTTGTACTTACAAATTCATTTTTTATGGGCGATTTTAATGATTCTTGAAAATCATTTTCAGTAATTATTTATAGATTTACCTACTAGCAGGTACCCCGAGCATTGCCAGGGTTCAGTGTTTTATTATTCATTTATAACTTTCACGCTTTTAGTTGATAAATAATGTTACAAATTCTATGCTACCTACCTGACTTGGCAAATTTGACCAAAAATTCAAAAATGATTTTATATTTCTTTGCGATCCTTGGCTGTGATTTTGTAGGGGGTGTTCATTCTTATCAATATTTCTCTATCCCTTACCGTTTTGGTAAAGCCATACCGGAAAACGAGTACTCAACATATCACTTTTTTTTAATTTTGCTTAACGTCTCTTTAACATCTATTGGTCATTCAAGACGGTGGTTTCACCCTCCATTCGCTAGAAACTTGCAAACCAGCTACCCACATTGACCTCACCGAGCCCTGGTTGGGCCGGAAAAATAGCCGGCATCACGAGTTCATGAACCTGCGTGGACACCCACATTGTATAAACTCGCTGGACGTTGATTTTGGGAGATCATGTTTATCTCTCAACAACAGAGTTAAACATCTAATATTAATTGTGCTTTTTATTATTTTCCTACTTCAGCAATGATTGTGAAGAAAAGGTTTTCCTTTATTCAATATTTAAATGAATCTTCGGCAAACCAAGCCATCAAATCAGAAAATGGAAAACATTTGTTTGGAAACAAAATGGGTGAGTATAAAAAAAAATTGAAAAATTTCTATTTTCGCGACGTGACCTTTTTTTTGGCTAACACATACATTGGTCATTCGAGACGCGGGTTTTACCCTCCATTGGCTGGAAATTTACAAACTAGCTACCCACATTGACCTCCCCCAACCCTGGTTGGGCCGGAAAAATAGCCAGCATCACGAGTTCATGAACCTGCGTGGACACCCACATTGTATAAACTCGCTGGACGTTGCTTAACATCAGTGATCTAACGGGAACTAGTGCATTTAGCGTGCCATAGACGCTACGTGACCTTTCGTTATTGTAATAAACGTTTGAACAACCGAATATTATAACCGGGTTTTAGGAATCCCCTGTATACGCTTATTAAGTCACTCCACATTTAACTTTCGATAAAGCTGTTTTGTTTTCGTTACAAAACATTTTTAATAAAGAGGTTTTGAAAATAATAATAATCAAAAGTGGGTCTCTTAAGAGGCCCATGCAACTTCAGTTTTGACTGTAACGAAAAAAAAATGGTACGGAAAACCGTACTAGACTTTCTCTTCTTTAATCATTCTATCAGACTACCATCGAATGTAGATGTTGCTCTTCTAAAGCTTGAAGTCTTTTTTTTAGTGATATTATTATTATAATTTTATTTTATTATTTTAGATATTATTAGAGGGATATCGAAAAAAAGAAAAATATGGGTCAGGCTTTTTGCCCATGGTCGTGTGCAAATTTCATCAAAATTGGACCCGTGTTTTGGCTTCTAGAGCTCTGCACACGACTCCGTACGTACGTCATACGTTGCACGTCGAACATATAGGTGTTTTGGACCCCATGGCTCCAAATATTTCCAACCTAAAAAATCACCCGCAATAGTGAAAATATGGCCCAAAAAAATAGCAAATGTCATATAATGATGCATACCAAGTAGAAGGGGGGGGGGGCAGATATATATTAAGAACGCACTGTATAAAAAACAACTCTCTGAATTAAAATTTTTAGACATCCATATTTCATATCATCTGCTAAGTTCTGGTTGCTACATGTGTTTCTGTAGTCAAGATAGAGACCACGTACAGCTGTACACTAATGTACATATTTTGTCCTCTTTCGCTCTATATACCACATATACTTAGATGATCGATTTTAATAAAAGTTCTTTATTTTAAACTAATATTTTTACAGATGTAAAGGAAGCAAAAAACACTGGCGACAAAAAAGAAACTGAACTTGAAAACATAGAATCACAACCAAATAACAACGACCAAATAATAAGGTACGAAAATAGCATAGACCCTAGACCACCAGAAAATTACCAGTGGTGTGTCATGTAATGCATCTTAGGTTTCCCTTCTATCTGGGATCTTTATTATATAAATCAGAACAAATTTACCCCCAAACACAACAAAGCCAAGAAGGAAAATCGAAAAAAAAAATTCAAATTTTTAACCCGCCCAGGATTTGAACCCTGTATCTCCTGGGTCTAGTTGTGATGAGCACTCTGCTTCGGAGACGCCCAAACATTTGGTTTATAACGAAAACAGATTATCTAGTAAATTGTAAAAGAGTTCAATGTTTGCCTTTTATTGTAGCTGGAGATTCTCTAGCGTAACTTGTAGTACGGAACCTGTTGAATACTTATCCACAATGTTGTATTAACTTCTATAAATTTTGTTGAACCGAGGAGACAATAATAGGATCATTTCACTAGCTAGTATTATTTTGAAATGCGTAGTACAGGTGTGGCAATTAGTTCTCCCACTTTTAAAAAAATCGTGGGAGGAGAGGGAATAGTGGGAGGATCGAGGGGTTTGTGGTATTCAACACTAAATTTCTAGTTTTTAGGTGTCGCAATGGTTTGGTCGCGCGAGCATTGTGCGTTCGTTGTCAAGGCGTTTTTTAAAAAAAGTAAATCCATTATGGCCACTCAGAGGGCGTTCCACACAAGGTATGGTTTGCACTCCTACTGATCTGATCGAAAAACAATTTTGAGTTGGTTTCACAACTTTAGGACCACATCATCAGCTTTAGGCTGTATGGGGCTACGGCCTATGTTCCTCGGTCATGTGATCGCCTTACGGCATGATATTTCGTGGGCCCCTCGCTCGCCGGATTTGAGTCCCTCTGACTTCTTCCTGTGGGGTTACCTCAAGGCTGAGGTCTTCAAACATCGCCCTGGGACCTTTGAAGATTTAAAGGGGGCAATTTTGGAAGAAATTATAAAAAATGATGCTGGTATGCTGACGAGAGTCATGGAAAACTTCCGCGAAAGACTCCAAATGTGCATCACTTGCCAAATCCGTCATTTGGACGACATTATTTACAAAACATAGATGAAAAAAAATAGAATACACAAACTTTCAGAATACAAAATGATTTTTCAAATATCTTATTTCGTTTTTATTTACCAGCTCTTTCAAATGTGGGAGAACTAATTGCGGCACCTTGTACTTTGCGACAGGAACTTCTAGATCGGTGAGGATAGTAACATTGCGTTCACAACAAAAGGGAGCTTTGTCTCAGTTCAGTAGTGAAGATGGTTTGGACAATTGAACATGTTTTTGCGGTGAAACGGTTTTTCAGACTCAGATAGATTTCCATTGCAAATACGCGATCCCGCATCGATTTCGTAACTTTATTAAATTGGTCAGTGTAAGAACTCCAGAAAACGATGGGCAAGCTGGCGCCCAGAGCCCCAGCCGTTTCATCCGACTGCGTGCCTTCAATTTGAACTAAAAAGTGATTATAAATTAAAAATCCCCATTTCGGTGAACAATATGAGTTGTATTAATGTATTATCTTGAACAATAATCGAGTTATGATTTTATGAAATCTATCCAATTCAGTTTGAATGACACTGTAATGCGTTTTTCAGATCTCAAGGAGGCGGCGATTCTAGTGGAGACCGAGGTCGTGGTGGTAGAGGAGCCAGGGGAGGCAGAGGAGGATTCCCAGCCGCTGACCGTGGAGGTGGAGGTAATTATTTAAACTCAAAGATAACCGTGTTTTACTCATTGAACTATCATACCAATTATAACAGCACGGACTTAAATCTTTTATGAATTATCATAAAATTGAGAGGCGCGACAGCGCTTCGCCCACCAAGTCAAATTCAATGAGCGTTGCACATGTGATATATTACCTCATGTCACTTTTCAGGTCTCTCTACAGTCACGGAAAATATTGTGGAGTGACTTTTGTTGAATATTTCATGGTGGGATGAGTAAACGACGTGATAAAATCAATAGGTCGTTCCAAAAATATTTACGGGAACATGTTTCGAAATTGATTATTCCCTACAACTGCTTTCTGACAAATGTTTTGGATTCTGGGCAGAAATAAGTTAAAAATTAAGGGCAAAGCGCTCAGATAAATATTGACAAAAATGGCACTCAACGTGTTCGGCTTATTAGCAAAAAAAGATCCACTCGACAAAACTAAAAATATTCTTCCGGGCAGTTGAAAAACATGTTCATACTAGACCGGCACGTGACAGTGCATCACTTTCAGCTCACGGTCAGTGGAAATCACTTGCCGGTACTGTCACTGCTTAGTGTAAATGCTCCTTTAATTGTTACGCTATAAATGTAATTCTTTGTTTACCTAATAAGCTCTTTTCTCATTTTTTTTTAGGTCGAGGAGGTTTTCCACCTAGTGGATCCGGTGGGTGGCCAGAAGGGGGTCGTGGTGGATTTGGTGGTGGTCCTAATAATCAGTCACCCGGCAACAACAGGGGGAGAGGGGAGCCTAGGGGTAGAGGAGGGTTTGGAAGAGGAGATTCTCGTGGCCCGGGTGGTGGACGGGGCGGTTTTGATGATATGGACAACAATGAACATCTTGGTGGTGGTCCCGGTGGACGTGGAGGAGGAAGATTTGGAAGTCCTGCCGAAAGGGGAGGTCGAGGTGGTGGAAGAGGTGGCTTTGGAGGAGGAAATATGGGGGATACACATGAGTTTGATAATGAACACGGAGGTGGGGGTGGTCGTGGTGGAAGATTTGGAAGTCCATCTGAGAGAGGAGGGAGAGGTGGTTTTACAGATAGAGGCGGTAGAGGTGGAGGTCCCTCAGATAGGGGCGGTCGAGGTGGAGGTGGTCCCCCAGATAGAAGTCCTGCAGATAGAGTTGGTCCAGGTGGGGGCCCTTCAGATAGAGGTGGAAGAGGTGGGGGTCCTGCTGATAGGGGAGGAAGAGGTGGAGGTCCGTCTGATAGAGGAGGTAGAGGCGGAGGTCCGGCAGATAGGGGAGGACGAGGTGGAAATCGCGGAGGCGGAAATATGGGAGGCAATGATCGATGGAACTCTGAGTGAGTATTTAATTCATTTATACAGTAACAAAAAATTGCCAGAGTAGTTAAACACTAAACCCTTAAAAAATTTAGCCTTTTTTCATTTTTTTTAGAGCTTTAGAAAATTTATCCAAATCGGGTCATTACAATGAGTATTATGAAAAAGCAATAATTGCAAAAAATCACGAAAAATCGGTACATTGGGGACATGTCCTTGTAACTCGGTAAGAGAGCGAAACGCAATGACCTTGTTTACGCGCGCGCATTCACTCCCACTGAAAAATATGTCACGTCGTCATTTAATTTTGCATGATAGCAAAAATCAAATCTCTCCCGGAGTCTGTCTTTAAGAGGGCATAACTTTTTTATGGCACTACCTCCCCATTAAAAAAAAAAAAAATGCCCATCCTCCAGGCTGACTTTGGGGATATGAAATTTAAAGAANCTTGCAAATTTTCCTCTTTTTTATTTTGTAAACTGTGTAACTGTGAAAACATTATTTAACATTTCATAACGAATAGAACAAAAAGTGAGTAAATTAGCTTTATTTAACTCATGCGGCGCGGCGTAGGGACAGTGAAACTCTAGCGCTAGTGTTGCTAGATGGCTCGTTTTCAGCGTAACTACACATAATAAGCATGCTTTTCCATAATACAGCATGGTGTATACACACCAACATCGTTATCGTGGAACGAACGACAGTGACAAAAAAATTTACTTGGTATGCATACTGGAATCTTAACATGGGTAATAATAAGTACTTGGTATGCATACTGTAATCTTAGCATGGGTAATAATAAGTACTTGGTATGCATACTGTAATCTTAACATGGGTAATAATAAGTACTTGGTATGTATACTGTAATTTTAACATGGTTAATAATAAGTACTTGGTATGCATACTGTAATCTTAACATGGGTAATAATAAGTACTTGGTATGCATACCGTAATCTTAACATGGGTAATAAGAAGTACTTGGTGTGCATACTGTAATCTTAACATGGGTAATAATAAGTACTTGGTATGCATACTGCAATCTTAACATGGGTAATAATAAGCACTTGGTATGCATACTGTAATCTTAACATGGGTAATAAGAAGTACTAGGTATGCATACTGTAATCTTAACATGGGTAATAATAAGTACTTGGTATGCATAAGGTAATCTTAACATGGGTAATAATAAGTACTTGGTATGGATACTGTAATCTTAACATGGGTAATAATAAGTACTTGGTATGTATACTGTAATTTTAACATGGTTAATAATAAGTACTTGGTATGCATACTGTAATGTTAACATGGGTAATAATAAGTACTTGGTATGCATACTGTAATCTTAACATGGTTAATAATAAGTACTTGGTATGCATACCGTAATCTTAACATGGGTAATAAGAAGTACTTGGTATGCATAATGTAATCAAACATTACAAAGCTTGATTTTCAAAATTGAAATATTTATGTGAGAGTTCGTTGTCATTGTTCCTCCTGGAATCAATTGTTCTACACCATTTCTTAGTTTGAAAACCCGCACACACAGTTCTATAAGGCCAGCATCGACGTAATAACTTACTATCCTCTCCATCACGGAAAGTGATGGTGATGGAAGGGTTGGGTAGCATATTGTGCTACCCAACCCTTCCACCACCTTTATAAATATTTCAAATTAGTGAGAATGAAATGCCATGGGTTGGAACCCATATCCTACTGTTTACTAGTCTGAGCGTATTACCAATAACCAACTTTGTCTCTGTTATATCTTCGTGTGAAACTTCAGTTTACCAGAAAATGTCGTAATAGGTGAAGGCGCTCTTGCCCTTTTCAATTTGTAGTTTATGTTTGTTTTTTTGTTTGTTTTTTAATTTATATTTAACCTTCTGAATAATATCCATAAATTAATAACAAATTAATTTTGATTTTTATATTTATAGAGATAGATTTGGACCTAGCCAAGGAAATGAAAGATTTGGATCCGGCCCACCCAATGACAGATTTGGACCTGGTCCACCAAATGATCGTTTTGGACCTGGCCAAGGAAATGAAAGATTTGGATCTGGTCCACCCAATGACAGATTCGGACCTGGCCCTTCTAATGAAAGATGGGGAGATGATAATGGTTCAAAATCTTCACAACCGCCTTCTTCTAATCGACAACCTGGGTCAGCTCCTCCCGCTCAAGGTCAAGGTAGACCGTCTGGATCAGCACCCGCTCAAGGAAATATCAGTAATCAGGACCGAACGAATGATGTAGAAATTATTGTGTGTGATCGAAACTTAACGTAAGTCATCTGACCCGCACTAACACAACACAAGACAATCAGGAAACTCACAGATCAGACTCGCTCTGACACAACACAAGACAATCAGGAAATTCACAGACCAGACTCGCACTAACACAACACAAGACAATCAGGAAACTCACAGACCAGACTCGCACTAACACAACACAAGACAATCAGGAAACTCACAGACCAGACTCGCACTGACACAATACAAGACAATCAGGAAACTCACAGACCAGACTCACACTGACACAACACAAGACAATCAGGAAACTCACAGACCAGACTCGCACTGACACAATACAAGACAATCAGGAAACTCACAGAACAGACTCGCACTAACACAACACAAGACAATCAGGAAACTCACAGACCAACTCAAAATAGATATTTTGAAATGGACTCTACACTCCACAGTGTGTAGAGCAATCTAGTTCCTTTTCTGTTCCACAGTTTTTTATTTCATGCGTTGTTTTTTAATTTTCAGAGAGTATGCAGAATTTATTGAAATTAAATTAAAAAAGAATAAATTGGCAGTTGATCTACTGTTCCCGAGAGAAGAGGTACCTTTGGAGAAAGTCATTGAGAATATATCATCAAGAGGCACACTGTTTGCCATTGTAGTCATGCATCAGCACGAACAAAGAAGGAGTATGACATTGCACATTCTTCATGGAATACCACAAGGTGAGTGTTGATGGCGGAGGTATATCATCAAGAGGCACACTGTTTGCCATTGTAGTCATGCATCAGCACGAACAAAGAAGGAGTATGACATTGCACATTCTTCATGGAATACCACAAGGTGAGTGTTGATGGCGGAGGTATATCATCAAGAGGCACACTGTTTGCCATTGTAGTCATGCATCAGCACGAACAAAGAAGGAGTATGACATTGCACATTCTTCATGGAATACCACAAGGTGAGTGTTGATGGCGGAGGTATATCATCAAGAGGCACACTGTTTGCCATTGTAGTCATGCATCAGCACGAACAAAGAAGGAGTATGACATTGCACATTCTTCATGGAATACCACAAGGTGAGTGTTGATGGCGGAGGTATATCATCAAGAGGCACACTGTTTGCCATTGTAGTCATGCATCAGCACGAACAAAGAAGGAGTATGACATTGCACATTCTTCATGGAATACCACAAGGTGAGTGTTGATGGCGGAGGTATATCATCAAGAGGCACACTGTTTGCCATTGTAGTCATGCATCAGCACGAACAAAGAAGGAGTATGACATTGCACATTCTTCATGGAATACCACAAGGTGAGTGTTGATGGCGGAGGTATATCATCAAGAGGCACACTGTTTGCCATTGTAGTCATGCATCAGCACGAACAAAGAAGGAGTATGACATTGCACATTCTTCATGGAATACCACAAGGTGAGTGTTGATGGCGGAGGTATATCATCAAGAGGCACACTGTTTGCCATTGTAGTCATGCATCAGCACGAACAAAGAAGGAGTATGACATTGCACATTCTTCATGGAATACCACAAGGTGAGTGTTGATGGCGGAGGTATATCATCAAGAGGCACACTGTTTGCCATTGTAGTCATGCATCAGCACGAACAAAGAAGGAGTATGACATTGCACATTCTTCATGGAATACCACAAGGTGAGTGTTGATGGCGGAGGTATATCATCAAGAGGCACACTGTTTGCCATTGTAGTCATGCATCAGCACGAACAAAGAAGGAGTATGACATTGCACATTCTTCATGGAATACCACAAGGTGAGTGTTGATGGCGGAGGTATATCATCAAGAGGCACACTGTTTGCCATTGTAGTCATGCATCAGCACGAACAAAGAAGGAGTATGACATTGCACATTCTTCATGGAATACCACAAGGTGAGTGTTGATGGCGGAGGTATATCATCAAGAGGCACACTGTTTGCCATTGTAGTCATGCATCAGCACGAACAAAGAAGGAGTATGACATTGCACATTCTTCATGGAATACCACAAGGTGAGTGTTGATGGCGGAGGTATATCATCAAGAGGCACACTGTTTGCCATTGTAGTCATGCATCAGCACGAACAAAGAAGGAGTATGACATTGCACATTCTTCATGGAATACCACAAGGTGAGTGTTGATGGCGGAGGTATATCATCAAGAGGCACACTGTTTGCCATTGTAGTCATGCATCAGCACGAACAAAGAAGGAGTATGACATTGCACATTCTTCATGGAATACCACAAGGTGAGTGTTGATGGCGGAGGTATATCATCAAGAGGCACACTGTTTGCCATTGTAGTCATGCATCAGCACGAACAAAGAAGGAGTATGACATTGCACATTCTTCATGGAATACCACAAGGTGAGTGTTGATGGCGGAGGTATATCATCAAGAGGCACACTGTTTGCCATTGTAGTCATGCATCAGCACGAACAAAGAAGGAGTATGACATTGCACATTCTTCATGGAATACCACAAGGTGAGTGTTGATGGCGGAGGTATATCATCAAGAGGCACACTGTTTGCCATTGTAGTCATGCATCAGCACGAACAAAGAAGGAGTATGACATTGCACATTCTTCATGGAATACCACAAGGTGAGTGTTGATGGCGGAGGTATATCATCAAGAGGCACACTGTTTGCCATTGTAGTCATGCATCAGCACGAACAAAGAAGGAGTATGACATTGCACATTCTTCATGGAATACCACAAGGTGAGTGTTGATGGCGGAGGTATATCATCAAGAGGCACACTGTTTGCCATTGTAGTCATGCATCAGCACGAACAAAGAAGGAGTATGACATTGCACATTCTTCATGGAATACCACAAGGTGAGTGTTGNGAACCATAATCACTTACAAGCACGGCATAGTTCTGTTTGCATGCTGACCGATCAACTGAACTATAATCACTTACAAGCAGAGCATAGTTCTGTTCGTATGCTGACCGATCAACTGAACCATAATCACGCTCAGTTTTAGCTGAAGAGGGGACTACACGGTTTTAAATTGCACACATTTAAACCGTGCATTTAAATTTGCACAAATTTAAACTGAACATAATGACGCTCAGTTTAAGCTGAATAGAGGACTACACGGTTTTAATTTGCACAAATTCGCTTGTGTTTACACGCATAGTTCGAAATTATGAAATGGCTTAATTATTTATGTTTTTTTTTCTCCACAGACAAACACCCCGACCTGATGCAAGATCTGTTGACGAGGATAGCAGATAATAAGGGCCTCACAGCATTGGAATACGAACAAGTAATAACGTATCTGCAGGACAGAAGGGAGAAACAATGTTTGCTGGAAGTGGATGACGCAGATTTGACGGAGATTATGAATAAGAAATCCAAGACACAAGTACCAGGTTGGTTTTGTTGGGGGAGGGCCCAAAATTTGGAGAAAAATCCCTTTGGATTAGAGAAATAGGTACATGTTTTGGCGTTTTTCAAAATTTTAAACCGCCCTAAAGATATTTAACACCGCCCCCTTTTTTTAGATACCGTGTATATAAGTTAGGTAAATGTTAAACTATTCGACTGTACCAAAATCACTGGCAGACAAACTATACGACACTCTCAAAATCACTGCCCGACAATGTCACGTCATATACACCAGTTACAGCGGACCACTCTTTGAGATTTTTTGGACATGTTTTCCCTTCTTTTTCAGATACGGTGGCCCCCAATACAGAATCATTTTTACAAAATCGAATATTAGGTCTTCTGAATAAACCTAAAACAAACAGTTTCGGTGTACCTATTGGTGTACCGAATAATTTTGGAGCTACACCATCTTCTCAGCAACATGTTCCACAAAAAGAACCCATTCTCCAAGATCCAACTGTACAAAGAGCACTTCAAAGTTTGTTTCAAGGTAAGATTAGATGAATCTGTACTATTTTAGCCAGCGCCTGTGGCACGTTGAATACACCAGTTCCCGTTCGATCACTGAAGTTAAGCAACGTCCAGTGAGGTTGTTCCATTAGGGTGTCCACGTGGGTTCAGACCCTCGCGATGCTGGATATTTTTACGGCCCAACCCTGGCTGTGTGAGGTCAATGTGGGTAGCTGGTTTGCAAGTTTCTAGCGAATGGAGGGTGAAACTCCGTTTTGAATGACCAATAGATGTTAAAGAGACGTTAAACCAAATTTTTTTTTTTTTAAAAAAAAAAGATGAATCTGTGAACAATTAAAAGATAAACTGGCTGAAATTAAATATTACTCAAAATATCCCATGGATAACCCAAGGCTGTAGTATACTTGATTTTCACTTTTTGTTCCATATCTCCGTAAGGAGTCCTTTTTTTAGAATTGGATTATTTTTGATGCAATAATTTTTCCATGAGAATCCTCAATTGACAGACGATTGGGTGCATGAGAGACACGGTTTACGTTCCAGGTCGTCCTGGTGCGTTGAAGCGGTCATCGTGATGATGAGGCACATCCTTTATCCTCAATAGAGATGATTGGGTGCATGAGAGACACGGTTTACGTTCCAGGTCGTCCTGGTGCGTTGAAGCGGTCATCGTGATGATGAGGCACATCCTTTATCCTCAATAGAGACGACTGGGTGCATGAGAGGCACGGTTTACGTTCCAGGTCGTCCTGGTGCGTTGAGGGAACCATCGTGATGATGAAGCACAGCCTTTATCCTCAATAGAGACAATTGGGTGCATGAGAGACATGGTTTACTTTCCAGATCGTCCAGGTGCGTTGAAGCGGTCATCGTGATGATGAGGCACAGCCTTTAGAAGATTTTGATGAAAAACTCACCAATTTGACTTGCTTATTGTTTCAGGTAACAACAAAGGAGGTATATTAGGCCCCGGTGCCGGATTTGGTGGTTTTGGTCATCGTTGATCTTGTAAATCTCCGTCTCCACTCACATCATCGTGTTCAATAAAATGTAAATAAAATTGTATTTGTCCATCCGAAACCGTTTCCCTTGAGACGCTTCCTTGGCCGAGTGCGCACCCGTCAGGGACCACGTACCGGACTTGATCCGAAACCACTTCCCTTGAGACGCTTCCTTGACCGAGTGCGCATCCGTCAGGGACCACGTACCGGACTTGCTCCGAAATCATTTCTCTTGAGACGCTTCCTCGGCCGAGTGCGCATTCACCAGGGCCCACGTACCGTACTTGATCCGAAACCATTTCTCTTCAGACGCTTCCTTGACCGAGTGCGCATCCGTCAGGGCCCACGTACCGTACTTGATCCGAAACCATTTCTCTTGAGACGCTTCCTTGACCGAGTGCGTAATCCGTCAGGGCCCACGTGCAGGGCTTGATCCGAAACCATTTCTCTTGAGACGCTTCCTTGACCGAGTGCGCATCCGTCAGGGCCCACGTACCGTACTTGATCCGAAACCATTTCTCTTGAGACGCTTCCTTGACCGAGTGCGCATCCGTCAGGGCCCACGTACCGTACTTGATCCGAAACCATTTCTCTTGAGACGCTTCCTTGACCGAGTGCGCATCCGTCAGGGCCCACGTACCGTACTTGATCCGAAACCATTTCTCTTGAGACGCTTCCTTGACCGAGTGCGCATCCGTCAGGGCCCACGTACCGTACTTGATCCGAAACCATTTCTCTTGAGACGCTTCCTTGACCGAGTGCGCATCCGTCAGGGCCCACGTACCGTACTTGATCCGAAACCATTTCTCTTGAGACGCTTCCTTGACCGAGTGCG
>CM022882.1:10063129-10080436 GCA_012654025.1 Pachypsylla venusta | reverse complement strand
AAAAAAAAAAAAAAAAATGTTGACGCTTGACGCTCTCTTTATGGTCTTAAACTTAAGAGGGGTTAGGTTTACCAATAGTAAATTCAATTTAATATTAGACAATATTTTTATTTGACGTTTTTTAGATGCCTGTTTTCATCAAGTATTATAAATCTTGGAGGCTCGATAAGCCTTTTCAAAGGATGTAGCCGCCCTACCTTTCGTTTCAACTCGATCTAAAAAAGTAAAAAAGCGGCCAATCGCGTGAATGACCCTAATTTAGTGTATTTATTTTATACCTTAAACTGTCTGATGCCCGAAAATTGGTATGCATTTCCTGTGACTAGAATTGCTTCTGGTCAAAATAATACAATCTATTTTCTTCTGGCCACATATCGAAAAATCTGTCATAGCAGGGATACGAACCAATATACAGTGATTTTATATTTTTCACAAACATTGTGGGTATGATTTTGAGGCGATCCATTCCCGTACATTTTTTGATGTCTCTCGCCAACGGCCGTGTAATTATACTTCGTATTTTTTGCAATAACTCATTTCCAGTTGAACTTGTAAAGGAAACTGTATTCAAAATTTCAAGTCTCTGTGTTTACTACGTTTAGCCATCGTTGATTTTTTTAAAACCAAGCGTCTACACTTCAATTGTGATGGCGAGTTTCAATCACAACCGAAGCAATTACTGACGCGAGTTGACAAACCCACCTAAAATATGTTGGGTTTGTCAACCATGGTATTATAGGCGGACAGAGCCCTTATTAACGGGGACCTGAACATATAGATCTCCCTTCTGTTGGAGACATCAAATAGTGTGCCCTTTAATCTCGGATCAGGGATCCTTAGGGGCACACGTTTAACAACGTATGCGTGATTGAGCGAGCCAGTACAGATTTTTCGGGGGAATTTCATCTGTGCTTCATATCTTCTTTTCTCCAGTGTGTCGAGCTGGAGTTGCTCAGTCAATAATTCGTACTCAATATAGTGCGGGAATAAAGGGTAAAAATCATTGTCTTTTTATAAATAGCTGCCTAACAAAACGGGCTTGCATTCTCTCTAATGACCTTTTGGCAACTTTTGTTTGCGGGGTCCACACTATGGATCCGTATTCCAGAACAGATTGAGTTACGTTGATAAAGAGTCAGTCAGTATACCAACCAGGCTTTGCGTTTTATTAGAATAGCTACTTAATACAAAATCTACTGAGTTTTTACTGAGACCTTTTCATTTAGAGGAATTTATTGGACAGATTTTAATCAATCAAAAATTCAAATTTGGGATAAAATAAATGTTAATTATTTAATATTGGTGGACTTGATACTAAGAAGACAAGATATGTTCACAACTCTGACGTCATAAGTACCACGTTTTCTATAGGCCCGTTTTTTTTGTTTTTTTTTTTAAACTCAGTTAACTCATTTCATTTACTTAATTTCTCATTGACATTTTAATTCAAAATTTTCATAAATGATTAAAAAAACTGCCGAAAACTCTAAGAAAAATGTAAAATCTTGGAGAATAGAAAAATTTTCAACTCTCCTGGAATTTGATTTGACCTTGAAAATGTTCAAATATTTTAACAGAATTTCATCTATTTTTATAGAAATTTACTCCCTAGTGAAATTATATACGATATTTTAAATAAGTTAAAAAAAAAAACAGGCCTTATTTTTACTTCGTCATATTCGTATTGTTCACTAAAGTATGACCTAAAAGTAAAAAATAAATAAGTTAGAAGTGAGAGATACACGTGACAATATGGACTTTGGGACTACAGAGTATCATACCTCGTCTCTTGTTGGTATCATGGACTTGACCCTTAATTGCATAAATATTTTAAATAAAATTCTCTTCTACTTTAAAGTTTTTTTCTTCTTCTTGTAGTTGTATTTTTAAGGACGCGACTCCGAGGAGTAATTATAGGTAATTAATCCTTAAAAAAATTCCTCATACAATCGAGACATGATTAACCTCTCAGGTTTGTAGGCATAGTACGTAAGTAAAATATATGAATACAATCTCTGGGTAGTTGTACAGGAAGATTTTTTCACAAGGGAACTAATCCTCAACTACTCCTCGAAGCTAAACTCTTCTTTCTTGCCAGTGTAATTGTCGCCAACGCAACAGTTTTTCTTCTGAAAGGGTCGACTTCGTTATCATCATGTCCATTCTGATCTTGGAGACTACCTCTTTTTTTCCAAATTAGGCGCTTCAGGCGCTATGTCAAAACAGGTAGTTTGCGCTGGCATATCTTTTTACATTTAAACTTAAAAGGTCGTGTGATTTTAAGCATAGAAAGAGAGAGAGAGAGAGAGGCATTACTTGTCTCATAATCAGAAAAGACAGGAGGGCAGGGAAGAGAAGGGATAGCCGAATAATGAAGAGGAGAGGATACACTAGGATGTGGGCAATATTTAGAAGCTCTCCACAACGATAAGTTGGTTGAAGAGCTCTTTGAAAGAGAAAGACTAGTGTGGCCAATCCTCAGACGAAAGTAGGTGTCTTTTCCATTTGATACTGCTACTTTGGAATAACTACAAAAACTGATGACAAATTGAACAATGCCCCGAAGCCACCATATTCTTTCCCGCCTCTTGCCCTTGCGTAGAATTTTGGTTCCTGTTTGTTTCTGATGTTCTTTGATATTTCCATTTTATTTACCCTCATACCCTGCCAGATCTTCTAGTTTATACTTTTCTTCTCAATACTTTCACATTACTGACAGGTCTTCAAATAGTCCTTTAGGGCCACATATTGTTTCTAACACCAATCAGTTCGTAGTTTTAGAATTTGGTCTAAGACAATCTAAATATGTAACTTTATACCTTGGACTTTTCCACACTTGATCCCAAACTTTAACATTACATTCATTAAAATCTGGATCGTTGATATCAGCAGTTCCATGGTCCACATTACAGATTTGTCTATCATCCTCCTCGTTAGTTTTAGGACATCCTGTTTTGGCTACTTGTAATTTTAATGTATACAATGTACCAGAAACAACTTGGCTGGAAACTGAAACTAATTTGACAAGTCCAAGTTTGTTGCAACTTGAGGATCCTTCACTGATTGTATTGACAGCATAGTCTGTTGCATTTTTTATTTCTTCACTTGTTTCATTTTGATCAATTGGATTATCTGCACCAACTAGGCTATCTCTTCGAAAACGTTCAAGTCTGTGACGTGGAATTTCATTTGGATTTGATTGATCTTGTTTGTTTTCATTGAATATTTGTAACAAATCAGGAATCATTTCAAATATATTTATAGGACTTTCATTATTTTTGTAAGATTCAGCATCGTTTTGTTTGTTATTTTCTGATTTTTTGAGTATATCAGTTAGTGGTTCGAATATGTTTTCATCATAACTTTGACTAATTCCAAGTTCTTTGTCCTTATTTGCATTGAATTCATTATTGTTCTCACTTTCATTTTCAATTAGTTTTTTATTTTTTGGTATTTTCAGTACATCATTTAGTGATTTCAATATGTGTTCATAATTTTCATAATTTGGACTAATTCCAAGTTTGTTGTCGGTATTTACATGAAATTCATCATTTTTATGAGTTTGAATATCGTTTTGTTCATTATCATTATCTGATTTCTCGAGTATATCACTTAGATATTTCAATATGTTTTTATTTCCACCAATATCAACTTTATTGTCATTTTTTGAATTTTTATTATCGCTTTCTGCTGTTTGGTGTGAATTTAATTTTTTTTTAATGTTCACAATTGGAATTGATTTTAATATGTCTCCATCATTTTGACTAAATTCCAATTTCTCGTCATTCTCTGAATTATCATGATCATTTTCATTCCTTTGAATCTTTTTCAATTTATTAGGACTACTTTCCTTTTGTATTTTATTATTTTCCAAATCTGTTACTAATTTGCTTCCGTTTTTTGTTTTTTCTTGAAACGTATCGTAATATTTATTGGAATTAAATTCTTTCTCTTTATTTCTATTATTTGTTTTAACTTCATTTTCATTAATAGGAGAACATTCACATTTAATTATTTTTGGATACTCATTGATTTCTTTAAATAAATGAACTTCACACATTTTCTCTGGTGGTATATAATCATCAATACATTGTTGATTACAATCCATATGTTCTTCACAACTTGTATCAATAGTATGTAATACTAAATAGTACATACAAGAGTTTTGTTTAGTTGTAATTTCTCTTTTTACATGTTTAATATCAAGAAGAATTCTTTTATAGTTATCAAGATCTATTTCGTCTAATTTAATAATTGTATATTCAGCTAAATCATGGATTTTTATATTTTCACATACTTGAAGAACATTTTCAAATAATGTTTTATTTCTTTCTTCATTCTTCAATGGCACGAATAAATCATTTCTATTGAAAATATCCTGAGGATTGTTTTCTATTTCCTTTTCTTTGTTATTCAAAGACATTATTTTCTTATTGTTCACATTTGAAATTCCTTTATTCTTTCGATCATTCTGTTTTTCTTCAATTCTTTCATTCGGTCTCGTGTGTTTATATTCAACAATATTGTCTGTTAATTTTATATTTTGACTATTAGAAAGTTGACTAAAAGGTATGATTGGAATATCTTTAAAATCAAGTTGTTTATTTTCTTTTGAATTTCCAATCGGCTTCGTGTTAAATTTACTCATTTCTTCTGGATCTTCTGACAGGGTTCTTTTATTTGAACTTTTTTCAAAACCAGTTTTCTTTGAATTTTCTTTTGTTTTTGGAATATTCTTGTTACATATACATTTGTGATCTATAAGGCTAGGTTCATCATTTAAATGAATTTGCACTAAAAGTTGTATTATACAAATATAATAAAATGGTTTCCTCTTACTATTCATATCCGTTTCTGCGTTTATTATTTCCTTACATTCAACTTTTAATTCATAAATCAATCCATTTTGAGAAAGTTTTCGAAATACTTTTTTAACCTTTGTTAGTTCTATTTTTGTATTATTATTTAATTGATTAATAGATGTTATTCCTTTGTTTGCTAAAGTTTCAAAATCAATATAATCACAACTTAAAATATCATTGTCTTCATTTTCCGTTTGAATGCCATTGGTTTTTATAGAAGTACCAATGATATTCTCATTGGATTTTATGTTATTCGAAATTCGAGGTATTTCTTGATGTAGCTTGATATTTTTATGATTGAACGTTTCAATCTCAGTTGGTAACCCCTCATTAGACACTGGTAGATGAGTTTTCCCCATTTCAATTGTTGTCTTATGTTTTAAACTTAACTGATCAGATGCTTTGGTGTTTTTATCTCCAAAGTAGCTTGTTGTCTCATGTTTTTCATCCCCATTAGTAGTCTCATGTGCATTATCATTGAAATCTTTAGCACCAAGTTCTGATAGTTTTTTGGAAGTTCCTTGAGTTGTCTTCTGACTATTTTCTCGATGAAACAAATTGTTTTCAGATGTTATCTCTGAAGTTTTTGATACTTGTGTAGTACTGGCAGTAGTTCCATTCTTTTCATTATTTAAATTTGTTGTTTTACTATCATCTCGATAAACTAAATTGTGTTTAAATATTTGTGTTGTAGTTTCTTGGAGAGGGGAAAAAGTCTTTTCATTTTTTGATAATTCTGTACTATTTTCATTTGATTTTCTCTCGAAATTCAATATCTTTTTTATATCTTCATCAACATATAAATCTGGATAATTATCGTCAATTTTTTCACATTTAGTTGTATCATTTCTAATTTGATCACAATTTAATTCAAAACATGAATTACATAGATTGATTTCTTCATTCTGATTTCCTCCATCATTATCAATGTTGTCTGATATGTTGTTGTTGTTATTATTATTGGCAAATACAATAAATTTTACATTATAAATAAATATATTAATTGATTGGATTTCCACGTATTGTTGAAGCAAATGTATTTTGTTTACATTATAATTATTAACATTTTCATTTAAACACAATGGAGATGTTTTTGACGATGATGTTTCATTGTTTTTTAATAAATTTAATAATGTTGTTTTATCAATTGGTGGTGATTTATATGCAAATGATGTAGAAATCAATAATGAGAATACTACTGTTATCAGAGGTGACATTGTTCGAAATTTACTGATTTTTTTTTGATTTTTTATTTCTTTTTGACTACTCCTTCACGAGTACACTGGATATAATTTATTTTCCCCTTTTATCATTCGATTAACATTTTCATGACTAAAAATTTAAAAGTGTTATGTGTTAACGCGTAGTATTGCTTTGTCACAACGTAAGATTTGTAGGTATCACAGCATTACAAGGGGCTACTACACGTAACTATGACTGCACTACATATTGCTTTGCTCCTGTAATGCCGCTGCTGGTCGCTACTCGCATTAAAGTAGCTCAATTGTCCTTTTGTCCTCACGAGGCTGAGTGCACCCCGAACACCAATCGGAAAGAAGTCTGGTTTTAATACCACAATTTATCTGTTTATTTTTATACTATGAAAACTCTTGAACGCCTTATCTAATTTTTATAAAACTTGTTATGGATATTCATTTTGTTCATAGAATCAGCCGATATGTTCATAAAAATAGTAGCTCTTTATCGGCCCTTTAAAATCAGACCAAAGATTTATGATAACTGAATAACGATCTATCTATAAGTAATAATTACTGTTTCTTTGTGTTATTATGTCACAACTTTGATGCTCAATGCAGCATTGTAGAATTATGCCAATATCCATCATTTTCCAAATACATTGAATTTTTTTAAATTTACCTAGAACACCGGCACTCCAGAGCTACTCAATTTACTGACGAGGCTGAGTGGGCCCCGAAACATCCAAACCACAGAGATAAATTATTGCCTCTGCCAAGATTCGAATTTGGGTCTCGCGAGATATTTTTACACTCTTTCAGAGAAAATATCACATATTATTTGAACGTTAGTGAACTCCACATTTGACCCCGGTATACATGTTGAAATGCACTTTATGTATATGTGTATGTTGCACACTTTATACATTACCTATACTAAATTTTGGGTTGGCATCTACATAAACTTGTTGACTCGAATTAATAGCCGAATTAATGTTTCTATGAACAAATGAACTAATTAATGTTTGTTTGTCACGCGATGCAAGCCACAATTTTCATAATATAGGTACATGTTTAGGACATGAAGGAAATATGCTGTATAGTTTTTGAGGCCTTGGGACCCCCAGGGGGGCCAATATAATTATTGTTCTTTGATAATGATTTTTTCTTTTTAGCGGTTTGTTGTAGAAACGTAAAACTTTGATATATTATGGCTGATGTTAGGGGCTTTTCGATTTATGAAAAATTTGGTGGCCCTGACCCCCCACCGGGGGGGGGGCAATATGGTGTTTTTTTTAAAATGATTTTTATCTTTTTAGCGGTTTATTGTAGTAACGTAAAATTTTGATATGTTATGGGTGGTGTTAAGGGTTTTTGATTTGGAAAATTTTTAGTGCCCTGCCACCCAGGGGGGGCAAAATTTTGTTTTTTGAAAATGATTTTTATCTTTTCAAGATGTTGGAGAGCTATTGTGGAACGAACATATTGAAAACCTTCATTACTAACAGCTCTGAACTTTTTATATACAAGAACCTCTTGCTCTATCTTCATAGATACACAGTTAGGTTAAAACTAAAACGCACTTGAAAAAATGAGATCTAATTTTTTAGAGGTCTGTATCCGAAGGGAGAATTTTTTTTTTTTTTTATTACCTTCGCCTATCAAACAGATGAAGTAAATTGAAAAATGTAACCAAGCTATGCTTTCTAAGTAATGAGTTTACTTATTGTCTATATCTATAAAATAGAAATGGGCCCTAGCGAGGGTTTTATGTCTATTCCACAGATGATCTTTCTGTTTACTATGAAAAAAATAAAATGGTACAGTGTGCTATGCAATTCTACAATTTTTCTTTAAACATCTTTAACATTATTTTGGCCCCATTTGGGCTTCAAGAGGTCTTATGGTAACCTATTATTTGAGTGAGTTCTGCAGTTCATAGAACTACTAGTTGGATACGAGTAGCAGTTTTCGGCCACGGAGCCCAGTTGTATCAATTGTAAGATGATCTATCAGTTGCCAGCTCCTGATACTCCACACAGGTCATTCCTAGGTCGAGCAATCAATCAATCAATTGGAAGATGATCTATCAGTTGCCAGCTCCTGATACTCCACACAGGTCATTCCTAGGTCGAGCAATCAATCAATCAATTGTAAGATGATCTATCACTTGCCAGCTACTGAATCTCCACACAGGCCATTCCTTGGTCAAGCAATCAATCAATTGTAAGATGATCAATCAGTTGTCAGCTCCTGAATCTCCGCACAGGTCATTCCCAGGTCAAGCTATCAATCAATCAATTATAAGATGGTCAGTTGGTTGCCAGCTCCTGAATCTCCGCACAGGTCCTTCCTAGGTCAATCAATCAAATGTAAGATGATCTATCAGTTGCCAGATCCTGAATTTCTGCACAGGTCATTCCTAGGTCAATCAATCAATCAATAAATTGTAAGATGATCTATCAGTTGCCAGCTCCTGAATCTCCGCACAGGTCATTCCTAGGTCTAGCAATCAATCAATCTATCAATTAGAAGATGATCTATCACTTGCCAGCTCTTGAATCTCCGTACAGGTCATTCCTAGGTCTAGCAATCACTCAATTATAAGAGGATCTATCAGTTGCCAGCTCCTGAATCTCCGCACAGGTCATTCCTAGGTCAAGCAATCAATCAATCAAGTGTAAGATGATCTATCACTTGCTAGCTCCTGAATCTCCGCACAGGTCATTCCTAGGTCAAGAAATCAATCAATTATCTATCAGTTGCCAACTCGCGAATCTTCGCACAGGTCATTCCTAGGTCGAGCAATCAATCAATCAATTTTAAGATGATCTATCAGTTGCTGTCTCCTGAATCTCCGCACAAGTCATTCCTAGCATTCCTCGATGTCGTTGGCCCTCTTCTAGGTCTGCCCTTCCCCATCCTCCCTCAACATCAATAACAAAAATGTTTTTTAATATCTGACCACTGGAACCTCTAACTGGTATCATAAGATCCCGCACACCGTAACTTTCCGTCTTTGATCTAATCTTGATTTGTCTTCGTCTCTTCTACTAAGGACTGAATCATTTGTCACTTTCTCCCCCCATTTTACATTTCGCATTCTACAAAAACACCAGAACTATACCTAAGTTTCATTAAAATTGGAGAAGGATTTCAAGAGGTATGGAAGAAGGACTTCGAGAGTTATCGGAGAAGGAGTTCGAGAGTTATCGGGGAGCGAACAGACGCCCAGAGATTTTTTTTTGTTAAAACAAGACGTCAATAAAAGTACAAATTGGGTTTGACTTTCTGTTGAACCCTTTTATTTTTGATCACTCTTGGGTTCCAGATATTGCTTAGTGTGTACTAACTGCTCAAACATAGAGCCCGTCACCTGAATCAACATTAGCAATAAAATAATTTGGAAAACTATAAAATTCTCGCATATACAGATTGCAATACATGTCATCTTTGAACTGCAGACCTCACTCAAATAATGGTCCCTCTTAGAGGCCCCTGGTGGCCCAAATACTACGAACAAAATTATACGTTTTACTGTAGACAAATTTCACATAAAATGACCACGACGGGCGATGCCCCGGATGCCCACAAAAACTAATTAGCGAATTAATTCTATGACTAAGACGTTCGTCAATGATGAAAGAGGTCCGACTAATAACTTGTAGTTCTATGAACTGTAGACCTCACTCACTTAAAATGGCCCCATGAGGCCCAAAAACTAAAAAAAAAAAAAGTTTATAATGAATGTCCATACCAAAAATTTCATCAAAATCGGACAAGGCGTTCAAGAGTTATAGTGGAACGAATAGACAGAAGTTTAGAGATATATTTAATTAATGGGGCTAAAACTAGACCTCATTCGTTGGTTTAAAAAATGGGCAGATTTAACCGCAGAGTTGTAAAAATATGTCAGTTGATATATGAAATGTTTAAACATTAATTACAATGTGTAGCGAAAATACTCATTTCTCAAAATTTGACGCGTCTGGACTTTTGACTAAAAAAAAATCAGCAAATTCGACCGAAAACACAATTTCCTATCTGTATGTACGCGTTTTTTTTATGTCAGTAACGCATTTTGCGATTGTATTTTTTTCATCTTCTACATAAATAATAATAGTTATGTGAACTGTAGACCCCGTTCACTAAGGCTACGTTCAGATGATCGCGCGGTACGACGAACCGCGCGGCACAAGGTCTATCTAAAAAGTGCATATTGCTTACATGACCGCGCGGTACTAGTTCTACAAACTTGTATCGATTTGTTCATATGATACCGCGCGGCACAAGGTCTATCTAAAAAGTGCATATTGCTTACATGACCGCGCGGTACTAGTTCTACAAACTTGTATCGATTTGTTCAATTCATCCCGCGCGGTACGGCGCGATCATCTGAACATAGCCTTAAGCTACCCACCATAAGACCTCGGTTGGGAAATTAAGATCCAAAAATATTTTTTTAAAGGGCCCAAATAACAAACTAATTAAGATTAATTTTAGTGAATAAAAAGAAAAGACTAATTTTTCTAGCCCAATTCTAGAAAAGTATAAAACTTGTATTTTTTTCTAATATTCTTGTATATCATCTAATATCACACTCAATCGTCCTCATGAGGCTGAGTGTACACCGAAGTCACAGACACTCAGTCGAACATTTTCCACTCCGCCGGGAATTGAACCTGGGTCCTCCGTGTACAATGCTGTATGATACCCACTAGAACAGAAGGTCTGTTTGCGAAACAATGCCTTAAGTAATTCGGCAACCAACTTTATCTAATGTGAAGATCTCGCGAGTTCCGTGCACCTAACATATTTTATTACTTTTCTTCAAATGAACTGTTAGCAATTTATCAGCAAGAGTAGAATAGTTTTTCCGAACTCAGATAACAAAATGTTTGATCAGTTTGTATGTACCTACCCATATAGTTGTGTTGTGTCCATTGAAAACGTGCGGCGTATATTTCGTTTTTTTATTTTATCAGAAAACTTAGCTGTTTTTCCGTGCTTCGCTGGTTACGAAATTCAACAACAATTTCGAGAACGCAAAATTAAAGTTTTTCAATTTTGATTTTTTGGTGGAACAAACCCCCAGTGTGAGCACCGCTCCTATTTAGAAAATTCAATATTTTATTCATGGATATGACTTTTTGTACTGCGGAACACCTTTGTATCAAATTTTAGACTTCTCGCTCATCCCGAAGTGGTACTTCTCAATTCCGATTTTTTGGTGGTACAAACCGTCCATAAATCGAATAGAAACCCGAAATTTTCAAATTTAATATTTTTTATGGGGTCCTTATATACTATTTTGGGGGGGTCTATTCCCGGTTCTGATTTTTTTCAATTCTGATTTTTCGGTGGTAAAAAACCGTCCATAAATCGGGGAGAAATCGTAAAATTTCTAATTTTATATTTTTTATGAGGTCCTTATATACTATTATTTTAGGGGGGGGGTCCATTCTCGGTCATTTTTCGTTATCTCCTTTAGTTTGCCCAGAAAAAAAATGCAAAAAGACCCTCTAAAAAGTATCATTTTTGGCGGGGTAACTTGCTTCCACTTGAACTTTCTGATTTGAAGGGGTGAAGTTTTTTTTTCGTACCCACATTTTTTTATTTTTTTCCTTTTGGTTTGATCCTTTTAAAACTTTATTTAAAACTAGTAATATATATTTTTGTTTTTATTGCATGAAGACATTATATTTTTGGTTTTATGGCATGTAGACATTATTAGTTTTCATGTTTTCATATGTAAATATTTAATGGGATTTTTTTCCAAGATGGCCGACCGGAGAAGTTTGGGACACTATGTTTGGTACAGATATTGCATAGTTAAATGATGTCCTGAACCTCCCCGATCACAGAAGTAATATTTTTCTTGGTGAAATCTTTATTTACGCATAGTTATCTAGGTGTATCAGTGGGTTCAACAAAACCGGAATCTACTCATTGAACCGTAATGTATTTACTCCTGCCGACTTCACCCGGGCATATGTATAGCTGATCGTGTCAGAGATGACCCAATGAACAACGTACAGATTGTTGATTCCGTTGCAGCTTGTAAAGTTCCCAGTACTGCTCGTTGACAGCTCTGTCCCTGGTCCTAGTTCGCTGGACGACAGCTCTGTCCCTGGTCCTAGTCCGCTAGATTTCCGCTCTATCCCTGGTCCTAGTCCGCTGTCTCTGGTCCTAGTTTGCTAGATGCCCGCTCTGACCCTGGTCCTAGTCCGCTCTATGTCCGCTCTGTCCCTGGTCCCAGTCCGCTGGATGTTCGCTCTGTCCCTGCTTCTAGTCCGCTAGATTTCCGCTTTGTCCCTGGTCCTAGCTCGTTGGATGTCCGCTCTGTCCCTGTTCCTAGTTCGCTGGATGTTCGCTCTATTTCTGGTCCTAGTTCGTTGCATGTCCGCTTTGTCCCTGGTCCTAGTTCGCTGGACGACAGCTCTGTCCCTGGTCCTAGTCCGCTAAATTTCCGCTTTGTCCCTGGTCCTAGTCCGCTGTATGTCCGCTTTGTCTCTGGTCCTTGCCCGCTGGATGTCCGCTTTATCCCTGGTTCTAGTCCACTGGATTTCCGCTCTGTCTCTGGTCCTAGTCTGTTAGATGTTCGCTCTGTCCCTAGTGTTAGCCCCTCAGTCTCCGTACTAAGTCCTGACGATATTGGACTGTATCGCAAAACAGGGCGAAGAAAAATACACTAGAGGCCGCAAAAAAGTTCTTAATTCTAACCGATACACCCACCAGAAAAATTAGTTCTTTCTGAATTTGGCGAACGAAAGCAGAATATACCCACGAAGAATAAACTACCTAAAGTCGTGTCCCGAAGCTACCTCACGCTGTCCCAAACATAACGTCTCCGGGGAATTTCGGCACAAAAAAGTAGTCAAGACAAATTGTGAATATCTTTTTTATAAATCAAGATATGTTAGCAACTAAGAACTGTCGTAAACAAAATTCTAGATGGACCTTATGTCACTGTGACAAATTATCTTGTAACATAAAAATTCCTCCCCTACATATTAAAAGGGATATAATACCATGATGTTTGAAGGGCAATATCGATTTTTTTTTTTTACTTACCGTTCAAAATTTTGAAACAAGAACAAAGCTTATATAAAATCCGATAATATCAATAACAATACCCATTGTCTTTATTATAATTGTAAGATTTTAGGTTTAGGCGATCAGTTTTTAGTTAAACAAATTTTTATCTCACAGAAGAAAAAAAAAAAAAAAAAAAAAAAAAGGACAACAATCGATAAAAATGAATCTCCAAATATCTTTTTCAATTTTATTTTTATTTTCAATAACAAACCTAACGATCTGTCACCAATGTTCATCCTACACCAAACTATCTCCAAATAATGAAAAAGTCCAAGAATCTCATGATGACAATATTTTGGTTTCCAATATACCAAACTCCAAAGAAACGATTGAAACTACTCATGGAATATTAGAAGATGAATTAAACCAAAAGAAAATACCCCTAAGTGAACCTTGCAGTGATGAACGACGTGGACATGGAAGAATAAAATCCAATCTGAGGAAAACCAACAGTAAATCAAACGACGATAAAACTATTGATAAAATCATGGAAGATGAAACAAACCCAAAGAAAATATCAGACGAAATCATGATTGAATCTGACAATAGTAAACAGAAAAATATTGAAACTTCTGGTTTGGCAGCAGGTAAAAAATATGAATATTTCACACACGAAACACAAATTTCTAAAGTCTGTTTTCGAGGGGCGTAAGGCTAAGCTGAGGGGGGGGATCGCCCTACCGCCCCCCTGTATCGGCTACTGTAGCACATGGTCGTTTTTTCGCTCGGGGTTAGAGCCTAACATAAACATTTATTTTTCAAAGAATTTTTACTAAAATGTAGACAGGCGCATCAGAAACATGGCCTTTGAATAGAGAAATCCTCACGAATTTGAGATATTTATCACTATTGAAGGACATGGCTGGAATTATCAACATCTAGTTTGGCGTCCTCAGAGTGGCATAATATGCTTACACAAACCTTCCACCACCATTCCTCTTCGTGATGGGCACGGAAAGTGTGTAAGCATAGTAAGCAAAAAGATACTGAACACATTGAGCCTGCATTGTTTCCACTGTTCGTACCTACTTGGTTTTGACCCGCTGACAACCAAATAGGTAATGAAAGCATCGTCTGATTCATCGAAATTATTATGCTGTCAGGATCGGAGAACGGGCGCAAATGTCTTATTATCACACCCACTGGATGTATATTTTCAATAATGTTTGTTAGGCTCAACCCTCCAAATTGATCACTGAACGACAAAAACCACTTCGCGATGTAGTAATCTGCAAAATGTTTCAGGTTGACATTAAATCTCACAAAAAAATTATCATTGAAAAAAGGCCATCTTTCAAAAAATTCCGCCCATGAAAGCAGTGATATCTATTATTGGGGCCAAGTTTATTCTTGCTGCTATTCACCCCACACTTAAATTTATTATTTCACTTTCTTCTGTCTCTGTTCTCTTCTGAGGAAAATCACAGAACACTACCTAAAAAACTGGCCAAGTTTAAGGTCGGTATTACTTTACGAGATCAAACTATTTCATGAACAATACGGAAAAGTATTTGCCTGTTTATTTTCATTTTGTGTTCTTGTAGGAACTTGAAGCATTGGAACAAGAGATCAAACTATTCCATAAACAATACGGAAAATTATTTGTGTGTTTATTTTCATTTTGTGTTCTTGTAGGAACTTGAAGCATTGGTACAAGAGATCAAACTATTCCATGAACAATACGGAAAAGTATTTGTCTGTTTATTTAAATTGCTTTCTTTTACTCAAAAGAATGGCCATAGATTTCAATAGGGATATTGTAAATTTGACTCTTTCCAATTCAAAAGGAGGTAAGTAATATTTTACAATTCTAATAGTTACAACATAACTATTAGAGCAGAAAGTGAAGAAAGTTGCTTCATTTAACCCAGAGGTTTCCAAACTGGGCAGCGCGCCCCCCTAGAGGGGCGCGAGACCAGTTGAATTATTATCATTTAGTTGAAATATATGTACACAATTTTTTTAGCATTCAGCAACACATTAGTGTTTTGAATGAGATAGCATTCAGCAATATACATTAGCGTCTTGATTGAGAGTATTCAGCAACACATTAGCGTTTTGAATGAGATAGCATTCAGCAACACATTAGCGTTTTGAATGAGATAGCATTCAGCAACACATTAGCGTTTTGAATGAGATAGCATTCAGCAACACATTAGCGTTTTGAATGAGATAGCATTCAGCAACACATTAGCGTTTTGAATGAGATAGCATTCAGCAACACATTAGCGTTTTGAATGAGATAGCATTCAGCAACACATTAGCGTTTTGAATGAGATAGCATTCAGCAACACATTAGCGTTTTGAATGAGATAGCATTCAGCAACACATTAGCGTTTTGAATGAGATAGCATTCAGCAACACATTAGCGTTTTGAATGAGATAGCATTCAGCAACACATTAGCGTTTTGAATGAGATAGCATTCAGCAACACATTAGCGTTTTGAATGAGATAGCATTCAGCAACACATTAGCGTTTTGAATGAGATAGCATTCAGCAACACATNATATGACTTCCAAGAGTGTCTATAACTAGGCGAATTATTTGCAATGGGATATTGAATAATTACATAGGACACCTATGTCGAAGAACCTATTTTTTTTAGACATAATTCGCTTAGTTTTAGACACTTCGCCTACTTTTACAAATAATTCGCCTAGATTTAGACACTCTTGGAAGTCATGTCTTGGAAATTTTAAATGGAGGAGTTTCAAAAACATTTTGAAAAACATTTTGAAACCAAACACGCTAACCGTGTGAATTTTTTTGCAAAGTACTTCCAATTTTATTGTCTTTCTGAAAATGTATCACAAGATAGGGGTTCGTACTTAAAAAACATGGGACCCGTCCCTGAAAAATTGGTCACACCATCAGGTGGTTTAGTTTGGGATAAAATACCATGCAAAATTTCAAAACTCCTCATAAAGCCGTTCAAAATATATTCAGGTGGTCTCGGAATTTTTGGACACTTGGTATATCAAATTTTAGGGGGAGAGATGGTTGAATTTTATTTTAGCTCGTAAATCAATAAACCAAAATGTCCCAGTGGCAGACCTCCACCACAATTAGTACATCTTCATCTTGTTCGCAGAAAGTCAACCTTGGAATGTGCTCCCTCATGACAAGCAATTAATTCAAGCTGTCAATAATTTAGAAGAAGTCATCCCATCTACAAAGGACTTCAAATTTACTTCCGAAGACTTGAAAGTTCTTGATGGTAAAGTAAAGGATGCTAACAATCCTTTTTACATGATTGTGAGCATAACGGAGAAGGACACAGCACCATGGCAACCATCAGCATCCCTCTCAGTCGTCTAACGAAGCGGACAGAGCTTACTAGTAATCCCATGACTCAATTTTACCGCCACGTGAGAACATCTCGAAGCTTCCAGTTTTAGGGGATAGTGAATGGACATAACTTTTGGTGCAGCTCCTGTTATTATTTTTACATTCACATTGATATCAAAAGATAGAAGCTTTCACGACAAAACTTATTCGGCAACACAAAACGGTATTTATCAGGAGACAATTATGTTTTCTAGAGGTATACAGAGTGTAACAGGTTGTTGTGCCCAACGATATAAGTGTTATAGAATGTACAAGATTTTTTTTTTTTCTTTTCTTTATCAATTTTTGATGTGAGCTTTTGTTACAAAGTTACAGGGTGTTTTGTGTTAATTTTAATAGATCATATCTCCCCTGTTGTTGCTCTGATTTCAAAAAAACTAAAATGATTAGGGGAGATAAGAATGAGGACTAGAATTAATTTGGGAGCGTTTGGAATAAGGACTACAAAGTCTACAAATTAAAAAATGATTGTGAGAGCTTAGAATATGGACTACAAAATATTTGGAATTGCTTAGAATAAGGACTACAAAATACTTGGGAGAGCTTAGAATAAGTACTACAAATTAATTGGGAGAGCTTAGAATATTGACAACAAAATGATTGGGAGAGCTTAGAATAAGGACTACAAATTATTTGGGAGAGCTTTGAATATTGACAACAAAATGATTGGGAAAGCTTAGAATAAGGACTACAAAATACTTTGGAGAGCTTAGAATAACGACTAAAAAATACTTGGTGTTAAGGCCATATAATGATCCACCCTTAATATATTACATTTATATTGAGAGAACTGGTATCCAAA
>CM022882.1:10036343-10046968 GCA_012654025.1 Pachypsylla venusta | reverse complement strand
TTTGTGTTCATAATGTTAGGTGTTTGTATGGCCGGCACTCCGAATCTGAAACACGGCATCGCAAATTTCAGTACTTTGCACAAAAAATGACACGTCTAGCGTGTTTATTTTCAAAATGGAGGCCATTTGAAATTTCCAAGATATGACTTCCAAGAGTGTCTAAAACTAGGGGAATTATTTGAAATTGAATATTGAATGATTGCATAGGACACCAATTTCGAGGAACCTGTTTTTTTAGACTTAATTCGCCTAATTTTAGACACTCTTGGCAGTCATATCTTGGAAATTTCAAATGGCCGCCATTTTGAAATTAAACAAGCTAAACGTGTAAATTTGCAAAGTACTTCCAATTTTATTGCCTTTCTGAAAATGTTTCACAAGATGGGGGTTCGTATTTAAAAAACAAAAGTTGGACCCCCTGGGTGCCACATGGGACCCGCCCCTGAAAAATTGGGCACACCATCAGGTTGTTTAATTTCTGATATAATACCATGCTAAATTTCAAAACTCCACCTAAAGCCGTTCAAAAGATATTCAGGTTGTCTCGGACTTTTGGGACACCCTGTATATATAGATCTATAATTTATAGATACGGAAAGATGTGTAAACACCAGCTTTTTTTTTCATCTAATTACAGCAGTCAATATCATAGACAGATGTGGATGTCGCTTCATTAATGAAAATTATGACCTTCCGTTCAAACAGGGAACACCTCAGTGGGGTGATGATGAACAGATTACAATGTTGCATCTCGACTACATCATATATTCTCAATTGAGTGATAGGATTTCTGAAATTTTTAAAGAATTTTACGGACAACCATTTAACACAATTGGGAACTATTTAGCGTAAGTTGAAACAGAGCTCTATAATACAAACAATTTGGACCCCAACATTAGGAACTATTTTGCGTAAGTTGAAACAAAGATCTATATGACAAACAGTTTGGATACTAAAATTGTTAATAATATTAAGTACGATTCCCGTGTCTTTAGAATTCTTTTTAACCAATTAATTCTATCAAAAAGTCTGCCATAGTGGCAATTCTTTCTGTTTTTTTCTTTACATATTTCGGAAAGTCTGCCATAGTGGCAATTCTTTCTGTTTTTTTCTTTACATATTTCGGAAAGTCTGCCATAGTGGCAATTTTTTCTGTTTTTTTACTTTATATATTTCGGAAAGTCTGCCATAGTGGCAATTCTTTCTGTTTTTTTCTTTACATATTTCGGAAAGTCTGCCATAGTGGCAAGTCTTTCAATATTTTTTCAGGAATCACAAACAAAGAAAAAAAGTTAAATAAAAATTCATTCTTGTAAAAAAGAATCATTTTACGCCAGAACGGTGTCACCTGTAATGCTCCTATACGTCCTATAGAAAAAATATTGGAATATAAGTTATAAGAATTATAATTGTATACCTTTTTATAAGAGTAAATTTTTCATGAGGGTAACCTTGGTTTATTTACGCTAAAAAGCGTCGCCAAGCTTTGGAGGTCGCAAAATTAGTGTTACACTCACAGCAACATACCAAACAATACCCACAGAAAAACGTTTACCGCATTTTTAATAGAAACTCAAAAGCTGCTATATTGGACTAATACTAGAATGAAACTGGTTTCCAAATATTTCAATTCTACGTTTAACCATCGTCACGTCAATTTACATTGATTATGAGTCGGTCAGTGTACCAACGGACCAATTAGCTAAGATGATTGAACATAGGGTGGCCGTGGGTCCCAAATATTTTCTGAAATTTAAAATAGTAAAGCTATGTGTGAAATTGGAAGGGTTTTGAATAGTAACTTTGTATTTGTAGTTTTTATGATGCTTACACAAGTAAATCCAAAAAAACAAAATTTTCCAAGTTTTTCAATGACTATAATGTGAGGAAATCAAATGATGTCAATCTGAATATAGCTCTGATGGAAAGAATAGTTCGAGATCGACACATCAATCAATTATTGCCTTACATTTCAAATAGCATATTCCTAGCAGCTACAATACAAAATGTGGGTAGTGCATTGATTGAAAATATTGATGTTCCAAGAATAAATAAATACACTGACTTCAAACACGCAGTAGGTAAGTTTTTAATATCGTTTATAGTAATTGGCATTATAAAATTGTACATGGTGATCCATGTTGTTTGTATCAAGGGAAGAGGAGTTGTAGAACACAAAAAAATAATCACTTTTTACAGGTGCGACTTTTTTGTTTAGGCCTTAGTTTGGGAGTTATCTCCAAAAACGTGATTTTCCTTGATGAGCTCATAACTCCTTTAAAAATAGTCCAATTTTCAAAAATTCAAATAATCTGAAAAGCTAATTTTAAACTTCATTTATTTAGTTACACATTGACTTACTTCGAATCAATGTGACAAAATGGCAAAATTTCAAATTTTAGTGTTTTTTTTTATATTTCTACAAAAATGAGATAAAAAAAATTAAAAATCCATGGAGTGGTTTTAGAGAAAATCAAATCTGAAAATTTCAAATGGCCGCCATTTTGTTTAATTGATTCGTAGCAAGTCAATGTGGGAACTACATAAATGCAGCTTAAAATTATCTTTTTAATTTTTGAAAATCGGACCATTTTTAAGGGAGTTATGAGCTTATCAAAAAACATCACGTTTTTAGCGATAACTCCCAAACGAAGGCCTAAACAAAAAGGTAATACCTGTAAATTGGTATCATCGGACAGGATGCAGACCTAATATGATGGTGAATGTCAATCAGTTTTTGAGTTACATCCAAATTTTCAATTTATTGACAAAACATCGGCAAAATAGTCAATGAGTAACAATATAACGAAATCGTGATAGAGGGTCTTTCAAACAAAATCTTGATTGTCACCAAAAAAAAAAAAAAAAAATANAAAAAAAAAAAAAAAAAAAAATTTACGAAACATGATAAGTTTAGTAAATAAAAAATACCTACAAGCGAATTTTAATTTTCAATGAAATCCAAAATCCTGCCAATCTGAAAAAATGATCCGTGAAATAGTCTTATAATGGTTTTCACAACCATAAATGGATTTCATAATCAATTATGTACAATCCGTATAAGTTGTCACCAAAATCGTGCTTAGTTTAGGTTGAATCAATATTTTGATTCGAAATAAACGTTGAGGTTGAAGCTCAACGAATAGAAAGCGTCTTTCTTGTAAATATTTTCTGTTTGTTTTCAATTTACATTTCATTTCACAGAGCTTCATCTTCTAAGGATTGGAATCCTTACACGTATTAAGCTTGATTGTGTTGCTAAGATTCAAATGATCAGAGAGTTTTCTTGTTAGATTATTTTGGACAAGTTCTTCTCTGGAGTTTAATGGCCCGATGATACTCACTCTCCAAAACGTTGCAATCAAAGATTACATGAATATCTGCTTATTCATCCTCCTCACATAACCCAATAGTGCACAAATATCCGTGTGCAGTGATCAGTCTGATTTGGGCTAAGTAGAGCAGAAGTCAGAGATATTGTGAGTCCAGCCATCATTTGATTGCCGTATTCTTGCCCTGAACATTAAGTTCAGTGAGATATATTTGTTTGTTTCACCCATTACCTTACCGAACTTCGTGCTAGAGTTTTGATGATATGGATTGCTGGTTCAGTAAGATATATGGTTTTGTTTCATCCATTACCTTACCGAACTTCGTGCTAGAGTTTTGATGATATGGATTGCTGGTTCAGGCTGATTTCTTTGCCATCAGCTAATTTCCGGAAACCCTTTATGGTACTCATTCCAAATATAATCTATTGGACTTACCTGTTCTGTCAGGGTTTGCAAGCACTCTCAGTTTGGATTATATCTGGGCTAGAAGCTGTCGGTAGCTTTTTGTTATAACGTTTTACCTTTCAGAAAATATATGGATTTCTCTACGTGTGTATCAGCATTACGTTGGGCTCATGAACACTCAATCGGTTAATCGGTTTGAATTTATTTGCTTTCAGTTGCAATAAAAATCTGCTATCATGACACGATTGAAAACAACATAACATATAATGACACGATAATAGATTTAAGACCCATAAAAAAAGGCTACATATTTCTGGACGTGGAGTCGAATTTGCCCAGTAAAATAGTTATTTTATACCGAAAACCTTCTCAGTCAGCTAACTCATTGATCGAAACAGGTATGGCTCATTTCAAAGTTCCAGAATAGTTAAATAGCTTGCGAATGGGAAAAGATGAAAAGGCTAAAATTTTAATATTCGAAAATGTATTACAAAAGGAGGAGTTCTAATTAATATTTAAGAGCTGACCACCTTGGGATCTCCCCTGAAAGTGACGAATTTCAAAATCACTAGAAAATTTTAAACTTTGAAATGAAGGAATCGTCAGGAAAAAAAATTCTAAATTTCCTCAAAATCAATAATGACACGATAGGAGCTTTAAAACCCATAAAAAGCTACATATTTCTGGACGGAGTCGAATTTTCCCTGCAAAATAGTTATTTTATACGAAAATTTTTCTCAGTCACCCACCCATAGAACGTCGTTTCCCGGTACTTTTACCGTAAATTTTTCGGTACTTTTACCACTTAGCGTTGACGATTTAGACGTGACCGAGTTTTTAAGAGCATTAACTCTTGGTCCGGAGGTTGTGGGTTCGAATCTCGCACGGATCGATTTTCCGATCGAATTTTCTCGGTTTCGGTATGGCATGGCTGTAAAGGAGTGCCCTGAAATATTGCGAAAGCGGTTCCGGGGCATAACTTTGGGGACTACATACTTAATTTCATCGATTTTTAAATTCTCCGTATGTAACGTTGACGAAAATATCCAATTTTGGGGCAATGGGTTTATTCCAGCAAAATAATAAACCCATTGCCACATTGGAAGTTTTTTTTTTTTTTTTTTTTTTTTTGAGTTGTTGAGTTGTTGTTGAGAGCTTACAGACAATAATCTTTTTTATTTTTAGGTACTTTGAGATTCAATAGAATTATCAATCTCCATGATCCAAATGACTTTGTATGCCCCATAGCAGTAAAAGAGGATTTCTCCCAAGTAGAGGATGATGATCAAGCAGGGAGTGCATATAATAATGAATTTGAATCAATGGAGGAAGCATTTAGGAGACAACATATATATAGTGAGGGATCAACGAGCGAACAAATGGAAAACAAATTAGTAGGTGAGTGATTGTAATTCTAAGAAGCTATTACCCACATTACAGCTTGTATAAAAAAAAAATCTAAATAACCACCCCTATCTATACGATAGTTAGGGTTGGTTTAGCATAATCGCCGTCCGTCGGCGCTATGCACCTTGAAAAGTTAATATGCTGGTATTCATAAAATTTATTATGATTTTCATATTTCGGAGCTTTGCCAGTCAGTCCATCATTATTAAAAATACTTAACATTTTTCCAATACAAATTTGTCTTTCCATATTTTTACAGTCGGTTCAATTCATTTTCTGGCAAAGTCATCGAAACAAAAGCTATGCCATTGTATATGTTCTGTTAAATAAAAATTCATTGGTTGGATTTTGAGAAAATTCATTTTGAATATTTCAAATAGACATCATTCTGACTTTGAATATTTCAAATATACGTCATTCTGACTTTGAATATTTCAAATAGACGTCATTCTGACTTTGAATATTTCAAATAGACGTCATTCTGACTTTGAATATTTCAAGTAGATGTCATTCTGACTTTGAATATGTCAAATAGACGTCATTCTGACTTTGAATATTTCAAATAGACGTCATTCTGACTTTGAATATTTCAAATAGACGTCATTCTGTTAGATTGATTTTTTATGATCCCACATGAGAAAACGTTTTTGAAGACTAAGTTCTTAAAACTTTTTTTTTCTTCTTTCTTTTACATCAGAGCTTTATTAAGGGAGATATGACCGAATCAAAAATAACACAAAACACCCTGTCACTCAAGAACAAAAGCTCACATCAAAAATCGATGGATGTAAAAAATGTTTGTTTTTGCCCATATTATAGATTATAGCAACTATAACGTTGGGGACAACAACCTGTTACACCCTAAATTTGTGACAAACTAAAGTGGCAATATACCTACATGAATTCGGTAGATATATTTTTTGTTCTTTGCCATCCACCCAAACATGACCTAGGTACCAACACCTACACATCCGACATACGTATCCGCGACATATACATGGTGGAACCACATTCAAAGGGAAAGGCTCTCCAATCCTGATGTATTTTGTGAATATTTTCAGGACTTACATTAAGTTATTGCAAAATGAACTTTAAAGCTCTCAAAAATAGAAAAGGTTTTATTTATTCGACAGTTAGAGACCGTTCTGATACACCTATTGAAGGTGCTGGAAGTATAATTTATGTGGGACGTCCCTATTGTTCATTCATGGAAACCACTGAAAAGTACAAACTTCTTTCTCCCTATCGAACTTTTGTAAAAAGGTCACCAACTTACGATGGAAGGCTCCCCCAATTTGGCATATTTATAAATGTGCAAAGAGATATCCCAGAGTTTACTGTTTTTCTACCAACGTCATCTATAATGAGCTATGACGAAGTGCTTTATTTAGAATATGGCGCCAGAAAGCTATCATTCCAAACGTTCAATGTAACAAGTCTGGAGGTAAGTCATTTTAATGTAGCAAGTAGACAGGTAAGTCATTTCAATGTAACAAGTGTAGAAGTAAGTCATTTCAATGTAACAAGTTTAGAGGTAAGTCATTTTAATGTAACAAGTGTAGAGGTAAGTCATTTCAATGTAGCAAGTAGACAGGTAAGTCATTTCAATGTAACAAGTGTAGAAGTAAGTCATTTCAATGTAACAAGTTTAGAGGTAAGTCATTTTAATGTAACAAGTGTAGAGGTAAGTCATTTCAATGTAGCAAGTAGACAGGTAAGTCATTTCAATGTAACAAGTGTAGAAGTAAGTCATTTCAATGTAACAAGTTTAGAGGTAAGTCATTTTAATGTAACAAGTGTAGAGGTAAGTCATTTCAATGTAGCAAGTAGACAGGTAAGTCATTTCAATGTAACAAGTGTAGAAGTAAGTCATTTCAATGTAACAAGTTTAGAGGTAAGTCATTTTAATGTAACAAGTGTAGAGGTAAGTCATTTCAATGTAGCAAGTAGACAGGTAAGTCATTTCAATGTAACAAGTGTAGAAGTAAGTCATTTCAATGTAACAAGTTTAGAGGTAAGTCATTTTAATGTAACAAGTGTAGAGGTAAGTCATTTCAANATATAGCGTGATTATCGAGAAACGCATGTTGTCCGATACCAGGCGCTGTCCGGTACCATACGACCTTCCCCTATCAATTTCATTCAAGAAATTGAAAAATACAACTTAGGTTGAAGTGTAATATTATAATTGTATTTCCGCTCTGAGTACTACAAAACGTGATTTGGCATTGAAATATAGGTTCGTGAACTTTAACCAGTACTCAGCCTGTCATCATAAGAACTTAAATTATTAATTTTAATATCTAATTTAATTAATTAAACTTTGAATCGATATTTTCAATTTTATATTTTTTAAGGAATGATATTTTTGGTTTTTAAAATTTTCAGGAATTGGATGAGGATTTGCAGTATAGATTGAACACTATCAGTGAAGGATTGAATGTAACACCAGAATTTTTAATTGAGATTATAAATAAAATGAGATCTATCACTGAAGATGGAAAATTTATAGGAGATATTAAAAAATATTTAAATAATTAACCTTTTACGACAATTATAACTGAACCTAACCCAGGTTAGGTTTAGGTTGCACCAAGTTGGTTCGATTTATTTTCTCTAGTTAGTAGTTAGGTTATACAAGGTGTATGGAAAGAATATCGGAGTTTCCAAACGCTATGTCCTTTTTATAGGATAAGGAATGTAGAAAAAAATCGTCGTAACTTAGTAGCACTTTGTTATGTAAGTATCCCAAAAAGTGTTTTCTGCGTGACATTGAAAAAGAAGCACAGGGTTAGATGATATACACTCGCGTTTCACATTTGATGGCTTAACCCGAAAAAAAATTTCGGGGGGGGGCTATAGCCCCCCCCTTGTGTACGCCCCTGGATTTGTGAGTGTTTTGTGATATAAAAAGAATCATCAAATCCAAATCCAATTTGGCTCTCTCAGCCAAAATCAAGTTGGCTCACAAAAAAGGTGAGTATATCAAATAAGCGCGCTCGGGGCATGTGTATACTTAAAATATATGTTTTTGAGGTCGCAGATTTCAAATTTGCTGTTGTGAATAACTTTTGACCTTTTAAACTCGCGATAATTTCAAAATGGCGGAAAAAGGGTGTATATAAATTGACCTCCCTCTAGGCATGTGCATACTCAAAATACATGTTTTTGAGGTCCTATATTTCAAATTTTCAATTATGCGTAATCTCTCTCCAGTACAACTTTAAAAAAAATCAAAATGGCGGACAAAAATTGGGATTATCAAATGAAACCCTAAGGTGACGTGTATGCTCAAAATACATGTTTTTGAGGCTGTAGATGCTAAATTTCGAGGTCGTGCCTTTAAAATATGGGATACTTTCAAAATGGCGGACAATGTCAGGATATAAAAATACTCAAAATTCAATTTGTCCCGCCAGAATGACCAATCACTCCCACCCCCCTAACATTTGAACGGCTCGGAGTTTTTCCAATTCTGTAGAACTCTTAAACAGAAATAAGGTCGCAGATTAAAATTTTCAGCCGATCTCCGTGGCCGAGTTGTTAAGACCATTGACTCTTGGTCCGGAGGTTGTAGGTTCAAATCCCGCCCGGAGCGAAAAATGGCTGCAAAAAGGAGTGCCCTGAAGGAAAACGAAAGCGGTTTCGGTGTAACCTTTTATATTTTGAAATAAACATATATTTTGACATGTCCTTAGTGGGCTTATTTGAAATTTCCTCGAGAAATCGACAGTTTTTGTGAAAAATAGTCTCTTCCAGAGTTTAAACCTGAATCTCACCATAACCATTAAATGGTTATGGCGGGCAGTGGGCATGTCCCCTTTAGAGTATTACAGAAATTGAAAATTTCGACCCGTTCAAAAGTTAGACCTGTCATTTTGGCGGGGCGGGGCACATTGTATTTTGATTATTCTTATGTCCTGGTATAAATAATTGTCCTCCATTTTAAAAGTAACTCATCATATTATTTCAAAGGTACGACCACAGAATTTGAAATCTACGACCTCAAAAACATGTATTTTGAGCATACACATTAACTTAGGGGTTTATTTGATAATCCCACTTTTTATCCGCCATTTTGAATTTTTTCGAGTTTTAGTGATCAGATGTTATCCATAATAGCAAATTTGATATCTGGAACCTCAAAAACATATATTTTGAGTATACACATGCCCTGAGCGAGCTTATTTGATATACCCACTTATTTGTGAGCCAACTTAGACGCCATTTTGAAGGCCATGGGCCAATTGCATTTGATGATTCTTTTTATTTCACAAAACACTTTCATTTATCGAAAAAATACTTTCCAGAGTTATATTGTGTCAGTTATAATTTTGATTTTTTACACTTTGGAGCCCAGTACCAAAAGTATTGGTTTCCCACAGTACTTGTGAGAACATTTACTTTTTTCTTTGACATTAAAATATGACGCAAAAAAAAAAAAAAATCGAAATCGGATGAAAATCGGCGAAGATATGGTAGTATATTTATTTTGATGTGGCGGCCATCTTGGATTCTCCATTATAGCCGTCTGCATCAGTTCCGAGAGTGGTACCCAAGATATTGTTGATCTCCATCACTTTCCTGATCGAATGATATCACCCACTAAGCTCCTTCATTAAGTTGCACACACGGAACACATTATGCCCTCGTACTAGGTATATACCTACAGCGGATCACAAACCAGCGAGAATGGCACTCTCGCTGTACGCTTTGCTCCTTCGTGACGAAAAAAAAAAAAAANGGGCCCTTTTGCCACTTAGCGTTTACCGATTTGGATGAAATTTAGTATGCTGGTCCCATCTGGGCTCTAATTGTGCCCCTTTCTAGCAATTACGGTTCTTGATATACAGGCTGGAAAACATTTTTTTAGAACGCCGGTCCCATATCTCGAGAACGGTAAGTGGTAGAGTGATGAACTTTGTTTTAATAAATTTTTCTTTTTATTACCTTTAAAATTTAAAGACCTTTAAAATTTACCATTTAAAGAGCTGGCCGCTCTTTAAATTTTAAAGAGCCGAAAATTAATCCCCCCGAAAATGAAACGATCCGTTTACTGGGGGTGACTTTTGGCTCACTCTGTATATTAAGATTATAGAACACTATATTGAATTTTCAGCATGTAAAGAATTCGGAGTATTTGAACGAACGAAGTGAGGTCTCGCTCAATCACCATGATTTTTCTTTTGTTTGTATTTTTTGTACCACGATAACTCTCGAACGCCTTGTCCGATTTCTAAACTTGGTAAAGACATTCATTACAAACCTACATATATTTACATTACATACATATTATGTAGAATTAGTTTTTGAGCTATATTAGACGGTCTGGGACCAAATGGCAGCCCTTTAAGAGTATTTGATATTTTTCCTGGAAATACGTGAGATGTTCACACCAGATCCTTATATGGATAAGGAAAGTCGTTTGATGTTCACACCAGATTTTTATATGGATAAGGAAAATCATGTGATGTTCACACC
>CM022882.1:10004947-10027911 GCA_012654025.1 Pachypsylla venusta | reverse complement strand
ACCTTATTACAAGAGTTCGATAGGGAGAAAGAAGTTTGTACTTTTCAGTGGTTTCCATGAATGAACAATAGGGGCGTCCCACATAAATTATACTTCCAGCGCCTTCAATAGTTCTGTTGGAACGGTCTTGAACTGTTGTATAAAGAAAAGCTTCCCCATTTTTGAGAGATAATAATTTCATTTTGTTATAAGTTACTGTAAGCCCTGAAAATATTCACAAAATACATCAGGATTATAAGTTACTGTAAGCCTTGATACTATTCACAAAATACATCAGGATTATAAGTTACTGTAATCCCTGATACTATTCACAAAATACATCAGGATTATAAGTTACTGTAAGCCCTGAAAATATTCAAAAAATACATCAGGATTATAAGTTGCTGTAAGCCCTGAAAATATTCACAAAATACATCAGGCTTATAAGTTACTGTAAGCCCTGAAAATATTCACAAAATACAACAAGATTATAAGTTATTGTAAACCCTGAAAATATTTACAAAATACATCAGGATTACAAGTTACTGTAAGCCCTGAAAATATTCACGATTATAAGTTACTGTAAGCCCTGAAAATATTCACAAAATACATCAGGATTGGGGAGGGAATCTTCAACTATGGATGTGGTTAATCCATGTATGGGTCGCGGATACAAGAGTGGGTGGCAAAGAAGAAAAATACTTATATCTAGCTAATTTATGTATATACCGGTCATCCATCATTACTGTTCTGATATTAAAAAACGAAATTGATTGGAAAGCTTGGAAAAAAGTCTACAAAAACATTATTCCATGCAGAAGCGGCTAGTCAATATTTTGCCTGCAGGGGCTACACTAAACAAGTATAAATAAATTGTACGAAAAACCGTACTAGACTTTCTCTTCCTTTCTACTAGACGAGTAATCATTCTGTCAGACTACCATCGAATGTGGATGTTGCTCCTCTAAAGTTTGAAGTTCCACTTTCTGAATGTTTCTTCCGGGTTGAGGTTCGATATTTTCTTTTTTGAATGTGTGATTGTGTTTCCTAAAATTCAAGGCTGCTTGCACGCCAATATCTTTTAATGTGTGATCCGTGATTCAACCATGATCATAAATTTCTTTCCGTTATATATGTTTTTTTATATACAGAGGATCTTTCCCTAAGCTTAATAGCTTCTTAGAATTACAATCACTCACCTGGTAATATGTTTTCCTCTTCTTCACTCGATGAATCATATTCATTCTCATCCTCTTCTACTGCTATGGGGCACACAAAGTCATTCGGATCTTCACTCACTCACCTGCTAATTTGATTTCCTCTTCTTCGCTCGATGAATCATATTCATTCTCGTCCTCTTCTACTCCTATGGGGCACACAAAGTCATTCGGATCTTCACTCACTCACCTGGTAATTTGCTTTCCTCTTCTTCGCTCGATGAATCATATTCATTCTCATCCTCTTCTACTGCTATGGGGCACACAGAGTCATTCGGATCTTCACTCACTCACCTGCTAATTTGCTATCCTCTTCTTCGCTCGATGAATCATATTCATTGTCATCCTCTTCTACTGCTATGGGGCACACAAAGTCATTCGGATCTTCACTCACTCACCTGGTAATTGGTTTTCCATTTCTTCGGTCCATGAATCATATTTATCCTCTTCTACTCCTATGGGGCATACAAAGTCATTCGAATCTTGAAGATTGATTACTCTATTGAATCTCAAAGACCCTAAAAATAAAATAAATTGTAAGTGGTGGAAAGCAACATTCTGATGTTTTTTGGGGGTTGAGATTCTGTCGTTTTTTTTCTGAGTGTCGACAGGGTGTCTACAAAAACTCTGCCAATATGACAATGGGTTTTTTTTTGCCGGCCCCATACGTAAATTCAGAAAAAGAATAAAAAATCGGTTGGTCCGCCGTCCCGTATCCTGCTCATCGTCTACCGTGAAATTTGGTATGTATACCGCAAATCGTTCTTACATATAAATTTCATGCATATCGGTCAGCGCTAAGTGGCAAAAGTACCGTGAAACGTAAAATAGAAGATTTCGGGGCAATGAATTATTTTTTTCGTGACGATTTAACAGATTCATTGCTGAAAATAATAAACCAAAATATTTTCCTAGATTATTTCAAAGTTTAAACTTTTTCTAGTGGTTTGTAATTTGTCACTTTTACGGGAGATCCCAAGGAGTTCAATTCTTTTGCCATTCCTTACGAGCGAGGCAGCGCTCCGCCCGCCAAGTCAAATCCAATGAGAGTTTGACCTGTAATGATGAGATTAAATTAATAATCAATAATTTGAGAAAAAAAAAAAAAAAAGTTACGGGAACACTGAGAATCAAACATTTCAAATTGGTCATTTTTACACTATTTTAGTCTCCTTCATCTTGGACGTTGACGGGGCTACAGCAAAATCTACCCAACGGAATTTACTCAGAGATGTCTCATTTGTGTGCATCTTTTGGAAGGGTGTACATTTTCATATTGTTACCGTCTAAATGTATCCCCACAAATACTATTTCCCCCAAAACCGGTTTTTAATAAGCACTTAATTTTTAAAAAATTTATAGAATCCCAATCAAATGATAGAATGTGATAAATAATGCTAGCTATGTTTCATATTGCCCAAAAAATTATAGAAGGCAGAAAATAACTGAATATGGAGGGGGGATAGGAGGTATGTGGGAAGGGGAAATTCGAACTGTATAATTATAGTACTGATGTGTTGTTACATAATAGCCTAGAGGCCTAGAGTAATATATAATTTTTCCCGATAGTAGCCGTATCCAACCTATAGGGATAGGAACCGCTAGAATTCCATAATAAAGAAGTAGCACTTCGGGATAAGATAGAAAGCTGAAATTTCAGGTTATTCCTGAACATCAATATGGCTTCCGCACCAATAGAAGTACTAGGTACTTCCCTACTTGATATTTTTTCTGGAAAAATCAATGAAGCATTAGATCAGAAAAAATTTGCAGTTGTAGCTTTTGTGGATCTTATACGAGCGTTCGATACACTGGATCACACAATAATGCTACAAAAACTGGAAAAAATTGGCATTCGTAATAAAGCGATACGATACGACTGCTTCAGAACTATCTCAAGGGCAGACAACAAATTACAAAAATGGGTAATTTTGAGTGTAACAAAACTAAATATAATATGGTCTCGCCCAGGGATCGATCCTGTCACCTGGGTTTTATAATACATATGCGGCCGACATGCAGTACTTGAAAGTAAACTGTCAGTTATACCAATTTGCTGACGATTTAGCGATTGTCTCAATTAATGTATTTGGCCATTCAAAATTTAGAGAAAGATTTTTTGTTAATCCAAAAGTGGCTGTTCAACAATGAGATCTTCATGAATCCGGAGAAAACAGAAATTGTGTTAATAAAAAGTGCTCATAAGAAGATCCCAGATAGTTTTGATAAAATAAAATGTCACTCTTGGCTATGCCTATATAATCAAGGTTATGAGAAAATTCATGTAACTGCCCTAACTTAGATTTTAGTAATTAGGAAAAATATTTAGGTATTACAATAGATAATAATTTTAAATTTGTATCTCTTACGCACGGTCCACACTTATGTTGCAAATGTTGTACAACATATGTTGGGCAATATTTGCAACATAAGTGTGGACCCTGCTTTATTGAAAAACTCTCTGCGAAACTAAGATGGATTTCTTATAGATTATGTTTCAACATTTTCTACTAGATTATCTGGTACTGGCATTATTGATTTCAAATTGGTCTTCGAGGTAAACCCGTAAACATTGAGCCCATAACTCAGAAGCGATTCAAAGACACTTTTGTACAATATGAACATAACTATTTGTGGAACCGTGTATTTTATACAGGGTGTTTCAAAAGGTTATGCAAAAAAAAAACAAAAAAAAAACACATACCTATATAGTAGAGCTCAAATAAATGCCACTTTGATTATTATACGGAAATGGACCCCAAGGTAGCTAGGGCCACCCAAAATTGGCACTTAAAAATCAAAGAATAATTATTAAAAATCGAATTATTTTGCGATTGACTTCATTTTTTGCATGACGTCCCCGATTGATATCATGCTTCTTTGGTGAGTATTTGGCACTTTTTCCCCAATCAGAGGCGGAGTTGTGGGGGGATCATGAAATGAATATGCCTAAAACTTTTTGATGCATATATTTTGGTGTTTTGAGGTATGTCATGTCTACTAAAACTAAAAAAAAACTACAAAAAAGACCGGAAGAGCTCTTGTCTACAACCAACCGTTGAGTTAAATATGAAGCATTAATCTGACGTTAGTTCATTGCAAATAAAAATTCCAAAAAAATTGCCGAATCTGGGTCTTCAACACGTGTTTTCAGGTTTTTCAGTTCATAAATCATTTTCCTTTACCGTTAAAGAGATTTTTAATGCCATCAACTTTGGGTGGCCCTGGCTACCTTGGGATCCATTTCCTTATAGGGGTTTATTAAGCAAAGTGGCTTTTATTTGAGCTCTACTATATACGTGGTTTCTTTTTATGCATAACTTTTTGAAACACCCTGTATAAGATACTCGGTTCCACAAAAAGTTATGTTCATATTGTACAAAGGCTTTTTAAATCGCTTCTGAGGTATGGGCTCGTACGTTGTACGTCGGAAATATCGATTTTTTTGGACCCCATGGCGCCAAATATAGCAATAGGAAATGATATATTTAAACTTTGTTTTGCGTTTAGGGTTCCCTTCAGACCATTTTTTGGGCCTAAAAGTGTCCAAAGTTTCTGCACGATTACAATAATATATCTTCTATAGGAAGAGAAAGTAAAAAAAAAAGTTTAAAACAGGAGAAAAAAATATACAATTGTGGCGGGCACTTTTTTGATTTCATTGGTTTTTGTGACTAAAGATGTGGTGGGAATTTTTTACAGCAAAGTGTTTTTTTTTTGGGGGGGGGGATTTAACTATTCGGGAGCTTTGGAATGACACATACTTGTTTCGACATGATGCTCGAGCCACTCAGTGATGTCTATTCTCTTGCATAAAACAATCATTTTGGGAGTGAAATTTGACTCCGCGTCCAGAATTATGTAGCCTTTTCTTATGATGTGTCCATTATGTCTATCATCATAGGAGAATTTTATTGCAACTGAAACCAAAAAAATTCAAACCGATTGAGTGAGCCCACCGTGATGTTGATACACGCGTAGAGAAATCCATGTATTTTCTGAAAGCAAAAAAGCTATAACAAAAAGCTACAGACAGCATATAGACCAGATAAAATCCAAACTGGGAGTGCTTGCAAAACCTGACGGAACAAACAAGTCCAATAGATTATATCTGGAATGAGTACCATAAAGGTTTTAAGGAAATTAACAGATTGCAAAGAAGTCATCCTGAACCAGCCACCCATATCATCAAAACTCTAGCACGAAGTTCGGTAAGCTGATGGGTGAAACAAAACCATATATCTTACTGAACCAACCACCCATATCATCAAAACTCTAGCACGAAGTTCGGTAAGGTAATGGGTGAAACAAAACCATATATCTTACTGAACCAACCACCCATATCATCAAAACTCTAGCACGAAGCTCGGTAAGGTAATGGGTGAAACAAAATCATATATCTTACTGAACCAGTAACCCATATCATCAAAACTCTAGCGCGAAGTTCGGTAAGGTAATGGGTGAAATAAAACCATATATCTTACTGAACCAGTAACCCATATCATCAAAACTCTAGCACGAAGTTCGGTAATCTGATGGGTGAAACAAAACCATATATCTTACTGAACCAACCACCCATATCATCAAAACTCTAGCACGAAGTTCGGTAAGATAATGGGTGAAACAAAACCATATATCTTACTGAACCAACCACCCATATCATCAAAACTCTAGCACGAAGTTCGGTAAGGTAATGGGTGAAACAAAACCATATATCTCACTGAACTTAATGTTTAGGACAACGACACGGCAATCAAATGATGGCTGGACTAACAACATCTCTGACTTCTTTTTAACTGATCATTGAACCCATAACAGTTATTTCTGCACTATTGGGTTATGTGAGGGGGATGAATTTTCATGTAATCTTTGATTGCAGCGATTTGGAGAGTGAGTATCATCGGGCCATTAAACGCCAGAGAAAAACTTGTCCTAAATAATCTGTCAAGAATCTGACACTCTCTTATCATTTGAATCTTAGCAACACAATCAAAGTTAGTACTCAAAACACAACAAGAAAACTCTCTTAACATTTGAATCATAGCAACACAATCAAGCTTAATACTCAATACACAACAAGAAAACTCTCTTAGCATTTGAATCATAGCAACACAATCAAGCTTAATACTCAATACACAACAAAAAAACTCTCTTAGCATTTGAATCATAGCAACACAATCAAGCTTAATACGCAATACACAACAAGAAAACTCCCTTAGCATTTGAATCTTAGTAACACAATCACAACCAAGCTTAATACTCAATACATAACAAGATAACTCTCTTAGCATTTGAATCATAGCAACACAATCAAGCTCAATACTCAATACACAACAAGAAAACTCTCTTAGCATTTGAATTTTAGCAACACAATCAAAGTTAGTACTCAAAACACAACAAGAAAACTCTCTTAGCATTTGAATCTTAGCAACACAGTCAAGCTTAATACTCAATACGCAACAAGATAACCTCTTAGCATTTGAATCATAGCAACGCAATCAAGCTCAATACTCAATACACAACAACAAAACTCTCTTAGCATTTGAATCATAGCAACACAATCAAGCTTAATACTCAATACACAACAAAAAAACTCTCTTAGCATTTGAATCTTAGTAACACAATCAAGCTTAATACTCAATACACTACAAGAAAACTCTCTTAGCATTTGAATCTTAGCAACACAATCAAGCTTAATACTCAATACACAACAAGATAACTCTCTTAGCATTTGAATCATAGCAACACAATCAAGCTCAATACTCAATACACAACAAGAAAACTCTCTTAGCATTTGAATTTTAGCAACACAATCAAGCTTAATACTCAATACACAACAAGAAAACTCTCTTAGCATTTGAATCTTAGCAACACAATCAAGCTTAATACTCAATACACAACAAGAAAACTCTCTTAGCATTTGAATCTTAGCAACACAATCGAGCTTAATACTCAATACACAACAAGAAAACTCTCTTAGCATTTGAATCTTAGCAACACAATCGAGCTTAATACTCAACACAACAACAACACTCTCTTAGCATTTGAATCATAGAAACACAATCAAGCTTAATACTCAATACACAACAACAAACTCTCTTAGCATTTGAATCATAGCAACACAATCAAACTTAATACTCAATACACAACAACAAAACTCTCTTAGCATTTGAATCATAGCAACGCAATCAAGCTTAATACTCAATACACAACAAGAAAACTATCTTACCATTTGAATCATAGCAACACAATCAACCTTAATACTCAATACACAACAGGAAAACGCTCTTACCACTTGAATCTTAGCAACACAATCAAGCTTACAACTCAATACAAAACAAGAAACTCTATTAGCATGCAAAATTTCAAAATAATACTGTCACTAAAGAGCAATGTCCACAGCCGAAGGCTGCCAAATTTTTTTAAAATAACACCATCACTAAAGAGCAAAGTCCACAGCCTAAGGCTGCAAAATCTTTCAAAATAATAGTATCACAAAAGAGCAAAGTACACAGCCGAAGCTTGCTAAATCTTTTCAAAATAATATTAATGAGTAACTTCGGCAGCCGTGGGCTGCCAAATCTTTTAAACTAATACTATCACTAAAGCATGTCCACAGCCGAAGGCTGCTAAATATATTTAAAATAATACCATCACTAAAGGGCAAATTCCACAGCCGAAGTCTGCAAAATCTTTCAAAATAATACTGTCACTAAAGAGCAATGTCCACAGCCGAGGGCTGCCAAATATTTTTAAAATAATACCTTCACTAAAAACCAAAGTCCACAGCCGAAGGCTGCAAAATCTTTCAAAATAATACTATGAGTGAAGAACAAAGTCCACAGCCGAATGCTGCAAAATCTTTCAAAATAATACTATGACTGAAGAACAAAGTCCACAGCCGAAGGCAGCAAAATCTTTTAAAAATAAAGGTCGACGGCAGCAGAAAAAATTATAATTATAATATCACTAATTGACTTCAAACTTTAGAAGAGCAACATCTACATTCGGGAGTAGTGTGAATGATTAAGGAAGAGAAAGTCTAGTACGGTTTTCCGTACCATTTATTTTAAGTTCGGGGTGAAAAGTATTTTTATCTAGTGTAAGTTGGTCCGAAAAATCATAATATCTAGTGTAAGTTACGTCGAAAAGTCATAATATCTAGTGTAAGTTGGACATTTCTAGGAGGGGGGGACCTCCCCCCCTCCTAGAATTTTTTTTTCTTTCGATTTTTGGATTCTACGTTCCTTGAAACGTAAAATATCAAATTTTGAGGCGGGGTGATTAAAAATCACAAAAAATCAAAAAGTTCATTATTGAAAACAATTAACCAAAACTTACCTACTGCGTGTTTGAAGTGAGTGAATCTATTTATTGTTGCAACATGAATGTTTTCAATAAATTCACTACCCACATTCTGTATTGTAGCTGCTAGGAATATGCTAGTTTTAATTTTAGGGTAATTTTCGGTGATGAATTTATCTTGCATTATTCTTTCCATCAGAACTACATTCAGATTGACATAATCTGATTTCATAACATGATAGTCATTGAAAAACTTGGAAAATGGTGTTTTCTTAGATTTATTATTGTAAGCATCATAAAAACTAAAAATACAAAGGACAAAGGTTTACTATTTTAAATGTCAAAAAATGATTTGGACCCACGGTCCACGTTCACCCTATGCTAAACCACCTCAGCTAGTTAGGTCAGTTGGTATACTGACCGACTCATAATTAACGTAACTTGACGTGACAATGGCTAAACCTAGGATCTTGAAAATATTGGACAGTTTCATTCTAGTACTAGCTGTTTAGCCCGTGCTTCACTGCGGCCTATCGCTTGGCGCCTTAGAGTCATGGCCGTTCCCGTGCTAATAGTATTCTATGATTTCCCTTTCAAAAATCGGAAGCGAATAATATTCTATTTCTATCGAAAACGTTTGGACCGTTTTTTGCAAACTATGTTCCTATGTAAATTAAGGTTTAAAAGGACATCCTAAAACTTTCTCGCTTTTGGTTGATATATTGTCGCGACAAAATTTAAGATATCGAACCATGACCGGCTAAATTCGTTCAAAAATCGGAAAATCGGACGTAACTCGAAAACGGTTCGATATTTTTAATTCTGATATTTTTCCTGGTGTTTCAGACTATGGTTTCTGGGGGTGGTCCATTCTCATCAATTTTTCGATATCTCTTACCTTTTTGGCTAAACAATTAAGTGATACATACAAACACACATACATAAATTTATCGTTACATTGAGTTTTATTATTATAGATTAGTCCAATATAAGCAGCATTTCAGTTTGTATTAAAAATGCGGTAAACGTTTTACCGCATAACTTGGATTCCAACATTTTCCCTGTAGGACGCAATGGAGCCTTACAGGTAACACCGTTTTGGCGTAAAAAAGTTGTTTGTGATTCCTAAAAATATATTAAAATCCTCATAAACAACAAAATTTAAGTTGCAGATTTATTAATTTTTTATCTAATTCATATAGCAGTCATATGATTCGCTTGAGTGGCTACATTTTCCGCCATAACGGTGTCGCCTGTAGTGATTCATCTCCCATACGCTCCACAGTAAAAATGTAGGAATTAAACTTATGGGAAATTTACGTCTTTTTTATCAGAGTATTTTTTTTAACGTCTCTTTAACATCTATTGGTCATTCGAGACGGAGGTTTTACCCTCCATTCGCTGGAAACGTACAAACCAGCTAGCCACATTGACATCACCCAGCCCGGGTTGGGCCGGAAAAATGACCAGAATTACGAGGGCGCGAACCCACATGGTACAGCTTTGCTAGACGTTAAGAGATATCAAAAAATTTCCGGGATTTTCCCTAAAGAGCAATACTAATCTTCCAGAAAAAATATAAATTGCACTGTATCCTGTTTTTTATCCCACTAGGGCAAACTTTTCGATGAATGCAAAGAAAAGGACAGAATGAATTAATTGGCTAAAAAGTATTCCACAGACACGGGATTATCAATAAAGTTAGTGATCAGTTAAGCTCGTATTTGTCATGATTCCAAATTTTGGCACTATTTATTTGATGAATATTTGTTGAATTAGAGTGTTTGGTACATATTTGAGCCACTATTTTTGATGAGACTTTCAAATAAAATTATTATTCCACAGATGTTATTTGTTGCGCATGCTCATTATACCCACCATAGAAACCAGATATTTAGCTGTAATCAATATATTTTTGATATTTTCCAATAATTGAGGACTTGGCGTCCACAAACCCCTCGGAAATATTTTTAAAAGTACCTAAGATTAATGAAATAGTTTTCAGTTCCAGAAACTATGAAAAACGTGTTTGTCATGCGTTTAAACCATACTTAGACAAATTTTGGTCAATTTTTGTGTTTGATCAATACAATCAAATAGTTTGAAGTCAAAAAATGACAAAGCTTGACATCATGAGAAATAGTAGTTATATTACATGATCACATCTTGTACGTTGTTATGATGTCGAACCAAGTTCCCCCTATCATAATTATTATCATCATGTCCCTTTTTCTAAGGACCCCAAGTAATATCAGAACATAGCTGAGCTGCATAGCTACAATACGTAAAAGTACCTATAATCTTACCACTATGTAACTTACGGTATTTATAATCTCTAATTTAATTTCTTTTTAGTTAAACGGTTCCAGACAGATACTATTAATTTTTTTTGGAGTAAGTTACAAACTTAAAATGTGGTTTAATAAATTTAAAAAGTCTTTTTAAACATTTTAAGGGTGGGAGATAAATTAATTCACTTTAATTTCAATTTATTTTGGAAAAAAAAAACTTTTTCTTCCGTATTTATTGAAGAATTTGAATATATTAAACTGAAGTAGGCATCTTTGTTTGGAAGCCATAGTTGTACCAACATGAAAAAAGTAGCAAAAGTTACTAGGTTTTGATTGTCCAGTGCAAGTTTGTTTATTTTATTAATATAAGCGTTTAGATTAACCTCCCCCCCCCGAGAGGTTAGGAAACGTTTTGATCGGCCATGCCTCGATTAAACTTGTTCTTCTCATAAAGTCGCTCCCTAAAAACTCTTGCGCTTTCTCCAAAGTTTCGTCGATTTTCAAGCAATAAAATTGTGAATTAAACATTTAAAAGTGAGTTTTCTCGTATTTCCTACCATTTAATCGTGAAAATTAACCTTCCACTTTCAATTAATCCATATTTTAAGTTAGGTTTGTTGCTCAGAAAAAAATTAATAGTATCTGTCTGCTCCCAGTGAAACTAATAAAGTGTTATTAATTTTCATTCATTAATAAAGATTATTGTATTTTAGCTTTCCGAGTTGTTCTTTCTAAAACTCCATTCAGGACATCATAAAATACGCGTAATTTATATTATTCGAAATTTTCGGATTCAAACCCTTTGTGATGCAGATCTCTGTTTCAACTTACGCGAAATAGTTATGCATTGTGTCAAAGGGTTGTACATAAATTTCTTCAAGAATATTAAAAATCCTGTTATTCAATTCAACCAACGATTCGTAGTAGAGATCCACCATTGTGATCTGTGTTTCATCACCCCACTGAGGAATATTAGTTAGTTTGGACGGAAGGTCATAATTTTCATTTCTGAAGCGACATCCACATTTGTCTATGGTATTGACTGCTGTAAATTAGATGAAAATAGTTTGTTCGGAAAAAAAATGCAAGGTGCTGTTCGCAAGACTTTCCTTATCTATACATAAAAAAAGTTCATATCTTCTAGAGCAGCGATTCCCAACCTGGGGGAGATCGCTCCCCCGGTGGGGCGGTATGATATTTTGAGGGGGCGTTAGAGAAAAGGGACAGGTGAGGGAGGCATTAGAGGGAAAGGGGCGGTAAGGGAAGAGGGGCGATTAGAATCTCGGGAGCTATGGGACGGCGATAAGCATATCTTTGTCAATAAAATGATGAAACATTTAGTACGTTGCTACTACATATTAATGTCAGCTGGTTCTTCAAAGGTAACTGCTTACAGTGGTACTTTAGCATCATGAATAGTGTTGTTGAATTCCTGGATGGCATCGAGCCATACAAACACCTAACATTATGAACACAAAATGGTTCCTAGTTAAATACTTCTCTGATAGTACTTACCATGATTCAGAGTGCCGGCCATACAAACACCTAACATTATGAACACAAAATGGTTCCTAGTTAAATACATCTCTGATAGTACTTACCATGATTCAGAGTGCCGGCCATACAAACACCTAACATTATGAACACAAAATAGTTCCTAGTGAAATACATCTCTGATAGTACTTACCATGATTCAGAGTGCCGGCCATACAAACATTAAACATTATGAACACAAAATTGTTCCTAGTTAAATACATTTCTGATAGTACTTACCATGATTCAGAGTGCCGGCCATACAAACACCAAACATTATGAACACAAAATTGTTCCTAGTTAAATACATTTAGTTAAATACATTTCTGATAGTACTTGCCATGATTCAGAGTGCCGGCCATACACACACCTAATATTATGAACACAAATTGGTGCCAAGTGAAATACATCTCTGGTAGTACTTACCACGATTCCGAGCGTCGACCATACAAACACTTAACATTATGAACACAAATTGGTTCCAAGTAAAATACATCTCTGATAGATTGGGTTGTCACCTAATGGTTTAATGTACCTTGCATTGATCTCTGACTAATTACTCCTTGCTGCCACCTAATTTATAAATGCTGTGTATTCAAAATATTAGTGTGAGTTAATTAGCTGACATCTTTTTGGAAAACCATATGTTTTGTTATTCCAGTGGAGGCTTATGCTTTTCATTCAGGGGGGGTATATCGAAATATTAAGGCTACCCATCTAATTTTCGAAGTGAAATTTTGTGTCTTTCTTTAATACAGTCATACCTATCCCCAAATTCGCCAGTATAGTGCGTTTAAAACTTTGGGGGTGGGGGGAAGTTGAGGCCCTCCAACAAATAGCTACCTTAGAATCCAATTTTGTTTTAAGCAATTTCGGTGGGAAGCTATTTTGACATAATTATATAGACGCTAAACAGTGCAATCGAGTTACCATTTGTGTTTTGTTGGCGGTTTTCACGAATCCTGCTAAAAACCAATGAGCGAAACTCCAGATTTGGTCTCTGGGGACTAAATGTTTTGACCTTGAAAACTCAACATCGCAAATTTCAGTCCGTTACAATATTTTTTACTTTCTCTTCCTCCTGTAGACAAAGTAGGTATTGTGATTTTGCAAAAAAATTGAACATTTTTATTTTCCTTAGGTATCCGATAAAAAGGAAAGTATTTTATCGTAATGGGCTGAAATTTTCGATGTCGAGTTGTTAATGCCAAAACACATTTTCAGGTTCTCAGAGTCCAAGAGTTACAGTCTGTCTGTCTGTCTATCCGTCTGCCTTACACTTGAAATTTTATATGTATGTGTCCCAAAATGACCGGTCACCCTTAACTTTCGAACGGCTTGCAATTTTTGAATTTTGAAAAGCTGTAGGGATAGGAACAGGGCCATGGCGAAGGAAAAACTTTCCTTTTCGTTTTTTCAAAAAAAATATTGTGGAGCGGGGCTACAGACGTATAAATATTAATTTTTTAAATTTAATTTTAAGATTTGATGTAAAAGTTCCCTTATTGTGTTCCAAAAAAGTTCTCCATCTACCTAAACCATTGAAAGTGTACTCTTAAGAGGACAAAGGCTATTTTCGGGATAAAATCAAATCTCGTTTTTCTCAGGAATGTTAAAAATAAGACGTTTAGAAATCGGCAGGGTAGTTTTCGTTAGTGAAGAAAGGTGGTTTTGAGGACAAACAGTGATATCTCACAGAGGAGCTAGTAGGAAATAACTCGCATCTAAAAGTAATGGCATGTCCTATGTAATTGCATAGGAAATAACTCACATCTAAAATTAATGGTATGTCCTATGTAATTGCATAGGAAATAACTCACATCTAAAAGTAATGGTATGTCCTATGTAATTGCATAGGAAATAACTCGCATCTAAAAGTAATGGTATGTCCTATGTAATTGCATAGATTTTTCTCATTCCCCTGTCACCGCTGTGCAGGAATTGACAAGGTGTATGTTTTACCTTTACGCTAAAATATTTCCTTATTTTGGTTAGTTATCATTGTTTGTCCTAAATGACCTCCTTACTTCAGACTTTCTACCCCAAAAATGACGTTTTCTAAACGGCTTATTTTTAACTTCCCGAGAAAAATGATTGAAAATATTAGAAAGTGAGAATGGAGAATGGCCGTGTCTCTAAGGCCCCTGACGAAACGTTTAAAAGTTTCAATATACAGGGTGAACGCAAACACATACCCCACTCCCTAATTTCCATTGTCCTTGAAAAAAATAGCAATTTTAAGAATCGTAGAGAAGCACGGGCGAAACAGCTAATTACTGAATGGATGACTGATTATCGAATTATAGAGTTCTGTTTGCAAGGGGGTAAGTGAATGATCGGTGATGAGAGTGTGCTACAAGTAAGTGGATGATGATAATGGGGTGTGTACGGCAGTGAGCAATAGAAGGATGAGTGAGTATGGAAGTATATATGGAGGATATACACTTAAAGGGCGGTTATAGGAAAGTGAAATGGGACCAATACATAACAAGATGCATCAATATAGGTCAACGCTAAGTGGCAATAGAAGGATGAGTGAGTATGGAAGTATATACAATTAAAGGGCGGTTATAGGAAAGTGAAATGGGACCAATACATAACAAGATGCATCAATATAGGTCAACGCTAAGTGGCAATAGTTTAACTTACAACAGACGATCAGATTATTTTTTTCTTCGGGGGGTGACTTTACATTTAAATTTACGTAGAATCCAAATTGATTAGTGTACTGGAGCCCCCTATATGGGACAAACCTCACTATGGGACGGCCAAGTTACATTTATAAAAAATAAGAAAATTGTTATAGTTACGAGTCTGTACTAGCAATTTTCTTGCTTTTTAAAAAAATATTAGAAACATGGCCTACTTTGTCATTAACAATACATAAGTAGCTCTAATTAGTTTAAACATTAAAATGGTTTTCCTATAACATATGTGGTACATGAGCCAGCTGTCATCGTGTGTTTGCAGCTCTGCGTATGATGTGTGCCAAGGCCGTACACAGGGGGGGTCCGGGAGGGTTCAGACCCCCCCCCCCGGAGGGTTCAGACCCCCCCCCCCGAAATTTCAATGTTTTTTAAAAATACTCTACTTTGCACGTGACCTGTAATATTTTTTTTAAAAAAACAGCAAGAACAACAGCAGCAACAAAAACAACAACAACAGCAACAACGAAAATATCAACAACAACAAAACAACAACAACATCAACAAAATAACAAAAACATCAACAACAGCAGCAACAACAAAAACAACAACAGCAGCAGCAACAACAACAACAACAGCAACAGCAAAAACATCAACAACAGGAGCAACAACAAAAACAACAACATTAGCAGCAATAACAACAACATCAACAACAAAAACAACATCACCTTCCATGATAATCATTTTCAGGGAGGGGGGGAGGTCCGAAGCATTGACAGCCAAGCCAGAAAATCATTTTCTGTTTTGGCTGTCAATGCTTCGCCCCCCCCCCGAAATTTTTTTTGCGTACGTTCCTGATTTGTGCTACTTTCATATATTTACTGTTGTGTAGGGGATAGATATTCTATTGTTCTAGAAATTTAATTTGTTCGTTTCGTATCTTCTTGCTTCGAGAGTAAACTGTACTCAATGTAGTGGGATAATTTGGGCGGTAGAAACCATTTGATTTGTCTTTTGGTATTGCGTTGAATTTTTGATCAGATGATGTGCAGCATCAAAATTGTGCGAGAAGATTAAACGTTTAGATAGTAATATTATACCGTAACAAAAGATAAACCGTTAATCAATTACAAGATAATGCTAATTCCACAGATCCATAGCGATGTACATCTTTCAATTTGAGAAATGTCATTGATCCAAATCTACGTGGAGTAAGCCTTCCGAGTTCGAAAAAGTCTTTCCTTTTCTTACTTATTTTCCACATTTTTGGAAAAATTTGAGGAGCTATGGCAAAGATATGTAATGTAAATGTACATTTCTTTGTGTTATTATGTCACAATTTTAGTTGACATCATAGCATTACAAGGTATTCTGAACAATCATTCCAATATTACTAAGACTAAACTACACTTTAACAATTTCCTTTTAATGCTACCACTTGTCGCTATTACCATAGCTACTCAATTGTCCTCAGAAGGCTGAGTTACCCCCAATCACAACCAGCAAGTAGAAATTTTGAAAAAAACCTTTATCAAATTTTCGACCCGTCCAGGAATCGAACCCGGAACCTCGTTGGTGCAAGACAAGTGTGATGCGCACTCTGCCACGGAGACGTCTTTGGCAAAGACATACGAATATTGCAAACACTAATCAGCAAAGTCCTGTGACCATACGTACCTAGAAACGTAAAATATCAAATTTTGATATGTGCTGGCAGTTCCTAGCAGATTCAAAAGTTTCATTATTGAAAAATGAAAATTAAAACAAACTGAAATATTTTGTTAAAAGGGGATTTTTTTTATCTTAACGTTTCTTTAACATCTATGACAGGGGCGTACACAAGGGGGGGGCTGGCCGGCTATAGCCCCCCCCGATTTTTTTTTCGAGATAAGCCATCAAATGTGAAACGCGAGTGTATATCGTCTAACCCTGTTCTTCTATTTCAATGTCACGCAGAAAACACTTTTTGGGAAAGGTGTATCATACTTACATAACAAAGTGCAAAGTTAGGGCGATTTACCTTTTTTTCTACATATTTTCAAATTTTAAGTATAGTTGTACCTACCTTGCTTTTTATTATTACCTAGTATTGTGAGCTCCACTTTTGATTTCCATATACCTACATCCCAAAATGCACTTGTATATGTGTATGTGTGTGTACGCGATACAAACCATAGGGCTTTGCTACGCCTTTTATATTTAGAAACATTCGATTATTCGAAATATCGCCCCGGTCGCCTAACAGCCACCAGGACCTGATTTGAAAAGTGTCTTTGTAAAGCCCTATATTTACACATTATTTACATTATCTCTGTGTGAAATACATAGATGGGTTCAACGCCACGACGCAATTATGATACCTACTTGGTTTGCCCAGCCCCCCCCCCCCNCCCCCCCCCGAAAAAAATCCTGTGTACGCCCCTGATCTATGATCATTCAAAGAAGGTACCTTCAATTCGCTGGACCACGCTAAGAAATATTCCACGGGTAAAATATCCCTGACTTTGTTTACTTCCGAGGATCTTACGGGTGTATTCAACGTGCCATTGATGATGAAAGAAATTCTACAAGTTCAGGAAAAAACGGCAAAACGAAATTGCTAACATCAACGAAATTAAAAAAATATTTTTTTAATTTCGTGGTTAATTCCATAGGATCATTGCTGACATTTACACTCATCAGCACGTTTGTCCCATAACAAAAATACTTCCTGACTATTAAAATTGGAAAATTAAGCACAAAGTTAGGGCCGACCGGTGCAGGAGGAGTACACGTTTGAAATCTGGGCATGAAAACTGCTCTTTTATTTATTTTGGCTTAACGTCTCTTTAACATCTAATTGGTCATTCAAAACGGCGGTTTCACCCTCCATTCGCTGGAAACTTGCAAACCAGCTACCCACATTGACCTCACCCATCCAGTGTTGGGCCGGAAAAATAGACAGCATTACAAGGGCGCGAACCTACGTGGACACCCACATGGCACAACCTCGCTGGACGTTGCTTAACTTCAGTGATCTATCGGGACCTGGTGTATTCAATGTGCCATAGACGCTGGCGACTGCAGCCTTGCTTCTACTGACGGCTGTTAAAATAAAACCCTCTATGTTTGGTGTGTTTTCAGTGACCCGTTGCTGTCGCTTTTGCGTCGCCTGAAGGACAGAACAAGGTAAGATTGATTGCAGAAAGTAGATAATAGCTATTACAAGTGTATGTGTAGTTGTGTACAATAGGTATTAGAGTGAACCAGAGGCTTCAGGTCCAGTCCTACCAAAAGCCGAGTTTTGAAACACTCGGGTTTGGGTATAGTATTAACACAGGTTGACACAGTGTTAGATGAAACACTCTGAAAACACGTCGTGGTAGGATCGGGCCTCAGGGGTCACCAGTGACGTAATCAGTTATGCCATTAGCATGGGCTTACCTTCTTATAACTTCCTTCTACCATGATATTAATATATATTCAATGAATAGAGGCATAGCCGTAAAAACGTTTCCTAACCTCTCTAATTGGGTTATAATTGGTTTAGACACATCTCTCCGATGTCAGATCATGTTCCTCAGGACGCTACACAAGGCCCGAATAGAGCAACAGTTTTTCCGAATCGGTGCAAGAATTTTTTAGGGATCAACTTCGTTTTTTACCGGAAAAAAAACTTCATCATTTAAATGATGTAAAGGACTTACGTGAGGAGAATCAAACAATCATACTCTGAGAACCGTTCACTTTCAACTGCCCCGAGAGTTGGTAGAATTTGTCCCAAAAAACCTTATTTCCCTCTTTCCTCTGATGACTATTTTCTTTCTTTGGATAAACCATTAACACTAAATAATATTGGGTGTCTCTGGTGACATTACCCACAGAAAGCTACTAAAAATTGGACTACTCAATCTCAAACAGTAGATCCTTACAAAAAGTATTGAGATCTCACAAAAAACAAAAATGTAAAAGAAGCCAAGTTCCAATGCCCAAAAAGTTCTGCCTTTAAAAGTACTGAGATCTAAAATGAGGCCAAGCTTTTCCATGAATGGCCAAAAATAAATGTATCTGAAATTATGTATATGCCCAGCTTGTTTCCAAATAACCGCAAACAAGTGTATTTAATGATCTAAAATATCGGATGCCCAACTATCAAAAAATTCAAAATTTTACGACGGGAATATTTATGTTCTTTGCAAAAAATTAGTGAAAATTTTCACATTTACTTGGCATTTTTTGTGGCTTGAGTTTTATGCAAACGCACATAACAACTTGCCAAGTAAATGTGAAAATTTTCACTAATTTTTTGCAAAGAACATAAATATTCCCTTCGTAAAATTTTGAATTTTTTGATAGTTGGGCATCCGATATTTTAGATCATTAAATACACTTATTTGCGGTTATTTGGAAACAAGCTGGGCATATACATAATTTCAGATACATTTATTTTTGGCCATTAATGGAAAAGCTTGGACTCATTTTAGATCTCAGTACTTTTGTGCAAGAATTATACAATACTATGTTTAACAGGTATATGTTGTTCAGGCACAGAAAAAAATCAACCCCCCTTCAGAATTTTAGGCTAGAACCATCTACGATTTGGAGCAAAGTGTACGGCGGGAGTTCCTTTTTAAAACGTGAAGTTTGTGATCCCCTGTATGGTTAATTAGTTCACATTTAAAACGGATGAATCCCATACAGGCTGATTCATAATTATATTTTCATACGTTAACCACACATTCTCTGGACCATTGGGGGGGGGGGGGGGGGGGGGGGGTCAACTTTTATCAACTCTGAGAACCACGCCCTTTGCTTTTTTAAATACGCCTTTCCTGTTTGACCTATTGGAACAAGGGAAAAAATCATTCACAGCACTAGATGTCAGCGTCCTTCTGATATAGAAATCATGTTCATTACTCTTTCAGGGCCGGCCACAGGAGGGTCAATTAAAAGAAAATAGGCCATAAGTTTTGAATGGTAGTTATAACCAATGTTATTTTAAACAAAAAAAGGCTGAATATTTTTTTTTCTGAAATCAACGCAAGTGCTTGCAATTTAAAACTAATTTGCGCTTTCCATATGAAACTGATTAAAAATACATGCTCGTTTTTTAACACTTATTGAAGCCAGAGTGGCCATATTGAACATTTGCTGTAAAATACTCATGTCATTAGGTATCATTTTTAAGTTTAAACCCCCCCTCCCCCCAAATTTTAGAGTGNTTTATTCTGGTGACGATTGTTTGTGATGTCTTTTTAATGTATTCGCCGAAGGTGGGGACGTTTATTTGGTAGATGCCCCTTTTGTCAGTTGGTTTTATTATGTCTTACTGATCACATAAGGCGTTCTTGAAAATTGTAACTCGATGCGAGTCGAGATCGGGAGTCGACTCATTATTGAGTCCACTCGTGAGTCGAGTCGTGTCATGTCGACTCACCTAAGTGAGTCGAAAATTCCATCCCTAAACCTAACTAACTGACAAGGGAAAACGGATGGATCGAAAATTAACACGCACGTTGCTTCAGTTTCATATTGGAAGGGTAATTAGTTGCTTACCCAAAATTTTCCATTTCAAAATTTCAAGAACTTGCGTTGATTTCAGAAAAAAAATATTCAGACCTTTTTTTATTGGTTCATTATTTTCAATAATGAATGAAATTTTGGAATCGTCACAAAAAAAAATACCTCACCTCAAAATTTGATATTTTACGTTTCAACGTACGTAGAATCCAAAAATTGAAAAAAAAAATCCGTTTGTCCGCCGCGTCGTGATGGGCACTTTTGCCACTTAGCGTTGACTGATTTGGATGAAATATAGTATATAGGTCCCATCTGGGCTCTAATCGTGCTGCAAAACTTTTGGGTGCAATTAAATATACCGCTGCCGTTTTATTACCGCTTTTTAGCGGTTTTCATTAATCCTATCTAAAAAGAGAATCTAAAAAGAGAATGATAAGAGCCAGAGACTTCAAATTTGGTATATAGGTCAAATTTAGGGTCTAATTACGACACAGACTTGCAATTGTCACGAGAAAAAAAATTACCACCCCTAAATTTTTTTGAAGGGGGGGGTATTTTTTTACCTAGTAAAATAATAAACCCTTGTGTCACATCAATTGGCAGAGTTTTTTTTCGATTTTTGGATTCTACGTACCTTGAAACGTAAAATATCAACTTAACTAAATCTAAATTATCAACTAAAAAAGTATTTTTCAAACGATAAAAAATATTCAAATTTATTAAAAATTGAAAGAAATTAAAGAAAAAAAACATACAACAAACAATTTCTTTTCAAATAATATAGAATATGTAACAAAAAGAATATCAGATATTTTTAAGGGTTGTGACCCGTAAAATATATTCTTGACTAAATCTAAATTATCAACTAAAAAAATAGTTCTCAAACGATAAAAAATATTAAAATTTATTAAAAATTGAAAGAATTTAAAGAAGAAGAAAACACAATAAACCATTTCTTTTCAAATAATATAGAATATGTAACAAAAAGATTATCGGATATTTTAAGGGCTGTGACCCGTAAAATTTCGTAAAATATCATTTTAACTAAATCTAAATTTTCAACTAAAAAATAGTTTTCAAACGATAAAAAATATTAAAATTTATTAAAAATTGAAAAAAAAATAAAGAAAAAAACACACAACAAACAATTTCTCTTAAAATAATATAGAATATGTAACAAAAAGAATATCGGATATTTTAAGGTCTGTGACCCAGCGGCCGTGCAGGCGCAACTTCGGTATTTCGGTATGTGGGGGACGTTATTTAATTTGATAAAACATCCTGTGTGATTCATCCATTCAACCATTGCAGTGCGGGGGACTTCTCGACAGCAATAAATGTTATTATCACTTGAAGAATTGATTTGACATTGCTGTCGAAATATCGGTATGGAGGGGACATCTCGACAGCAATAAATGTTATTATCACTTGAAGAATTGATTCGACATTGCTGTCGAAATGTCCGTATAGAGGGGACATCTCGACAGCAATAAATGTTATTATTACTTGAAGAATTGATTCGACATTGCTGGTGAAATGTCCACTGTACTTGGGGATACGATATCGATAGCAAAGTATCGATACTTTACTTGGAAGTAGTATCGTTAGAAAAATATCGATACCAGAAAAGTATCGACAAAAAAGTATCGACAAAAAAGTATCGATACCGCGCAGTATCGATACTTTTCTAGCATTTTGTATAAGGTTGAAATACTCGGGGTTCTCAAGAGTTTCAATCGTCATCAAAGGTTTTTAAGTGCTCCAAAAACAGTTTCGCTTTAGGGAAGACAATACAATGTATTAACTAGGGCTTCCAATCCCGCATGCGGGATTGATTTTGAATCCCGCATGGGGGATTTGAGCTTAATCCCGCGGTAACCCTCAATATTATATTTTTTTCTCAGTAGGTAGGTATATCCTCATACATGCACCATCTACGCTAACTGCTTTTACATATATTTGCATGATCTTTGACTACAATCAACCAAGTGTTGTGTTTATAAAAATCTGGTGTGAACATCACACGACTTTCCTTCTCTATAAAAAAAAAATATTGTAATGGGCTGAAATTTTCGATGTTGAGTTCACGTTTTGAAGCCCCCAGAGCGAAAATATAATTATATATTACACATCTTGATATATTACACTTGAACCTAAGTTGTATTTTTCAATTTCTTATATGAAATTGATATGAATTGGCACCAAAGTTCAAGTTCTAGCTCTTTCCATTCTGGTTTTAGGCGGAACCGCCAAAAAGTGGCCTTCAACCTCTTATTAGCGGCCAACAATATATTTCAATTTAACCTAAGTTGTATTTTTTAATTTCTTGTATAAAATTGATATGAATGGGCCCAAGTTTAAAGTTCTAGCTAATTACCGTTCACATTTTAGGAGGATATGCGAAAACCACTAAAAAACGGCATAAAACCGCCAACGGTACATTCAATGTCCATATTATTTTGCCGTTCATGGCATAAAACTGACATACATACCAA
>CM022882.1:9961532-9983468 GCA_012654025.1 Pachypsylla venusta | reverse complement strand
TTATCCAATTTCGAGTTATTGGGAGTCGACTGCATCAAAAAAATCAAGTTGTTACTAAAGATGATTGTATCTTTCAGAATGGGAGAACTAGTGATTGAGCTATATTGGAAACATGCCCCCAACACCTGCAGGAACTTTGCTGAACTTTGCAGAAGAAATTACTATAATGGCACCAAATTTCATAGAATAATTAGAGATTTCATGATACAAGGTACGTACAATATTGGTACACCTACTCCGATGTTTTTATAAGTCAACTCCAAACAAATATTGAAACATCTGGTACTGATTTATACAAAAATGAAAAATATAGTTTATGAAAGAATTATAAATTGTAAAAAACAAGTAATGAACTGGCAATAAGGTAGTAAGTAGAATTTAGTTTTAAACTCTTCTTTTTTTATTAGGTCTTCGCCACATGTCTGGCCGAGCTCATGAAGAAATATGTCTATTTTTTATAATTCTAAACAGTGCTGTATCTTCATCCCGTGTAGGTCTAAAATCCTAACTGAAAAAATAATAAATACTGAAAAATATAATATAATAAGGATGTTGTTGTACGTACTTGATCAGGAGGTGATTTTTTTTACTGTCAACCAATAGAGCAAACAAGATTATTTCAGAACAGACAAAGATAATCAATCATCTCTTCCGTCGGATTTGGTTTACTGACCTTACTTGGTTTCTTTTGTAAAATGTTATGTAAATGTATATTTATTTGTGTTGTTATTATGTCACAATTTTAGTGAACATCATAGCATTACAAGGTATTCTCAACAATCACTCCAATATCTACACTTTAACAATTTCCTTATAATGCTACTACTTGTCGCTATTACCATAAATACCTACTCAATTGTCCTCAGGAGGCTGAGTTACCCCTAATTACAACCAGACCAAGTAGAAAATTTGAAAAAAGGAATCGAACCCGGAACCTTCTTGGTGCAAGCTAAGTGTGATGCGCACTCTGCCACGGAGACGTCATTCTTCCGTCGGATTTGGTTTGCCGACCTTACTTGGTTTCTTTTGTGTGTGTCTCTGTGTATCTTGATGTTTTGATCCTAGCATAGTTCTGATAATTGTGGGTACATATAAAATCGAATAATGTGTTTGTTCTCCAGTCTTTCTGAATTTGTTTCTAGGTGGAGATCCTACGGGGACTGGAAGAGGCGGAACTTCAATTTACGGAAAACAATTTAACGATGAAATTCATGAAGAATTGAAACACACAGGAGCGGGAATTCTTTCAATGGCCAATTCTGGGCCAAACTCAAATGGATCTCAATTTTTTATTACTTTGGCACCTACTCAATGGTTAGATGGAAAACATGCTATCTTTGGTAAGTAAAATTTTCTTACCTTTCAGTTGCTTACTCTCATTAGACGTATCTTTTCCTGGCACGGTAACCCTCGATTGCTTCTCACAGTATCAGACATGCTTAGAAACTACAATTTGCTTGTGACTTTTTATCTTTGGATGGAAGCAGATTTTTTTTAAAGGCTAGATGCCCTTCCTAATACCAGAATCCTCTGTATTTACACTGGCTTAGAACCCTCACCTAATGAGGCTGACTTGCTCCCCTTGGTGGCTATATTTACGGTAAATTCGTGTACAAAAATCAAATATTGAGGAAGCTATACTGCTTGCAGAAGGTTAATGCAGTCGAAGTAGTATAACATGTATTGCGGTGGTAAATTTATTAACATTTCCAGGTCAAATTCATTCAGGTATGACTGTAGTGATGCAGTCGGAGTAGTATAACATGTATTGCGGTGGTAATAATTAAATGTTTTATTAACATTTCCAGGTCAAATTCATTCAGGAATGACTGTAGTGATGCAGTCAGAGTAGTATAACATGTATTGCGGTGGTAATAATTAAATGTTTTATTAACATTTCCAGGTCGAATACATTCAGGTATGACTGTAGTGATGCATTCGGAGTAGTATAACATGTATTGCGGTGGTAATAATTAAATGATTCTCTTGATGTGTAAACTAGGCCGAGATTTTTTTTGTTTTATTTAATAAGAAAAGGAGCGATAAGTGAGGGTCTCCACATGGCACGGTTCAAGATGGTTGGTTCTTCGCACCGGGGCTACCTGTGTCTTCGGGCACGGCCAAAGACCATCAACACCATTCCGACGACAACTCACTGTGTATTTCTTCCGTTGGAGCTGTTCATCTCAGCCGTGCTCCAGATGCTTCTTCAAAGAGTAGGTATATAAATCCTTGCTGAGCCCAGAAGTGTCTGATCGTTGTCCTCTATGTATGCTGTTCATGATGTAAATCATTTATTCAACTATCCATCAAACCCAACCAATCTAGAGCCGTCAGCATTATGACAGATTCTGTTGGAGTGGCCGCCCCACTTGGCCTGGAGACACAGTGAGAATCGTTGAGAACGTTAACAACAACAACATGACACCGCTCATCTTCTCACTCGCCTCCAAAAACCCACCTCCCTTGTCGTCATTGACTCATGGTGGAACCCAGTGAAAGTGGTGGAGTTGTCATTGACGAACCTGGCTGACTAAAGAGATGAAGACTACTACAACAACCACAAAAAAGTCCTCACGATAGTTTGGTCCACGTACCGAAATAACTTGGAGTTAACCAAAGTCCATCACTAGGAGCAACACATGTAGTTCACTACTCTTGTCATAGTTTTCTGGAACACCTACCAGATGAGTGGAAATAAACATAATCCAGGTGTCTTAGTCAACTCCACAGGACTGACACCATTGTCAGTATTTGTGTGGATAGATCCTACAGAATCATTATAATTTGGTGCAACTGCTGATACCATTACTATTATTTACTACCACTACGAAAAAAAAAATACCTCATCTTTTCCCCATAATATTAAACCTTTTGCCATGAAAAATGAAGATATGTCCAAAGTTAGTTAGTTTTATAAATTTCAATAAAATATTGTGTATCAACTACAAATAATAAGGCGAGTCACGAGCGCTTTCGTCTGTTACGACATTCTCAAGTTGAGAATGGTAAATATTTCTGGGCACAAGTTGAAATTTATAAAACTAACTAACTTTGGACATATCTTCATTTTTCTGAACCGACATACACTTTAATCCGCTTGTGGCTAGAGTGCACCTATGTTGTGAAACGTTTTCAGTCCATCCTGTCTACTCCATTCAAGTCTCCTGAAAAATTACATTTTATTTACCTCCGACGCCATTGTATTAGGCAAGCATAGGGGTCTAGTTCATATTTGAAGCTCGACTTTATTGTGAGCCTTATCTTAGAGGATCTGTACTAGAAAAAAAAACTAAGCTCATGTGAGTGGTTGGCAGTGCTTTATTTATTACAATTTTGTACAAAAATATATTTTATATATTTTTTATATGCTTAAAACTAAGTGTTTATTGTTCTGAATGGCCACAGAAAAATAAAATGCACATTTTATTTATTATTTGTTATCGACTACAGTAGAACTTTGTTTGGAAATCCAAGGAAAACGACAAATGATTCGTTATGCTTATGTGGACGTTATATCTGGCGGAATATATGGTTAAAATCAAATCCTGGTCAGGTTGAAAATTTTAAAAAAGTTTTTTTCCTAGTTTCTTACTTAGTCTGGTTGTGTTTGGAGGTAGATCGGTATCCTGAGGACAATTCAGTAACTATGGTATAGCGGTAAGTTGTAGCATTGAGAGATAAATATTAAGTAGAGTTTAGAACATGGTCATATTGGAAAGATTGTTAAGAATACTTTGTAATTCTATAAACATTTATGTCATTAAATTTACATTATTTTTTACAATAAACCCTGAAATATCTTTACATAAAGTTTTTTTTTTTTTTTTTTTTTTTTTTTTTTTTTTTTTTTTNTTTTATTTATTATTTGTTATCGACTACAGTAGAACTTTGTTTGGAAATCCAAGGAAAACGACAAATGATTCGTTATGCTTATGTGGACGTTATATCTGGCGGAATATATGGTTAAAATCAAATCCTGGTCAAGTTGAAAATTTTAAAAAAGTTTTTTTTCCAGTTTCTTACTTAGTCTGGTTGTGTTTGGAGGTAGATCGGTATCCTGAGGACAATTCAGTAACTATGGTATAGCGGTAAGTTGTAACATTGAGGGATAAATATTAAGTAGCGTTTAGAACATGGTCATATTGGAAAGATTGTTAAGAATACTTTGTAATTCTATATACATTTATCTCATTATTTTTTACAATAAACCCCGAAATATCTTCACGTCACGTGTTCAACGGATATATTGTTTGATTGTGTGAATAGTCTAACATTTCATTTTGAAGTATCTTCACGTCACGTGTTCAACGGATATATTGTCTGATTGTGTGAATAGTCTAACATTTCATTTTGAAGTATCTTCACGTCACGTGTTCAACGGATATATTGTCTGGTTGTGTGAATAGTCTAACATTTCATTTCAATAACCATCATGTGTCTTCTAAATTTCTGGGAGGTCTGACGTCACAGTTTCGTTTTATACATTCCACTAACCATCGAATACCCTCATCGATTCCTTCTCTGGAAGAACAATAATAATAATAAATAGATAATACGGTAATAATAGTACCTTGAAACGTAAAAATATCAAATTTTAAGGGGGATATATTTTAGCCAATAAAATAATAAACCCATATGTCACATTGGCAAAGTTATAATTATTTATTTATAATTAGCGTTTGTAGATGAAGATAGCCGAGAATTCTGCATAAAAAATAACGGCGACAACGTTGCCTCTCCTCCTGCCCATAATTGTAAACAAAGCAGTTAGCTCTTCTGTCGTGTCTCAGTTCTCATACTTTGAACTGTATTGGCTCCATCAAATACGATATTACCTACTTATAATCAATTGATTCTTACCCAGTAAACGCTGATACAGGCATCACCATACAATCTCTTCGACTATCAAATACGATATCAGCTACTTATAATCACTTGATTCTTACCCAGTAAGCGCTGATACAGGCATCACCATACAATCTCTTCGACCAATCAGGTGCGAGTTCTTATTAAATATCGGCTTCACTTCGCGTACTCCCATACAATCATGAATATCTTGTTTATTAGCCAAAACTAAAAGTGGCACACCAATCAAATTTTCATTAGATATCATTTTGTCTGAAAAAGAGTAAAGAAACATTTGATTTTTTTTCCGCATCCACTTTTACAGATATTCGTATATTTCTGAGCTAAATTCCTCTTTAGGGATGTATAAGCTTCTAAACCTAAGCCTCAACTGGGCTCTTTGTGCTTGGAAAGTAGCCTGTGTGCCTGCCTAAGACCAAAGATCTGAGCAAGCATGATCGCATGCACGTATATAGGGAAGGTACCCCTAGTTTTTTTAAGCGGGCGGTGTTTCTTAAATTTCATTATACCTAATAATGTAAAAAATCAAATGAATGGTGATCCGCTATGTCCTTTTTCCCATTGACAGGAGGGGGGGGGCTAAATAATTCTCAACCCTGAGACTAAATAGCACTTTTTTTCGTCATCACGCTTATAAAATCGCTTATCACCCTTATGAAAGGTATTTGTGGTAAGCTCTACAGCTTTTAACAAATTAGGTATCGTACCTCGATAAACATTGCATTAAAAAGCACTGCCCAGGACTCGAACCCCCCGGTCTCTAGGTTACGAGTCCCTCCCACTCCCACTACAAATTTTCTATTAGGTATATTGTGCGATTGTGCCCCCGCAAAACAAGATATCCGCGCATGCTTGATCAGCTTTTTGGTTAGGCATTTTTCGTGGATGTCAAGCCTGGGATGTAGCTGTCAAGTAGGAATTTGTAATCATTACTACTGACGCAATTCCTGAATGTTAGTTAATTTATTAGCATAAGAAAAATAAAATATATATATGAAGGAAATAAGGTTTTCATTGTGTTAATCTTATGGCCCAAAACTGGTTCTAAAACCTTAAGCGTTGTTCGGACTCTCAGGAAATTGAGTTTCATTCATGCAAAGCATAAGCCGTTGAAATTTTAGTACCTACTGGGAAATTTTCTAAACCATAAAAAGGAAATCCCATGATAATGCCTAAGGTAAAATTAGAAAGTTAAAACAATGTATAGTAAATTGTTTTTCATGAGAACACCCTCATACAAATGTACCTATGCGCCACACGACAACAAAAAATTGTGTCGAAAAAAAGTGCTGTTGGGGACGGGGAGTTAGAAGTATCCCTCGTTACACGTGGCACAAAATGAGTTTTCTCGAGTATCTAGCTACCTAGGCTTCTTCCAAAGATGGTCACCATATAACCAAGCTTACCAAAAGTCTCCTTAGATTCTGCTATCCTATTTCTGTCATTTGAATCTACAACGTAGATTATAGCATGACATTCTGCATAATACTGTAACACACACATTCATCAAAAAATTAGAATTTTAAATTTGAAACTTAACAAAAAAAAAAGAGAGAATAGCAATCGCATAATGGTTATGGAGCCCATTTTGAAATCACGTGATTTGAATTGATAAAAGAATTCAAATGTGTTGGAGCGTGGTTTCAGATTTAGCATATGTATGTACTTTCATTTATTGAGATTTAATAAATAACAAAAATGTTCTCGGTTTCTCATCGTGTTATATTTGAACTGTTTCGCCATTGATGTCCGTAATTTTTGGCTAAGATATTCTTAGCCAGCGTCTATGGCACGTTGAATACACCAGTTTTTGTTCCGTTCGATCACTGAAGTTAAGCAACGTCCAGTGAGGTTGTACCATGCGGTTGTCCACATGGGTTCGCGCCCTCATGATGCTGGCTATTTTTCCGGCCCAACTCGGGCTGGGTGAGTTTTTGGACCCTATTGTGCCACCCGGGACCATTTTAACTGAGGAGTGATATCTACAAACATGTTCACAGAACTACTAGCATTACTGTCTCCTTTAAACTCATGTTTATCGAGATTACGTACTTACCTTGTCCCAGAGAGATTGTAGCTCTAACTGACCGCCAAGATCCCAAAAGTTAAGTCTGACTGTATTTATGTCGATCTGACCAATATTAAGTCCAACAGTTGTCGTAATTTTAGATGGATTCATACCCTTGTAGTTTTTAGTAAATTTAGTTTTAGCAGATTCCAAATATGTCTGAAACACAAAAGGTGGTTATCAATTAATTCCAAAAAGTAGCCACCAAGGAGAGCAAAAATTAAAGCCAAAAAAAAAAATAACACNAAATAAAAGCAAAAAAAAAAAATACCACTAAGGAAAATTTGCTCATGACCGTTTTATAACCCCAACCCAAGGGAAAATTGCTCATGCCCTTTACCTAACGCTACCACTAGGAGAAAATTGCTCATGCCCGTTTTATAACCCCAAACCAAGGGAAAATTGCTCATGCTCTTTACCTAATGCTACTACTAAGGGTAAATTGCTCATTCCCATTTTACAACCCCAACCCAAGGGAAAATTGCTCGTGCCCATTTTCCCATGCAAAACGCAATTTCATAGATTTAGGTTTCGTTTAATTACATAGAAGTTCCTGTTGGGAGGAGGGAAGTTTAGTCTAGTTAGACTGGATTAGGTTAGGTTAGATTAGGTTTAAATGCATTAAGTTAGGTAAAAAAAACGAACAAATTTTAACCCAACTCACCCTAACTACGCTAAACTCCCCCCCCCCCTTTTNACCCCCCCCCCCCCCTTTTTGACATTTCAATTTTTCTCTTTTTGACATTCAATCTTAGTAGGTAACTTTTTTCATGTTGGTACAACTGCGTCGCAGGATCGGCTTGCAATCAAAACAAAAATGTCTACTTTAGTTAACATGTTCAAATTCTCCAATAAATACGGAGAAAAGGTTTTTTTTTTTTTTCAAAATAAATTAAAATTAAAGTGAATTAATTTATTTTCCGGAGCTAAAACGTTTAAAAAAACTTTTAAGATTATATTAAACCACATTTTAAGTTTGTAACTTGCTCCAAAAAAAATCAATGATACTTGCCTTGAACCCTTTATATACTTCGTCTCCGAGTTCTCCCCATACATAGGAAACAATCATTTTTATCCTGAGGTGTGAAGTTTTTCTTCTGGAAGTAACTGAAATCGACAATGTAAGCTGTGGCCTATAATGTTCTCTTTGTAGCTAGGTACCGCTATTTTTTTACTTGGTCGCACAGATGTCTATGATTTTTTTATCGTTCATTTTCACATAAAAAATTTGTGTTAAATTAGTTATGTACTTACTGTTTTTCCTGCATTATCCAAACCTAAAATCAATACACAAAACTCATCTTTCCTTAACATATATTTATAGAATCCTGATACGAGTGTGTACATTGTTTAAATACAATGTTTTGTTCTAATCGAAGAGCTTTTAATGATTTAGAATAAATCTATTCTCATCATTATACAAATCAGTCAATCAGTGCCTATACCTTTTAGCGTATAAGCTAATTAAGTAATAAATCTATAAGCTTATCTTTTATGTTTAACACATCAGAAATTATTTCCAAATTTATTTGTTTACATAGAAGAAGTTAACCAAACCTTCCTAATCCAAAAATATTGGTATCCAAAAATTAATCTCGTTGGATACGACTCCATGCAGAATTTGAGGGTCATTTCGATAGAAACATTCTGATACAAGCAAGGTAGGTATGACAAATGATGATGTGACAATAGAGCCGCTGCTTAGCCAATATCCGCGACCGAGTTGTTAAGGCCAGTGACTGCCAATTTGTCTGAAGGTTGTGGGTTCGAACCCCGCCCGGAGTGAGAGGTTTCTGATCGAATGTTTTCCTTTTCGGAATGACATGGATGTAAAAAAAAAAGTNACCTGTGTGAATAACCGGATTTCCCAAGTACGTTTTGGATTGGAGTACGTTATCCTTTCGGCCTGTGTAACCGAATAAGCCAACGTCTACGGCACGTTAAATACACTAGTTCCCGTTAGATCACTCAAAGTAACGTACAGCGAGGTTGTACCATGTGGATGTACACGTGGGTTCACGTCCTCGTGATGCTGGCTATTTTTCCCGCTCAACCCAGGCTGGGTGAGGTCAATCTGGGTAGCTGGTTTGCAAATTTTCAGCGAATGGAGAGTAAACCCTCCGTCTCGAATGACCAATAGATGTTAAAGAGATGTTAAGCCTTTAAGCAAAAATTTAAAAAAATTGGATGCCAATCTTTATTAGGTACATATAAAATATAGACGTTTTCTTTAAAAATTCCCACAATTCTTCAAAAGACCCGATCCTGGTAAGGTTCACTTTTATCACCTTCGACGAACATGGACCGAGTGTAAGGGAATTTCATTTTTTAAACTAATTAATTGGTCCTATAGTGGTCTTTAGTTTGGGAAGCACTGACTGATAATGAAACCGCGGGTCTAGAACCGGGGAGGAGTGTTTGGCAAACTTTCTTAAAAAAAATCGCTTTTTTACAGCCGTCATGGATCTCTTTTGGACGCTTGTAAATACGCAATAGAGGCATGACCGTAAAAACATAACCTGTCTAATTGAGTTAAAAATTAAAATTGTTTAAAAAAATTCAAAAGTTTACCAAACATCCCTCCCCGGTTCCAGAACCAGAAACTACACTCAGTTTGCTGTCTTTTCACATGTAAACAATGTTATCACTCAAATGTCACCTAACCTGTGCAATGTGCACCCAACCAGAAGAATAATGAGTAATATTGAAATTGAAGATATTTGTGTTGAATTTTTTTAAATCAAAATTTTAATTTGTACTTTGTATTGTTGATTTAAAAAAGAAAATATCTGGTATGGATTATTTGAAATAATTTTACGCAGCAGTCAACGATGATAGGATGTAGTGTTTAAACATCGGTGCTATTGAAAATTGAAAGCTCGGACCAAACCTTTCCGAACCAATTAAGTGTAATATGTATCTGTGTGCCGTGCTTGTTATGTGTGATTGCCAATTTTAGTCCGATTTTCAACCAAAACTTAACATGTTTCTAAGAGCGTAAATATAACAACTAGGTAGTTCTGAAAATTAATTGATTTAAAGAAAAAGTTGAATTTGATCAGTATACAAACCACCTCGAAGTAATGCCTTGCGGTCCGGAGGTGGTTATCTTTATTTTCCTTAAAAAAGTATACAAATGAATTTGCGACGGCCATGCCTCGTTGACAAAATCACTATGTTGTATGATATTTTTAGTTTACATTTACACGGCCATGGTTCTATAATATGAACACCAAATTTGTTGGGTAAAACATGTTAGGAGTAGAATTGGTTAGATTACAAAAAAATAAAATACATGTTGAAGTCTGCGCAAGTAAACTGAGCAGGTCCTACACATCTTAACAAACTCTGGTAGGTTCATTATTAGGGTTTAGATATACTAGTATGTTTTGCACTTTTCTTTAATAAATACCTATAACCATGAGAAATATAAGTTATTTAAAAAAAAATTCATTTCAATTTAAATTTCAGGTCTATTTTGTTATATTTACACTCTTAGAAACATATTAAAACAATGAAGGTTGAAAATTAAAATTCTTCACTTCATCTTTTTTTTATTCTTGGTCAAGTAAAGATATAGTAATTTTTAACCTTCATTATGGTTTTACTTGACATAGTATCCCAATTTAAACAAGTTGTTCAATCAAGTTTGGTCATAATCGGACTACGATTGGCAATCTAACATAACGACTCAGACCCCTAAAGTAGTGTTTTTTCTCTTCAATGATGTACATTCATTGTTTTATTTTTTATACAATTTTGTTTGGACTAGGCCTTTTATTGATTAAAAAAAACTACAAGCCAGAGTACATCAGGAAACATTTCTACTGGTTTGTAGTTCTTTTTATCATAGGCGAAAATTCTTTGTCTACTTGTATTTTTCTTATACGTTCATTCTGATTCTACCCCTAACTTGACTGATAAAAATTCACATAGGTGAACATTCCTAAACCTCCACATGTTTCTAAAATATGTTTTCGGTCAAATCGTGTACTTGATTTTCAATATATACACTTCCTCTCCCGTTCTGATTTTAAGAATTTTATGACCTTATTGTGTAAATCGAATGCACCCTAATCGAACATTTAACCTCTTTCTCTTATTTTGCTTTACTTATTTAATATTTTTAATTTACTATATTTGTCTGGACAGGTACACAACTTTTCAATATGTCTTACAATCCATTCTTCAATAAAGACTCACTAAACAATCCCATCATAGAAATAGATTACAATGATACTCAAACTTATGAAAAAGAAATCTCTGAACTTTATAGTTATTCTGAATACAAAGAATTTCTTCTTTATTTAAATGAATTTAATAAATTTTTAGAAGAAAAAAATGTCAAGACTTGGTTTTATTCTTCAGAACAAATTAAAATTGATTTGATCAATTGTTTAATTGATAGAATGGGAAGTGTAGATTATAATCATAGACGAAAAGCATTGTATTGTTTAATGTATATAGCTCAAGGTATGTAAAACTTTTTTTTTACTTTCTTTATCCTACTTATAACAATTTAGTGTGAACATCACACGACTTTCTCTTAAAAAAGAAATAAGAAATATTATAAATGATGTATATAGTCATTTTGAAATATAATTTCTGAAATAATTTTGTATGGGCTACAAGTAAATTGTTGAGCGCCGTCTGTTACAACATGTTCCGGTGAACTTAATAAAAAAGGAAAAAGTATTGTGATGGGCTGAAATTTTCGATGTCGAGTTTTCAATGCCAAAACATGTTTTGAGGTCCCCGAGGCTCAAATCTGGAGTTTCAGCCATTGGTCCGTGTTTGTGTCTGTCCATCCGAGTGTAAACAAGATTAATCTCAAAAACGATAAGTGTTACAGACTTGAAATTTGGTATGTATGTCATTTATTTATATTCATACACAACGTGTATATACAGGGTGTCCAAGTTAACGAGGACAATACTTACGGGGCTGATTTTAGATTTTCTCCTAGTTCAGAATAGGACAATCATCAAAAACCTCCTTGCTATATTTTTACGCTACAGCCGTACATGAAAAATCCGGACTTAACACGCGTTTGCTTCTATGTACCAAGTCCCGTCGGGGATTTTTTTTTTCTGACCAAAGATCACCCAAATTTCATTCCGACGAAAACATCTCCCTGTTTGTTTCGACTATCGAGTACCTACCTGACTTCAACTGGATTACGAGTACCTACCTGACTTCAACTGGATTACTCCACATAGTACGTATATCTGACATTGAATCATATCTTTAGTAAAACTGGTTTATTGTGAAATGGGTTCAAGACTTTATAATGTTATAGTACCAGTAGCGGGTTTTCTCACGAAATCAACCGTTCTTTTCATTTATAGATGCATATTAATTAAAGTGGTAGAAACAGATTGATATGAGTTTACCGAAAATATTTTGATGGCCCTTGGCTGGAACTGTGATGTTATGCGTTCTAGGTCGTCCTGGTGCGTAGAACCGGCCATCGTGAGGACGTTATTTTTATAATGTTCTGGAGTGATCCTGTTGGGACTGTGCTCCCATTTGGTCTGAAAATTGCGTGAATGTTGTCGAAAATGTTAACGACAACAAGAACATCAAAAATGTAAAATCAAAGAAACTTGAAACCTAGAGTTCACAGAACTGTTAATCTAACAATTTAAAATTTGTTACAGGTTGCTGGGCTGAATGTGTACAAGTAACTTCTAAAGACTCATCTATCTTTGGTATTAATAATGAAGGTAAGCTATAGACATAACGAAGTAAAGTCTAGTTTTAACCAGGGCTGCAGAGCCGTCGATAAAAACTCTGGCTCCGGCTCCTTTATACAAAATCACACGGCTCCAGCCCTAATTTTAACTCTACGATTCTTTTTTAAGCGTCCGTTTCTTCTACGATTTTTTTGTTGATTTGTTGTTGATTGAGCCCTATTGGGCCACCCTTGGTCTCATTAATGATATTTTTCTTATAGCATATTGTATCATATGAAATTGAATTGAAAAATATCGGGAGCAAAATGTCTGTTGATTGAACCCTATTGGGCCACCTGTGGTCTCATTAATGATATTTTTCTTATAGCACATTGTATCATATAAAATTGAATTGAAAAATATCGAGAGCAAAATTTCAAATTTATAATTTCTATAACATTATGGTAGTCATTTTAACTCAGTGAGATCTACAGATTTCAGAACTACTAGTCATTGAACCGTGAGCCATCAAAGAACCAATGCCCAGTGTTTCAAAAATATTAAATCGGTCAACGAAACTGAAATCTCATGTCATTGTAAATAAATGTGACATAAAACTATCTATATTGCCGAAGAAGTAATTTCTTCCAGTCCAGCTAGACTAGAGGGTAACATCCTCACGAGTCCACCTGAGCCAATCGTGTAAAATAATACAGAAAGTAATAATATTGCATTGATTGTCATGGTTCTGGGGGCGTATGCCAATTATTAGTCATCAGATGTATGATGACCATTAAAAACTCAAGAACCAATAAATAACAATTTCTTCGGGAGCGTGGCATCTGACACACAGAATCCCTGTTGAATGTTTTTGTTTCTATATAGGGGAGACCGGGGCTATTCGGGGACAGTGAAAATAACTCAAATATACTAGGGTTATAAAATATGTTGATGTAAAAGGAGGGGGGCGACTTTTTTCTCGATTGCCAAGGTTGGCATAAATACATTTACCGACCCTGTTTCTCCTAGGTAGGAATCGTAAAAGACAGCGATAACTCGTAATTAATCTTGCTATGTTGACATGGGAAGAACTGAGAGATACTAGAGATATGTCACCCTTCATGCTTCGACCCGACTAGCCTGATGATGAATCGAATGATTCGAAAGGAGTTTCTTCATAAATAGTAAAAAGTTAATATTTTTTTCAATAATTACAAATTATCATGTTATTCAAAGAGTTCTACAGAGATATGGCATACAGGGTTTTTAAAAAAGGGTGGGAGGTGAATGTTAGGGATTTTTTTCATGCAAGATTTTAAAAATCCCATATTTCTTGCCGGGATTTCCAGTCAGATTTTTTGCCACACTCCTTCATTAGAATGAAATTTAAAACGATGATGCGACCCGCTATTGATTGATTAATTGAAATCTATCAGCATTTACTGATCCTTTTTTATTTCATTTCAGACAACAAATCCTCTCTCCAATCTTGTCCTATAAACATTCAACTGAAAGGATCAAAAAGTAATATTCTACTTTTATTCAAATTGGGTATTCTAAATACAATGATACAGTTTCTCAATATGAAATCAAATTCAACAGGATATGCTTCAATGTTGAATACAGTTGATATTAGAGTATGTTTGAACATTTTGTACACCCTGTTAGAAGTTGTAAGGCAAATGAAGCATGATGATGAATTGAGAGAAGTTTTTGAAGAACTCAAATCAGAATTGAGTCAACCTGGCTATGATGAGGAGTTACTTGTGATTAAATTATTCAACATGCTTGCTAATGGTGAGATATTAGTTTGGAAAAATATTAAATAAATTCTGCCAATGTGACACATTGGTTTATTATTTTACTGGCTAAAAGAAATTAATCCCCCCCCCCTCAAAACTTGTTATTTTACGTGTACGCAGAATCCAAAAATCGAATAAAAAAAAATCTGTTCGTCCGCCGCCCTTCGTACCCAGTACACCGAACAGATTTTAACAGATACCCTGACATTTACACCGAACAGATACCCTGACATTTACACCGAACAGATTTTAACAGATACCCTGACATTCACACCGAACAGATTTTAACAGATACTCTGACATTTACACCGAACAGATTTTAACAACAGATACCCTGACATTTACACCGAACAGATTTTAACAAATACCCTGACATTTACACCGAACAGATTTTAACAAATACCCTGACATTTACACCGAACAGATTTTAATAGATACCCTGATATTTACACCGAACAGATTTTAACAGATACCCTAACATTTACACCGAACAGATTTTAACACTACATTCATACAATCCGTCATTCAGTCATTCATAGAATTCATTCAATTTTTATATACTCGTAGGTATTATTATTTTGATCAAATATCAAAATATTTTTAAATGGAACATTTCATGCAATCTATGTCGTTTATTCGCACTTTTGTTCTGACCCCCACATCTTCTGGGAGCCAGCAGAGGTTCCGGTAAGGACTAGGGATCTAGATGTACAATTTATAAACAGTGGACCAAGGATAGGGTGAGATAGAAGTTGTCAATTTCCTCTCTCCCCCTCCCATCGATTTTTAATACCTACAGACTAGCTTACGAACTAATAATTACAATATGTCCATGCAGCAAAGTTGGGCCCTATGATTAGACTGGTAAAACTGTCATTTCTGCCGATAATTTGTTTCCAGCTGCACTTTCGATTTTTTACTTCCTTATGTTCCAAATTTCAAGTCCCTACACTAGGTCATTGTAGAATTACGTTGATTATTCAGTGAGACAATCCATGAGTCAGTATACCAACTGGGCTTTGTGTTTTACTAGCTGGTGCTCGCAACATCGGTAGTTTTTAGCAATATCGGCAATACGAAAAATAATTTTATGTTTTCCTGAAGGTTTTAAAAGGGTCTATTCTCGGCCCGGTCATTTTTGATATTTGTTAACAATTGGGCTGTGTAATTATACAACTCTTCTTTTTTTTTATGGCGACAGCTGTCTTCCAGCTGAACTTTCGTTTTTTTTTCTTTCCTTTTTATGTACTTGCATAGGTACTAATTAGGGGAAACTGTGATCCAAATTTTATGTTTCTACCTTTAGCTATCGTAGAGCTGCGTTGATTTTATCAGTCAGTCTGTATACGAATTGGGCTTTCCATTTTAGTGTAGAGGGTATAAAACTTTTTCGGAGGCTCCAAATAAATTAACATCTTTGTTTGAGTGAATTAAATAAATTACTGTACATATGAGGTTGTTTATTTTTCCATCTCTGTTCAGTTTGTAGCGGTCAAAACGAATATTTACCTTTGAAGAGAATTCTACTTTGTATTTCTCCATTTCTTTTCAGGTTGTAGCGGTCAAAACGAATTTTTACCCTTGAAGAAAATTCTTCTTTGTATTTGGAAAATCATTTTAATTACGTTTGGTGACTTTCAAGATTTGGTTGATCTTAAATTGAAATATCGAACTGAAGCGGGTCTCCATCAGCATTATGAGAATACATTGGAAATTCTTAAAACTCAGATTCCAGCATTACATGTGCCCGGCCCCATGTCCGATATGCACAATATGGGAGACCCGGATAAATCAGATATGAGTAAGTTTCTAGTACCTGAAATGTTAGGTTTGAGTCGATTTCTAGAGCCGGATTAGTCCCATATAAGTCAGTTTCTAGGAAAATGCAGAGCAACACAATAAGCCCGCTAAAAATAATCGGGTTTTTCACTCTTCAGGAAATCCATGAAAATTTGTCCAACTGGAAAAATCATAATCAGAAGAACATTATTTTTAATAAAGGTTTATTATTTTTAATAATGAACCTTTGGAATCGACTATGATCCCCTTCCAACTTTGATATTTTACATGTTAATATATAAGTAAAATTAATAAATGGGATAAAAAAAGTCCATTCGTCGATCGTGTATTCTAAGTAAAAGTTCCTCGCACGGGGTCGAAATGTATTTTTTTTAATATTAAATTTTGTGTGGGTTATTTTGGTACCTGCTTAGTCGATCCAACGTTTCATTATTGAAAATAATAAACCAAAAAAAGTATAAATACAGATTATCATTGTGCATCAAACATCGCATCGTATGATCGTACAACGGCCGTTATTTTGAAGCGGTGTAAAAACAGTATATTGTCCCATTTTTTATTATTCAATTTTGGAAAAATGGTTGTTGTTGCTAACGTTTACGTCTACTTAATTTTGTTGAATTGGGATACTATGTCAAGTAAATCCATAATGAGGTAAAGAAAATACTATATCTTCACTTGACTTTATAGTCAAGTGAAGATATAGTGTTTATTTCAACGTCACTCATCACATTGTTTCTAGGTCAAGAGCAACTACTGCTTCATGGGGATTTGTTCAGAGAGATGTAGGGTCTAGACCAGGTGTCGGCAACCGGTCGATCGCGGAGAGATCCAGTAGAAGGAAAAAAAAACTATTAAAAGAGAAAGTAATAAAAAAAACTCTGCCAATGTGACACATGGGTTTATTATTTTTCGTGACGATTCCAAATCTGGGGCGTAATTAGACCCTAAATTTGACCCCCACACCTTCTGGGAGCGAGCAGAGGTTCCGGTAAGGACTAGGGACCTACTAAATTTGAAGTCTCTGTAGCTCTTATCATTCTCTCTTTAGACAGGATTAATGAAAACCGCTTTAAAGCGGTAAAAACCGCCAGCGGTATATTTCATTGAACCCAAAAGTTTCGGAGCTAACTGAGACCCCAAATAAGGCATACATACAAAATTTCAAATCTCTAGCTCTTACAATTATTCTTCTTTTAGACAGCAATTCTGAAAACCGCTAAAAAGCGGCAAATGGGACCTATATTCAGAGCCCATATGGGACCTATATACCAAATTTAATCAAAATCGGTCAACGCTAAGTGGCAAAAATGCCCATCACGGCGGAATGCGGACAAACGGATTTTTTTATTCTATTTTTGGATTCTACGTACCTTGAAACGTATAATATCAAATTTTGAGGGGGTATTTCTTTTTTCGTGACGATTCCAAAGGTTCATTTTTGAAAATAATAAACCAAAATTGACCGACGCGACGTCCACCTGGACGCTGCTATTCGGACAGCTGTCTGAATACACACCTAACTATCGTAAGTTAGCAGAAACAAAACAATGCCAAACATCTTATTTAGTCTTACCTTTCTTATTTCTTGTAATATTTTTCTTTGCACCCTTTTGAAACAAAAATAAAGTCAAGTTCTCGAATGAGAGAAAGTTAACCCTCTTGTTTTTTTTTTTTTTTTTTTTTTTTTTTTTTTTTTTTTTTTTTTTTTTTTTTTTTTNGAACTGCAAAGTCGATCGCGGGCTAAAAAGTTTGCCGATACCTGGTCTAGGCTAATTGGTTTGGCTGGACAATCAAACAGGTGGTGTACGTTCATGGGTGCCTGCTTGGCAAAGATATAGAAGGATCTATTATGGCTTTGTAAGTATGGTGTTTCACACCAACTGGACCGAAGTCGGGCCAATGTTGCTCTTGTTGATTTGAGCAATAATTTTTCAGCTTCGTCCACTTCGCGCAGCACGTTTGTTCCAAGGACCCTATTTGGATCGTAATTTTCGATGACATTGGTAGAAAGAAGTTGATATGAGTTTACCGGAAAATTTAATAGTGAGACTTTGGCTGGCACGGTAATCGTATTCGTTTTGGATCGTCCTGGTGTGTAGAACTGACCATTGTCACACTATCCTCGTTCGGTGATGTCATGTCCATAGTATGTGCTATCCCAATAAAGGAATGTTTTTTTTCTACGTCTGATGCATACGCTATAGATTAAGTCTTTGAAAATTGTCATATTTTATTCCAGATGAGTCCAGACCCAAACGAAGCCTTCCTCGACCTTCTTTACAAAAAATTCAAACAATATCTTCTGCTTCTTACGATGATGAGATATTTGGGACGATAGGTGAACAAATGAAAACCATCACTAAGTTACCATGGAAGTCGAAGATCAACGAGAGCGATCTCAGTATATACCTGGACTGTTTGAGAATGAAATATTTTAAAATGAAACTGACCGTGCCTGATTTGACTTCAACATTTGGATTTCCTGAACCTGTATTAGAAAGTAAGTTTGTATCCAGTCCTACTATACGGGGTGTCCCAAAAGTCCACCTGAATATCTTTTGAACGGCTTTATGTAGAGTTTTGAAATTTTGTCACAAATTAAACCACCTGATGGTGTGACCAATTTTTCAGGGGCGGGTCCCATGTTGTACCCAGGGGGTCCAACTTTTTTTTTTTTTTAAATACGAATCCCCATATTGTGATACATTTTCAGAAAGACAATAAAATTAGAAGTACTTTGGAAAAAAAAAATTGCACGTCTAGCGCGTTTGGTTTCAAAATGGCGGCCGTTTGAATTATGTCGGCCGTTTCAAAATGGCGAATTATGTCTAAAAAATCGTTTCCTCGACATTGGTGTCCTATGCAATCATTCAATATCCCATAGCAAATAATTCGCCTAGTTGACACTCTTGGAAGTCATATTTTTGAAATTTCAAATGGCCGCCATTTTGAAATTCGCTAAACGTGTTATCTTTTTTGCAAAGTACTTCTAATTTTATTGCCTTTTGGAAAATGTATCACAAGATGGGAGTTCGTATTTAAAAAGCAAAAGCTGGACCCCCGAGGGCCACATGGGACCCGTCCCTGAAAAATTGGTCATACCATGAGGTAGGTGGTTTAATTTGGGATATAATACCATGCAAAATTTCAAAATTCCACATAAAGCCGTTCAAAAGATATTCAGGTGGTCTCGGACTTTTGGTACACCCTGTATAAAAACGAAATCTAGTTGTGTTAAGGTAATATGTTTTTCCGATCTCCGTGGCCGAGTTGTTAAGAGCATTGACTCTTGGTTCGCGAAAAATTTCTGATTGAATTTTCTCGTTTCCGGAATGGCATGGCTGTAAAAAGGAATGCCCTGAAGTAATGCGAAAGCGGTTCCGGGGCATGACTTTTTTTTTTTTTTTTTAAAAAAAAAATATATGTTTTTCAAAATGGAGTTCCCCGTTTTATTGTTAAATCTTACGTACATGCTTGGATTCGAAACAACTGTCTCGTGTTTGCGAATCTGCCAACAGATCTCCGTGACCGAGTTATTGAAACCATTGACTCTTGGTAAAGAGTTTGTGGGTTTCGAATCCCGCCCGGCGCCGGCGCAAACATTTTTGATCGATTTTTCTCGTTTCCGGGAAGGCACGGTTCTGATATATGTGAGGGCAAATCAATAAATAGGTAAATTTAGCTCAAATGGGGAAGTCACAGTGGGAGGGGGTATTGAATAGTTTGAAAAATGTTTTTTTTAGCTAAAAAGCAGATTTTTCTTTTTTTTAAAAAAAACTAAAAGTAGATTATTTAGAAAAATGAATGTAAACAATTGTGAACAGATACGTATAAGTGTTATGAGACCGGTGAAATACTTTAAGTTCCTTTTTTTCACTATAAACTTGACACTTGGCTAAGTGTAAATTTTTTAGTCTGTTTTGTTATGGGTTTGATATAGCATCTCAATTTATCCAAGCTATCAAAGATCGCAGTAAAGGGGTAAATAGTCTCAGGGATAAAATTGTACATTTTCTTTGTGTTATTATATCACAATTTTTTGGGCATCATAGCATTACTGTGTATTTTCTAACAATTACTTTAATACACCAAGCTATACTTCTCAATTACCTCATAAAATGCTACCAGTATTCGCTATTACCACAACTACTGATTGGGCTCAGGAGGTTGAGTTACCCCCCCCCCCCNTTTTTCTCACGAAATCAACTGTTCTTTCCATTTATAGATGCATGATTAATTAAAATGGTAGAAACAGATTGATATGAGTTTACAGAAAAGATTTTGATGGCCCTTGGCTGGAACTGTGATCGTATGCGTTTCAGGTCGTCCTGGTGCGTAGAACCGGCCATCGTGAGGACTATGGAAGGGATATCGTTTCCGACCCTGTCAGTAGTCGCCATTTACGACTGACATGGATTTGAGTGCCTTGGAATTATTATTTTTTATGTCCTCCTATCCACAGGGGACTTGATCTAACAAGGATCTAATGATGTCTGAAATGCATCTCACCATACTGCTCGCATTTGGTCACTTTTGCAAACAAATTGGAGTGATTAATTATTCAGGGTGCATCGAAAGCATATCTAAAAGATCAAGGATGGTTCCCTTCTCTATCCCCGATACGTACAATTCTCCCCCGGCACCGCCCACTAGTGGACGATATTGCCAATTTTGGAAATGGTTGCTGTGGGACTAAAACATTTTATTTTGTTCAGGTATAAGAATTATGAGTGAGCACTGTTACACTCCCCTCTCCGAGGTTCAAATGAAAAAAGAAGATACCCTTAATCGCTGCGTAATGTCTGTGAAAGACGATATCAACACAGATTCAATGGCAGAAATTTTCTATGAACAAACTCATAAAAACTTACGTCAATACGTAATTACTTTACTGAAGATTATGTTGGCAGCAACGCCGTTGAGCGTTGAGAAAGATAAATATTTGAATGTGGGAGTCGAAATTGACGTTAATTTGGAGTACAGAAAAGAAGTAGAAATGTCGTAAGTATTTTTTTAAGACATGGTTCTGGAGGCCTATTACAACGCAGGTCCATGGTTACCATCGGATACGATGATGCCTCCTAATGAATGAATTGCTTTTAAACTAATTACGATGATGCCTCCTAATGAATGAATTGCTTTTAAACTAATGTTTTGCTCAAGGGTCGATCATGGGGATTTTTAAGAAACAGGACAGTTGCAAGTAATGTGTTTTATTTTCTTTTTTGCAGAGTATAATACAGTAAGTGTCTATTATTCCCCCTTTTACTATTATATTTTTATCCGGTTTTCTCTCATTTTGATAGAGATAGGGGAATTTAATTTTCATTGTAATGTGTCGGAAGTTAGACACCTCTGAAACACAAAAAAATGGGTGTGTGTGTACTTATGTACGCGCGTGAGAAGTTATACTTCTTTTTTAAAATTAAATTGAAAAATATTTTTTAAAAAAACTGAACTTCTTTGCTGTCACCCATCCATTGTTTGTCCCTACTTGGTGTAGCTTAACTTTAGAGGGACGGAACCTAAACAAAAATTTTCCCAACTTTCTCGCTTTGAGTTGATATATTATGTCGTCGCGACTAATTTCGAGAAAGAATCGAGAAACTCGAAAATCGTGAACTTTTTTGCTGTCACCCATCCATTGTTTGTCCCTACTCGGTGTAGCTTAACATTAGAGTTGCAAAATATGTCCTAAATGAAGGAGTAAGATGTCACC
>CM022882.1:9934226-9950933 GCA_012654025.1 Pachypsylla venusta | reverse complement strand
ACACACTCATCATTCACTATCCCTCATACACACTCATCATTCACTATCCCTCATACACACGCATCATTCACTATCTCTCATACACACTCATCATTCACTATCCCTCATTCACACTCATCATTCAATATTTTTCATACGCACTCATCATTCACTATCCCTCACACACACTCATCATTCACTATCTCTCATACTCACTCATCATTCACACTTTCTCATACGCACTCATCATTCACTATCTCTCATACTCACTCATCATTCACACTTTCTCATACGCACTCATCATTCACTATTTCTCATACTCACTCATCATTCACACTTTCTCATACGCAATCATCATTCTCATACGCACTCATCATTCACCATTTCTCATACGCACTTATCATTCACCATTTCTCATACGCACTCATCATTCACTGTTTCTCATACTCACTCATCATTCACACTTTCTCATACGCACTCATCATTCACTATTTCTCATACGCGCCCATCATTCACTATTGCTCATACGCACTCATCATTCACTAGCCCTCATACACACTCATCATTCACTATCTCTCATACACAGCTATTATCTACACACACAGCGTCAGTAATCGCTCTACACTTCTTGAAATACAGAAGTGATTGAGGCGTAGACGACTTAAAAAAAAGTGTGCTTTTGGCATTAAAAACTCGCCATCGAAAATTTCAGAGCATTTACTTTTTCACATTCCGTGTCCATAGCGGAAAGTGATGGTGGTGGAAAGTTCAGGTAGCATATTATGCTACTCTGAGGACGCCGGACTTGATGATGATAATCCCGGCCCCTTCATGTCCTCCAGTTTTTGGTTGTTATTTGGTAAATATTTGAGATTCATGAGGATGAAATTCCATGGGTTGGTTTAGTTTAAACTTACAGCCCACTGTTTAACAATTAGAGAATCTTACCACTACACCACCAACACATTGGCTTTGTTTTTAGAGATAAGGAAAGTCGTGTGATGTGCACACTAGACTTTTAAAATCAGATAAACAAAAGAAAACTCAAAGATAATCTGCAAATATTTTTGAATTTATATTTAAAAAAATTGGGCTGGTCAATCAGTCGGAACAGAGTCTTTTCTTTTCATAGTTGGAACAACTCCCTCATCGTAATTGGGCTCTTATTGTTCAATTTATTGGCTGGCTTCTCCATAGCCTCCTCCGTATGGTAGTCCATAACCACCAATTTGTTGACCACCATATCCTCCGGATGAAGAGGAGGCCTGAGCTTGGGCTTGAGAGTAGGCATTGCCGCCTTGATTATAACCACCATAGTAGGCTGAAACAATAAATATCATCAAATATCATATCAATAAATATCATATCATCGTAAACGGCTATTACAATACAGCGGGGGACCAAATTCATGGAACGGCCCAATCCAGGTTGTGTGAGGTTTATGTGGGTAGTTGATTTGTAAGTTTTAGATGCTGCAAATGGATCCTCCTTCCAAATGATCTTACATGTATAAGAGGCGTTAAGAAAAAAAAATTGTGGTAGTTTTGAGGGTTTGAAAGGACTAAAATAGACGTCAAATGTACCTCATCCAATGTAAAATATCTACTTTATCTTTATTTATTTTTCGGGTAAAAGATCAAAATAATTGGTGAAAAGGCGAGCTTCCAAATTCATACTCTGCGGTAGATTTTTACTTTCCTTTTTCTAATTTGGCTTAACGTCTCTTTAACATCTATTGGTCATTCAAGACGGGGGTTTTACCCTTCATTCGCTGGAAACTTGCAAACCAGCTACCCACATTGACCTCACCCAGCCTGGGTTGGGCCGGAAAAAGCCAACGATACGTGGTGTTCCCAAGCGGTCACCCATCCAAGTACTGACCACGCCCGGACGTTGCTTAACTTCAGTGATCTGACGGGAACTGGTGTATTCAACGTAGTATGATCGTTGGCTATTTTTACTTTCCTTTTTTACATATTATAAAACAAATTCCTCAACCGCATCTGCTTGTCTGTTCGCTATAAACTCAAAAACTACCGAACGAAATTTCATGCGGTTTTCAGCAATAGACAGAGTGATTCATGAGAAAGGTTTAGGTGTATAAAGAATTAAAAAATGTCAAACTCTTTTTGAGTTGCGGCCTTTGACCAAATTCAGCAAGCCACGGACCGATATCTTAAATTTTGTCGCAAGAACATATCAATTGAAAGCGAAAAAAGTTTTAGGTGGCCTCTTAATCCTAGTCATTCCAGAGTTACAAATTAGAATCGGGGATCGGGCAAAATAAAATTTAGACAATACTAATTGTTTAGCCAAACGTTAAGAGATATCGAAAAATGTATGGGTAATGACCCCCTCCCCCCCAAGGTGATACTACCAAAAAATTATCAGAATACAATACTGGCAGCCTGCTAATCCCTTCGTTCAGGCTAGGGTGTTCATGACCCCTCTCCAAGCTGAGACCCCCAAAAAATGATCAGAATACAATACTATCAGCCTGCTAATCCCTTCGTTCAGGCTAGGGTGTTCATGACCCCTCCCCAAGCTGACACCCCCAAAAAATGATCAGAATACAATACTGGCAGCCTGCTAATCCCTTCGTTTGGTCTAGGGTGTCCATGTCTATCTTTTATTTTTACTTACGTGCGGCAAAAGCTGCAGCGATGAGTGCGAATAGAACAGCTAAGAATCTCATGTTGTTGGTTGGGTTAGGTTGGATTGTTGGATGTGAAATATTGCTATTGAGGTGCTGGTCTGCTGGTGGACACTGAGAGACTGATGACTTGATTGGAGATGCAGCTGCTATTTATACTTCTGTGAATCTCCAGATTGTCATTATGATCTTTAGGATAAACTAATTAATTAGTCTGAGGTTTTGATATATTTATGGTCTATTAATGAGTTTTATCATACTTGGGGCAGAGGGTTTTCCAATTCCAACGTCTAGTGTTATCACAGTTCTTCGTTCGAACTGCAAACAAGAATCGTCTAGGTTCATTTTTTTAAATTTTTGGGTCATTATTTTCAATAATAAACCTTTCGAATCGTCACGAAAAAAAAAAAAAATACCCCCCTTATAATTTGATATTTTACAGTTCAATTAAAGTAGAATCCAAAAATCGAATAAAAAAATCCGTTTGTCAGCCGTCCTCCGAGATGGCACTTTGCCACTTAGCGTTGACCGATTTGGATGAAATTTGGTATATAGTCCCGCTTGGGGTTCTAAATGTCTGCCGAAACTTTTGGGTGCAGTCGAATATACCGCTCGTCTTTTTGCCGCTTTTTAGCGGTTTGCATTAATCTTGTCTAAAAAGAGAATGGTAAGTGCTAGAGACTTGAAATTTGTTATGACATAAAAATCGGTCAACATAACTGCCCAAAGTGCGCTCCTCGAGAGGTCGAGAGAAAAACGTAAAATATCAATTTTTTTTTGGGGGGGGGAGGGGGTTATCTAGTAAAATAATAGACCCAGGTGTCACATTGGCAGAGTTTTTCTTTTATTAAAAACATTTTTTTTTTTTTTACAAAATTTTTGCATCAAGCTGATATCCCATTTACGTATGAGACACTACTTCAGGCATATGGGTCCTACAAATTGGCGACTGGCGTTTACACGTTGTTGTTGTAGCATTCACATGCCAAAGAAGTCGGAAAATCTAAATACATATATAAATCAGAAATCTGTCTTTATTTATGTATGTGTTAAGGGTTGTCTGTTACAATACCAGAGCCCAAACGGTAGCAGATGGCGAAAAATTGACCAAGGAAAATTATAAAACTAAAATATGTCAAGTGTCAAGCCATTTCGAACAAATTTCTAATTTATTGAATAAATTTGACAAGTCACGGTGCAATATCTTAAATTTTGTCAAATCTCAAACCAAGAAAGTTTTAGGTGGCCGTTTAGTCCTCAATTAAGGACATAGTTCGCGAAATGATGACCAGTTCGAACCCGGGATAGGGCAAAATAAATTTTGTAAAACAAAAATAGCAATATAAGAACCGGAACGAAGCAAGGGCGAACACAGATAGTCATTGATATTAGACGTAGATTTTTTTGCATCTTGATGGTCTATTGAGTGTTTGGGTTGCCGTGGTACCTAAAACCAACCATCTCCGCACATCTGTGTTTATAAGCTCATGGAAGTTAGTGATGATTTGACCACAGGTGGCCGTATCAAGTTCTGCGAGTTGGTCCCGAATGGCCTGCTTCAATTCTGCAATCGTTCGAGGCTCATTCCCCTAAACCCGGGGTTTGATGTGATCCCATATTCTCCTAAACCCGGGGTTTGATGCGATTCCATTTTCTCCTAAACCTGGGGTTTGATGTGATCCCATATTCTCCTAAACCCGGGGTTTGATGTGATCCCATATTCTCCTAAACCCGGGGTTTGATGTGATCCCATATTCTCCCAAACTCGGGGTTTGATGTGATCCCAAAGAAAGATGTCTAGTAGGGTTAGGTCACAATGGTGTTAGTGGTGTCAGATTAATAGGGAACTTACTTTTGGGGGAGGGGGGGTGACAGCCTCATGGTTTCGCCCGAGATTGTGTCATGCACGCAATCATTTGAAAGCGATAAATGGAATCTTACAATATAGGCCAATAGAAATTTTGTTAAGGGTTTTTTCTTGATGCGTGTGGATCTGATACCTTTAACGTTAACTTAGAAGAAAACAAAATAACTTTTCAGCTGATAGTGAATTGGAATAGTCTTCTTCTTCTTAACTTTATGTTTTCCCAATTCCATTTGGGGTTGGCGTTGATTTCCTTAATTCTACCATACCACAACTTTTGTTCTGAGCCTTTTCTGGCATGACAACCTTTGCTCGCTTCTCACAGTATCCGTAGAGTCTGCATTTTACTGATGACTTTCCATCTTTGGTTTGAAGCAGAGTTTCTTAAACACTGGATGCCCTGCCTAACACCAAACCTTTTGTATTTACATGGGTTTAGTACCGTCACCTAATGAAGCTGGCTTGCTCCCTTTGGTGGCTACATTAGGTAGAAATAGAAGATCTCCTAGTAAGATAAGAATCCCTCTAGGAATGATAATTAATCAATTAATAGACATACATAACTATCCCTATCCCATGTTCTTCTTGCTTAGGGTGATCTCAGACAGTCTCATACTCAATCATCATATATGACATCGCACACAAACATCTTTGCTTACACATAGACTAGGAAAAAACAATTTCACATATTCTTATGGGAGTCCGTAGGTCGAGCAAAACCTTGTCGTGTAAGGCTGGCTACACGACAAATATCGTCCGATATTTTATGTGATGTTTACCGCTTGCATTGCAATGTGCATCAACTTTTTACTTTCCGTATCCTATAAAAAAGAAAATAGTAATGTTCGATGTTGAGTTTTCAATGCCAAAACACGTTTTGGGGTCCGCCAGAGCACAAATCTCGAGTTTCAGTCATTGGTTCGTGTGTGTGTCTGTAACCAGATAGGTATCTCACGAACGGTAAGCGCTAGAGACTTGATTTTTTTTACGTACGTCAAGTTTATGCCCGGAACAAAGCACGAAGCGTTTGGTTGAAATCGAAGTTACTGCTGGCGGTTTTAATGAATCTCGCCTAAAAAGTGATCAGTAAAAGCAAGAGCTTCAAATTTTGTGCCTATTCATATTACTTTTATGCATTGATCGCGCGTAGACACCTTTGGCTGCAGCCTGATCTACCGTTCGGTTTTCGGCCGCTTTTTGGCGGTTTCTGCCTAAAAAGAGTACGGTTAGGAGGTCTAAAACTTAAAATTTGGTGTCTATTTATATCAAGTTTATGCATGAAATGCAAAAACATACATTTGATTGAAATCGAATATACTCCTGGTGATTTTTAGCGGTTTTCGGTCGTTCCTGTCTAAAAAGAGAACGGTAAGTACTAGAGCTTAAAATTTGGTGCCTATTTATATCAATTTTATGCATGGAATGCAAAATGAAATCGTTTTTACTGTTTATAGATAAGGAAAGTCGTGTGAAGTTACAGACACATCGGACACGATGATGCCACTATTGATTGATTGATAAGACTGCACCTTATCTAGGCTACTGTCTCATACATCTGGCTACCATCGGACACGATGATGCCACTATTGATTGATTGATAAGACTACATCTTATCTAGGCTACTGTCTCATACATCTGGCTACCATCGGACACGATGATGCCACTATTGATTGATTGATAAGACTGCACCTTATCTAGGCTACTGTCTCATACATCTGGCTACGATCGGACACGATGATGTCATGGCTGAATAACCAACGTGAACTGATTTTTTATTTTTTTCAGGTTATGTCTATCTAATGGTACGACACCGAATTCATGATGATTGGGCATATGCAAATGAACTAGAAAATAAACAACAAGCTGATTCACAAGGAATAGAATCCGAAATCAAACGAGCTTACACGAAATTTAACAATCGGAGATATTCGAATAGTTTAGATTTTGACTTTCTATCATTAGATAATAATAGTTCAATGATTGTACAAACAGATCATCAGTTCACTCCCGAGTTCATCAAATATTGGGAAAAATGGGTCGAACAAAAAGTAATTCACAATAAATTTGATTGGGATGAATTGATTAAATGTGAAGTATGAATCATAAGTGTGAACTGATTTAGATTGAATTAATATAAATTTGATTGGGATGAATTGATTAAATGTGAAGTATGAATCATAAGTGTGAACTAATTTAGATTGAATTGAAACAAATTTGATTGGGATAAATTGATTAAATGTGAAGTATGAATCATAAGTGTGAACTGATTCAGATTGAATTAAAATAAATTTGATTGGGATAACAATAATGTGAAGTATGAATCGTAAGTGTGAACTGATTTAGATTGAATTAAAATAAAATTGATTGGGATGAATTGATTAAATGTAAATTATGAATCATATGTGTGAACTGATTTAGACTGAATTAAAATAAATTTGATTGGGATGAATTGATTAAATGTGAAGTATGAATCATAATTGTGAACTGATTTAGATTGAATTAAAACAAATTTGATTGGGATAAATTGATTATATGTGAAGTATGAATCATAAGTGTGAACTGATTCAGATTGAATTAAAATAAATTTGATTCGGATGAATTGAAAGTATGAAAGTATGTTTCTTCAACTGCCGGGCGGATCACTTGTCGGTCACGTTATTGTCACTGCTTAGTGTGAATGCTCCTTAAAACGTATAGTTATATGAGCGCCTTCCTTTTGTAGACGCAACATACAGAACACAACTTGGGGGAATAGTTATTGCACATTACATATACCTACGTAGTTTACAGGCGTATACTTAGTTATTCATTTTTTTTTTAATTTGGCTTAACGTCCCTTTTGTTTAATTAAGTCACTAAATAAGAATAACATAGATATTAAATTTAACATCTATTGGTCATTCAAGGCGGGGGTTTTACCCTCTATTCGCTGGAAAATTACAAACCAGCTACCCACATTGACCTCACTCAGACTCGATCGTAGACACTTTTTTTATATTTCAGTGATGGTAAGTTGTAACTACTTGTTCTGGATTGGAAATTGCAAAGTTTTCAAGAGGGGTATCATATTGAGCAAATGAGCATTCGAAGGTATAAAAAATATTTTATCTAGTGGCTGGGTTTTATTACTAGCATGTGGAGGAAGGCTAAGCATATGTATATATAGTTGACACATGATTGTCGAGGATAAAGAGAATCGGAGTAGATACGGTTGGGATAACATTTTTTTTTTTTTTTCGAAATAATCTAACCATTTCGCAAAAGCGGTAGTTGTCATATCACAACCTTTTGGATGACCTCTAATAAGTAAAGAATTTAGTCTTTTTCTTTTGAACAAGAAAAATGGTGGAACATACTGACCTACTGCATTAAAACAGCAAAGGACGAAAGCATTATGCCCTTCATCTGCTCACACGAATTTGTTCTCTTTTGCCGGTTGGAGCAACAGTTTTCGGCAATTTAATGGGCACAGTTTGGACCCCAGTTTCGTCTATGTTATATATTCTGTTTGGTGAGAATTTATGTTTGGAGAAAAATTCTTTTAAGTTTTTAAATATTCATTAATTTGGTTTCTATTGAAACCTACTGTTCTCCCAACACTTGTTTAACGAGGTGTTCTCAGTGACAGCTGATTACGACTCATAAATTGCCGCGTAAAATCATTGCCGCTCAATTTCAGATTTTTTGTTAAATGGATGTCTTATGCCATTTCGTTCTGCGAATGCAAATATAAGGATACGCAAAGACTTTAAAGTAACTCCAAAATATCGTTTGTCCATTATCTTTTACATGGCTAACAATTTCCATTTCTTCTTCTTTGGTAAAAGTAGAGCATTTACCAAGAGTATTATTAGAGGGACCTAATTTTAATCTCTTTCTCACTGTAGCTTCCCTGGAACCCAGTTCTTCCCCCATTCTTCGCATGGAGATGCCCTTTTCTTTAATTTCTCTCGTTTGATCTAGTGATTCTTAAGTGAGTGTTTTTTTCTGTTTTTCGTTCGTTGGTCCTGAAACAATAAGATATAAGGACATACGAGTTGTCTCCATGGCAGAGTGCGCATCACACTCTACTTGCACCGCGGAGGTTCCGGGTTCGATACCCGGGCTGGTCGAATATTTGAAAAAGGTTTTTTCAAATTTTCTACTTGGTCTGGTTGTGTATGGGGGTAACTCAGCCTCCTGAGGACAATTGAGTAGTTATGGTAATAGCGCCAAGTGGTAGCATTATAAGGAAATTGTTAAAGTGTAGCTTAGGCTTAGTGATATTGAAGTGAATGTTGAAAATACCTTGTAATGCTGTGATGCCCACAAACATTGTGACATAATAACAGGAGGAAATATACATTTACATTTTTTACATAAGGACATACAAAATATAAGTAGGTACTATTGTACTGATTATACTTTTGCTTTTTAGAACTGAAAACTATCAATTTTTAACAGAGTATTGAAAGAGGTAAGAGGACGCACTAGGGGAGTGCGTACTCCTGCCCCAATATGCGGTTTTCCCCCAAAAAACAACAAATGGTAGTTTCCTATGGCTATTTCTAAAAAAAATGTTTGGATAGGTATTGAACACTAGCGAACAAACTATCATTTAATAGAACGATCTTTCACAAACATTAAGAAAAGAAATTATTATTATTATTATTTACTGTGTTTCATAGGGTTAAAAAACCGCTGACACATTACAAAATTGGGAACCAAAATACCCCCCACCCTTAATATTCAAACAAAATTATAAATATGTATAAAAAAAAAAAGTTAATCAAAACAGAAAATTGGATTGACAAAATTGAAATAAACTGCAAAATTAAAATGACCTGTAAAGAAAACTGAAATTGTTATTAGTAGGTACCTGAAAAAGAAAGAAAAAAAGTTAGTTGGTGAACTCCTGTAGGCTATAGGGAGCAATTTCTAACAGACGATTTTTTAAGTACAACTTAAAATCTTTGTAGTTCATGCTTTTATTAGCATTATTTATTTTGTTATAAATTTTAATACCTTTATCCAAAATTGATTCCCCAAAAATCGATAATCTGGAGTGTATTAAATCTTTTGCATTCCTCGTGTTGTAAGAATGTGCCATTGTAGGTAAAAGATGTTTGTTTTTATGAATGAGGAGGCACATATCTAATATTACCTGACCATATAATGTTAATATTTTTTTATCAATGAAATACTCTTTGCAATGAGCTATGTCCTCGAGACCATAGACAGCACGAAGAGCTCTTTTTTGAAGAATGAATATTTCCTGAGTTTGATGAGAAGGTCCCCAGAAAGCAATACCGTAACTCATGATTGAGTGAAAATATGAAAAGTAGGTGATGCGAGCTGAATGTTCTCCGAGATGACTTCTGATTGATTTAATTGCAAATATAGAAGATCCTAATCGAGGTTTTAAATTTTCTAAGTGGTTTTTCCATTTCAGATTATTACTGAGATGAAGGCCTAAAAATTTTATTGATGACACTGCTTCAATATGGGAATTTTGAATAGGTATCCGCGGGAGTTGCGTTATTGAACAGTTATTGAAATATAGATAGGATGTTTTTGTGGTGTTTAAACAAAGCTTGTTGGAAATGAACCACGAATTCAGGGAGGTTAAAATTCTTGTTGTCTTGTCAAAAAGGTCCTCTTTGGTTTTACCAATAATGAGGAGACTGACGTCATCACAGTAGAGGGCGAATTCCGCGCTAGGGGCAGAATTTTCAATGTCATTGATATCTATAGAGAATAAGGGGGGCCCTAGTATTGAACCCTGAGGGACGCCCTCTTGAATTTGTAAGAAGGGAGAGAATGTTTGAGAAAGCACATTATTCCCTTCGTTTAAAACTTTCACAGATTGGAATCTCATTTCAAGAAAAGATGAGAACCAACGATGAGCAGAATCTGTGATACCATAGTGGTTTAGTTTTGATAAGAGAATGGAATGATCTACACAATCGAAGGCTTTCGTGAGATCACAGAATACACCGAGGACGTGATGATTAGAATCTAGAGCCCTTTGAAGATTAAAAGTGAAACTAAAATAAAGTTCATTCCATTTTTATGAAATCCCATGTTGATTTTTTTTCGCAAAAGCTCACTATCGATTCAAGATGTAAAATATTTTTTCTCTCATTTTCATAATTTAGGTTGTAAATGAAATTACACATATTTTGTCCCATAATGTTTGTTTTCTTTTTATTTCTAAGATTCATATACCTTCAAATAATCAAGGGTTTATATCAGTGGCGGCTGTCTTTAAGGCCAAAAGGGCACAGCCCCCCCCCCCAAAAAAAAATTACAGAAAATAAAGCAAAAAAATATTTCGTTTGTAAGTTAATTGTATACCTACCAGAGGTGTTATACTTCACCCAAAAAGAGAAAAAACTTGATAAAATATATCCCTTTAATTTCTAGAACTTGCGTGTTCCCTTTAATTTCTAAGAATAATTTATTTAACAACAGAAAATGAATTATTTTCTGTTGTTAAATACAAACAGTATTTAACAACAGAAAAACTTCTGTTGTTCACTTGCAAAAAAAAATGTACTATGTTCACCATGTCTCACAGTTAGTATATAATTTAACGGGCGTAATCCTTTTTGCTCAAAAACTCTAGAAAATGTACATTATAATTCTTTTCCCCTCTTATTTCAAAATAGAGTGAAAAGATCCATCCTATTTACATAGGACTTCGGGCCTGCTCAAAAATCATTGGTTCTCAAAATATTATATTCTATTTTTTTAAATAAAAATGCGCGATTTGAGGGGAATTTTTATTTTCTCTCCTCTCAAATAGGGGTACGTTTCTTCTGAAAGAAAAATCTCGATGTTGCCAAACGTTTTCGGAGAAACCCGCAGAAGTAATGGTGCATAGAGGAAGAAATGCAAATTTATAAAAAAATATTCTTCGAACCCACGGCTTAGTGCTCCAAATTAGACTGAAATTAAAAAAAAAATCAAAAACAATTTTCTTTTATTTTATTTTTATATTAATGAGTACTACGACTCAAATAATATTTGATCTAACACGAGCCAAACAATATTTAAAAATATGGCAACACTGTGATAACGAATCATCAACACACACAAATTTTATAAAGAGTTTATAATCAAAATATAATCAATAAATTGTTTTTTATTTTATAGAAAAGCTATTTTTTGCAAACAATTTCGACTCTTTTTTTCTATTTGAAATAACCCTAATTAAATGAAAAGTGTTTATTAATTTAGATTCTGTTAGAAAATAAGTGTTTTCTCAATAAAATAAACACTTGAATATCTAGTGGATCGCACTAACTCAGCCTCCTGAGCACAATTGAGAATAGGATATTGGAGTGATTGCAGGATTGTTGAAAATACTTTGTAATGTTATGATGCCCACAAAAATGTGACATAAGACAAAGAAATATATCTACATTTCTTTGTCTTATGTCACACTTTACTTTTTATATATGTGTCTGGAGTATTGCGAAAATTGTAAATAAAATACTATTAAGGTAAGCTAAAAATTTTCTATTTCATTTTTTGCATGTTTGTTTTAAATTTTTTTGAAATTATAATGTTGCGCTTTCAGGACAAATATTCACGGTCCGTCACTGGTTAATATCCCTTCGACTAATCAAGGGTTAATATATATCTTCGACTAATACCAGGGGCGTATACAGGATTTTTTTTCGAGGGGGACTGGGCAAACCAAGTAGGTATCATAACAGCGTCGTGGTGTTGAACCCATCCAGTTTCACAGAGAGATAATGTAAANTAGGTCTTTACCCCCCCCCCCCCCCGATAATCGAATGATTCTAGAGATAAAAGCATAGCAAAGACCTATAGGACCGGCATCCGGGGCGGTTCGCCTTACCGTTCCTACGCCTCCGCCTATTAGGTGATGTACTCTATCGAGCCCAAGATAGATATAGGCTTTTTTTCGAGAAATATTTCTCCCTCCATATGTAGTAAATATTTGGTTAAATTTGTTTGCCTAAAACCGCGGCGCCCCCCCCAACAGACGGCCTTGTTTCAAAGTTACCATTAGAATTAGGTAACAAGAAAAAATCCCACTGACCGATCGAAGGGAAAATATTTATCTGGGACCTCAGATGAAACCTCAGCGGTTCAATGAAAACCTGCCTGTCAACTATCCGGTTAACATTTAAGTCCCACCCAGTTTATTTTAATTAAAAATGTAATTATTAAAAACTCTAGTTAGTGTTAATGTTAACACATATGTGTATAACACAAACCACAAATAATTATAGGTAATAATAAAAAGCAAGCATAAAAAGTAGATAAAAAGTGTTAAATCGCCCTAACTTTGCACTTTGTTATGTAAGTATGAAACACATTTCCCAAAAAGTGTTTTCTACGTGACATAGAAAAAGAAGCACAGGGATTGATGATATATGCTCGCGTTTCACATTTGATGCCTTATTTCGAAGAAAAAAAATCGGGGGGGATAAAGCCGCCCAGCCCTCCCCTTGTGTACGCCCCTGACTAATACAATTCCATAACAATGACGCCACGGTAAAGTATTATAAAATAAAGAAATAATGCCTTAATATTTCTCCCCATATGAGAATCCAGAAGAATTTCTCCTTGGAACCGTGATTTAGTACTTAGTCACCTGGCTGAGTATTTTATCGCTTTTTTGAAAGACCACTCTTTTTTATTCATTCCAATTTTGTCTACTACCTCCTTTAGGGATGGGATTTTCGACTCACTTAGGTGAGTCGACATGACTCGACTCACAAATACGAGTCGACTTTCGATCTCGACTCGCATCGAGTAACAATTTTGAAAAACGCCTTATTTGATCAGAAAGACATAGTAAAACCAATTGACAAAGAGGGCATCTACCAAATAAACGTCATCAACTTCGGCGAATACATTAAAAAGACATCACAATCAATCGTCACCAGAATAAAAGAACATTTTCCTTCAGTAAACAACAAACACCTGGAAAAATATTTCTCCCTTTATTATCTTTATCAGTCAACAAAAATAAAACTACTCGATAGTCGACTCTTTGAAGAGTCGACTCATTTCAAAAAGATGATTCGACTCGTGAGTGAGTCGACTCATGAGTCATTAGCATGAGTCGACTCGTGGATGACTAGCCCATGGCCCATTCTCTTGTTTCATTGGTCTACCTAGTCTACCCTGTATTAGGTGTTCGGGCACAGAGTCCAAATACTACTTATTTTTTATTCATTGCAATTTTGTCTAAATAAGTACTCGATATTTTTGTGTTCTCCTTCTTAGTTGTATCTTAGTTGAATCACAGTCACATGTGTGCGGTGTGCCAGTCTCAAGTCTGTCAGTGTGTCCGATTGCCGAGCGTGTCTTCTAATGTTTACATAACTTTACATAGAATCTTAAATTCAAAAATATTATTTTCTCTTAGACGATTTTTTTTTAAAAAAAAAATCATATTTATTTTGTTTTTGTGAGTCTGATTTTTTAGTTTTTGAAAAAATATTTTTCTTAAAAATAAATCAATAATTAGTTAATTATAATACATAGGTATAATGAATATAAGTGTTGTTAATTAATAATATTAGAGCGTGAAAAAGTAATATCAAATATTCTGGTATAATTTTTTTTAAAATACAAATTAGTGTAATGTACTTTATATTTATTTGTATTATTATGTCGATATTTTAATGGACATTAATAGCATTACGAGGTGAAATTGCAATAAAATAAATGTAACTTTGATACGTGCTACAATAAAGGTCCATTTAGCTGGCCCGACCGCGGATGGAAATTCGGTGTTCTTGCTATCGTTTGTACTACGGTAATGGTACAAACGTTGAAATTTCGTACAAAGGAAAATATCTCGGTACAAAACGTATTACAAACGACGGGCCACCTCTATAAGAATAATTGGCTGACTTATCCCCAATACAACCAAACGAAAATTTAGACAAAGAACTTTCCCATACCAAGATTTGAACCCGGTACATCTTGGTTTTCATTCATTCATTAGTGGATTCATCTTGTCCTTACATATTATAAAACAAAGTCCCCTGCCATGGGCGGAGACAGTTCTCCACTTGAGGGGGGCGATCAAGGCCCCAAATTATAATCGACATGTAAGTCAGTAGTATTTATAAACACCAAATTGGAGATAAGTGTTTCGACCGGGGGGGGCATTCACCCCCCCCATTTATCCGCTTCCGTCTCCTGTCGTGTCTGCCTGTCTATGCCTCAAAACTACTAAACGGATTATCTGTGGTTTTCACCAATAGACAGTGTGATTCATGAGAAAGGTTTAGGTGTATAATGAATTTAAAAATGTTGAACCGATTTTTGACCAAATCCAATATGTTAAATTTTGTCGAAGAACATATCAACTCAAAGCGACAGAGATTTAGGTGTTCTTTTGATCCTATATATAGGACATTATAGTTTGCTAAATTATGACCAACCAATCCAGAAATACAAGTTCGAATTTGGGATCGGGAAAAATAAAATTTAAAAAATACTAATTGTTTAGCCAAAACTATAACAGATATCGAAAAATTGATGGGATTGACCCCCCCCCCCGCAAACCATAGCCTCTGCTCGAGTAAAGGTATTTTTGAGTCCTAATACCTCTAAAAAGCGTCATTTTTGGCGTTAACTTGCTTCCACTTAAACTTCCGATTTTTCCTTTCTTATTACGGACCTACATACTAAAAGGGATCTGTGTGCCAAATTACAAGTCTCTAGGTTTAGCCATCGTGGAGCTACGGTGATTATCAGTCAGTCAGTATACCAACTGGGCTTTGCGTTTTATAAGAATACCTAGATAGATTATTATTATTTGTGTATTGTGTTCACCAACCGTTGTGGTTGTTGACACATTACAATTATACCTCAAATACAATTATACCTAATATTGTCTAATTCATATTTTAACCATGTTTTTTTAGCTCAGAAGCCCGCAATTGTTTTATAAAACTATTTTTTAAAAAATAAATAAATCTTAATTAAAATTCAGTGTGACAGTTTGTTTCTGGTGCCAGTGAAAGTATCTGGTGGTAGGATATACCAGGACACCGGGACACCTGTATAGTCCATTTTGACGTTCGACCGATAAACGCTCCAAGTGTATGCTGATAATGAAAACCAGCATTCCCCCACCTGACGGGGCACCGTCCACAAGAAATCCAAAATATTTTCGGCGAAGTATTACTGCCCCTACGGAGTCATATGTTTCAAAATTATTGGTAAGTAAGATTTTCTTCTGTTAATAGGTCAGTTTTTTAGTTAAGCAACGTTCAGCGAGGTTTTACTATTTGCTGACCACGTAGGGTCAAGCACTTGTAATGCTTGTTATTTCTGACCTCTATAATAGTTTTAAGTGAATGTGTGAAGTTAAGTCAGGTCAGGTATGGTAAAACCTCGTGATGCTGAATAGTACCGGTTCTGTTTTTTTTTTAATTTGGCTCAACGTCTCTTCAACATCTATTGGTCCGTCAAGACAGGGGTTTTACCCTCCATTCGCTGGAAACTTACAAACCAGTTACCCACATTGCGGTCACCCATCCAAGTACTGACCGCGCCCGACGTTGCTTAACTTCAGTGATCTGACGGGAACTGGTGTATTCAACGTCGCTGGCTAAAGTTTCTGGTTTGTAATGTGTAAAGTTGTCATTTATAAAGGTAAACTGATTGCATGTACAGACTCAATTTGAGCATTTTCTAAACAAAAAGGGGTACACAACCCCATCTTGAATGACCATAGATGTTAAAGAAGCGCTATGCACTGTTTTTTTGTTTGCTTTGAGTCTATTTTGAATATTAAGTGTACTTTGGATAATCTCCCTTTTCCCTTGAAATGATGCTGATGGTAGCAAATATCCGTGTGTGGGCTTCACGCTTCATTTAGGTCAGTGATAAAATATTATTCCAATAGAAGTGATTGGAAGTGTTTTGAAACGCCAAGCGAAAATAAGATGAGTGTCACTCTATTGACCCAACGAAGTCATGGTTTAGTTTTAACACGACGGAAATAAGATGAGTGTCACTCTATTGACCCAACGAAGTCATGGTTTAGTTTTAACACGACGGAAATAAGATGAGTGTCACTCTATTGACCCAACGAAGTCATGGTTTAGTTTTAACACGACGGAAATAAGATGAGTGTCACTCTATTGACCCAACGAAGTCATGGTTTAGTTTTAACACGACGGAAATAAGATGAGTGTCACTCTATTGACCCAACGAAGTCATGGTT
>CM022882.1:9913573-9926378 GCA_012654025.1 Pachypsylla venusta | reverse complement strand
CTCGACATCGAAAATTTCAGCCCATTACAATATTTTCCTTTTTATAGGATAATAAGGAAAGTAAAAAAAAAAAAAAAAAAAATTGAAAATATGTAGAAAAAAAGTTAAATCGCCCTTTGCACTTTGTTATGTAAGTACCCCAAAAAGTGATTTCTGCGTGACATTGAAAAAAGCATGGGGTTAGATGACATACTTATCCCAAAAAACAATTGCGGAGGGGGGCTACAGCCGGCCAGCCCCCCCCCTTGTGTACGCCCATGGCGTTGGAAGTACAATCTAAGAATACCTACGCCACGGAGAGGTCAACAAAATACTTCTGTGGTTACTTAGCAGTGGAATAATTGAAAGGTGTGTTCATTAATCCATCGTCCACAATCAAAGAAAAAAATGTTTGTGAATTTGTAAAGAGCGTATTTTATGTGATACTTATTATTCAATGTCAAACAGACCAAGCCTGTGTGGAACAGGCATCAGGGCCGGATTATTTATAATACAATGTAGACAACTTTTAGGGGTCCCGTACACTGAGATTTCATGTACTTTTTGAGCCCTCGAGATTGTGGCTATTCCCGGCCTAACCCAGGCTGGGTGTTGTCAATTTGGATAACTGTGGTTTGTAAGTTTTTTGGAGATTAAACATTCCTTTTCGAATGACCTTAGGGGGCGTCCACTCTATGTCGACTGTATCGATCGACAGCTGTCGATGGACACAGTCGACATAGTGTGGACATGTCGATCGTCACAATGTGGACGTGCCTTTAGACGTTTTATTTTTTTCAATTCAGCAAATTGACCGTTCAATGAATTTGTTGAATTGAGGGAAAATTTTGAGATCCAATACTTTTTCTTTTTTTTTTAATTTGGCTTAACGTCTCTTTAACATCTATTGGTCATTCAAGACGGGGGTATTACCCTCCATTCGCTGGAAATTTGCAAACCAGCTACCCACATTGACCTCACCCAGCCTGGGTTGGGCCGGAAAAAGCCAACGATACGTGGTGTTCCCAAGCGGTCACCCATCCAAGTACTGACCACGCCCGGGCGTTGCTTAACTTCAGTGATCTGAAGGGAACTGGTGTATTCAACGTGGTATGATCGTTGGCTAGAGAGATCCAATACTAGTTCTCCGCCAAGTCAGAGGCAGATGCACTCCAGTTGAGGAGGGCGGTCGAAGCTCCAAAATATTATCGCCATGGAAGTCAGTAGTGTTTCGACGTTAAATATTTCGATCGACCCCCCCCCCCCCCCCCCCAAGTATTAGCTTCTCCGTGTCCAATAAAGTAAAGTGTAAACCATTTTGAAATGTTTTTCTCTCAGTATATTGATATCATTTCAATCACTGTAGCCAGTAAGGGAAGCAAACGAGCTTTATTAGGTGACGGTCCTAAGCTCATCTAAAAACAGAAGTTTTTCGTGTTGGGGAAGGCACCCAGCCTTTGAAAAAGTCTGCTTCAAACCAAAGATTTAAAGTCATTATTAGTAATATGCAGTTTCTAGTTTCTATGGATACTGTAAGAAGTAAGCATGTGTTACCGTGCCAGGGAAGAGTTTCATCTGAAGAAAGTAGGCACTGAACAAAAGCTTGTGTCATGGTACAATTAAGGATGCAACGCCAACCTTAAATAGAAATTGGAAAAGGTGAAATTAAACAAGTAGGAAATTGATATTATCTCAAACTGAATGACAAATATGCAAAGAAAGTCAAACCACATATTTTTCCCGTGGCTGTAGAGAGATTTGTAAAGTCCACTTTTTGAAGTGAAATAATTATATCACTTGTGCAGCGCTTCTCAATTTGCACAAGCGGCCATGCCTGTCGCGTTGGATAAATAAATTATTATCGACTGCCATGTGTGATGAATTTTCACCGCAGATTATTTTTCTTCATCTGGGCATCCCATTCTCTTCTAGATGTTGCTAGCCTTGACCAGACATTACATCTCCATGGGGTCACTATTCTATGGAACACTCTTTATCTAGGAACGGACCAACTCGTTTCCGAACATCTTTCTTATTTTGTTTTACCTCAAAGAACAAATCCTTTCTTACATGTGACTAATCATATGGATTCTTGTTTCGAGTCATGTGACTGATCATATCGACTCTCGTTTCGAGTCACGTGACTAATCATATTGACTCGTGTTTCGAGTCATGTGACTAATCATATTGACTCTTATTTCGAGTCATGTGACTAATCATATTGACTCTCGTTTCGAGTCACGTGACTAATCATATTGACTCTTGTTACGAGTCATGTCACTAACAGGGTGTCTACCAGACTGGAAATCCTGGAATACCTGGAATTGTCAGGGAATTTTAGGAGACTGGAAAAGTCAGGGAAAGGTCAGGGAATTTAGGAAAAAATGCCGAAGAAACGCCAGAAGTCAAGGAATTTTTCAGATTGAGTTTTTTTTTTAGCTCAATGGGCAATTTTATGTGTGAACATGCTTTTCCTGAAAAATTTCGCCTGCGGCGCTTATTATCGTTTTCCTCTAAAATTTTGGTTTACATGTTTATGGTTTGAAGGAAATTTGCTGTATAGTTTTTGGGGTCCCTGGGCCCCAATATTTTGTTTTCTGAAGTCAGATGGGAGTGGCAAAATCTTGAAAAAGTACACTGGAAAATGTGGAAAAGTAGACTGAAAAACCTGGAAAAGTCAGGGAATTTCACTTTGACAATTTGGTAGACACCCTGGACTAATCATATTGACTCTTGTTTCGAGTCACGTGATTCTTGTTTCGAGTCATGTGACTGATCATATCGACTCTCGTTTCGAGTCACGTGATTCTTGTTTCGAGTCATGTGACTGATCATATTGACTCTTATTTCGAGTCGCGTCCTTTTTGTTTCGAGTCACGTTCTTCTTGTTTTGAGTCGCGTGATTTAGCTTAAAGAAGAAAATCGCCAAATTGTGTATTGGGCCATTATTTCAACTTTGTACATACTTTCATTTATATGGATTTTGATCTCATCAAAAATGTTCTGGCTTCCCATCGTGGCTCCCTTCAAATGGGGGACCTCTCTATTTTTAAAGATAAAGATTTTTTTAATAAAATAAACATACACAATCTCCACACAAGCAAAGTCCAATATCTTGTGAATGATTTCGAAAAACGCTGAAAAACGTAATTTTTATTTCGAAGGATATTTTTTTCCAGTTTCTTTTCTGGGGAGGTCCCTCTGAGAGTTGGTGTAGTGCAGTGGTAAGATGCTCTGACTAGTAAACAGCAGGGCGTGAATTCAAACTCGGCCATCCCATGGGATTCTATCCCCATGAATCTATTGGAGGATATGGAAGTAGCCAGAATTGTCAACATCTAGTCCGGTGTCCTCCGGGTAGCATAATATGCTACCTAACCCTTTCGCCACCATCACTTGCCGTAATAGATATGGAAAGCAAGTATGTAGGGGAGGTCCCACCGGGGCATGTAATATATTTTTGAAAAATAAAATAAACATATTCTGAGATTTATTTCAGATCTTTTAACAAAACAGGGCCGAAGTATTTCCATGTTAATCTTCAGCTTTGGTATGTACCTTTGCATTGTCGTAGCTCTTCTATTTTCCAAATAAACTTGCCCCCCCCCATTACGCCTCACCGGAACATGTTTATGAGCACTAGAAAAAGTTACCTCTATTTAGAATAAAGAAATAAGTGTTTCGGCGTTCGCCGAAATTCGGAACCTTTCTCAAGATTATTACCTAAGCTCCGTTACTTTTTTCTCGGAACACCCTGTACCTATAATTTCAATCGAACATCATAAATGTTTTAGGCTGTCCTATTATCGTCTCACTGATTTGGAACTGAAATGGAAACAGAAACATTGATACAAGAAAATGACCGACGCGACGTTCCGAATTAGTCCAACTTCAACAATAGTATTGTTCTTTCCTTAATACTCCCATATATTGTGTTAAATTTATTACGCACATGGCGGTCTTCGGATCATTTCTTCTGTTTCTGTATTGGAATTTGGTAAAGTTCCTATTTCCCATTCATCTTATCTACCCACTATACTCAGGGCCGTAGACAGAAAATCCGGGCCGGGGGGGAGAAATTTACGGGCCCCTCTATTATTCTTTCATCTAAAATCCACCGTATGGGCAGTAATAAAAGTAAAAGTAGGCGCTTCTTCTTGACAACAAATAATTCGATTATTTATCAGATGTTAATGTTTACGAAATATACCAATATTTATGATTTCTGTACAAGCTGAAAGGTCGCACTATATTTTAAAATCAGTGTCCTGCAATAGCCATTGTCCTTTATTAGCCCACTATCGCTAAACTTCTGATTTTGTGTGTTTGAAAATTTTTCAAAACTTTTAATTTGATTTATTTATTATTCAGAAAAAACATGAAAAAATTCATGATAATAATTTTCTCACCGGGCCTCTTAGGAAATCCCGGGCCTGGGGGGATTCCCCTCACCCCCCCCTCTCGTCGAACCTGACTATACTCCAAGGTTCCATGGATGTATAATCAAAGACCCTGTAGATGGACAAATATATTTTGAGACCAGCCCTGACTTTATATCTTATAGATATTATTTTAATGTGCTAATGCCAAAGTATTTCACAACAGAATCAGGAGATTGTTTTGTTCAGAAGCTTAGCGCCTCTTATATCAGCTTGACTTAGAGGCCACTATAATCATGCACGGGATCCCTACAGTGTTTACTTCATGAAGTAAAAACACTGTAGGGGCATGTGTCCCCACAGCTGATTTTGTTATGCAGAGACGGTTGTTTGAAGGGCCGGCGAACTCATGTTCTCATAGTCCCGTATAAAACTCGTTGGCTTCTATTATTCTCCTACTCTCTGTCAAGCATAAACTCATCCAAATCCTGGATATAATCCAGATGACGTGCCATTACTAGGTACTTTACAAAAATTTGGCTGATGAAAAGGTAATAAGTAAAACAAAAAGACAGGCAATAAGTAATTCTGCTCGTCCAGCAATGTATTTATTTTAAAAAAAAATCTTTTCACCGCCAATACAATTATGACATAATAAAACAAAGAAACAGCATTTTTTTTTATAAAAATAAAAAATAGTGATTTATTTGTGTAGTACACTCTTGTGAGTGTTTCACAATGTTTAAGTGTTCATCACAGCGTTACAAGGATTTCTTTCATCTCCTCTACTGATTCTACGATATGTATAACGATGCCACTTGCTGTCACTTTCGCCTTGGCTACTCAATTGTCCGCACGAGGTATTCCGTAACACACTTAAACACAAATTCAAAATAATAGAAGATTTCGTAAACCTTGAAAATGGCGACCTCGCCGTAATCAAACCCGGGTTTCTTGGTTGAAATTTCAGTGTGAGCATCACTATATCACCAAACCATTGTTATTTGCGTACCGATTGTGGAAAAATCGTCTATATCACTCGGCCGATTTTTCTTCTTCTAATAACTAATTGAATAATATTTGGTACCGATAGATACATTTGGCCTACTGCCACGCCTCTTCCGACTGGTGTTCTTGTTGTGGGTGCACTGAACTTCACAATCCAGACCTCACTATGAAGGAGTGTCACAGACTATAATTTACACTTAGAGCAGATTTCATATTCTAATGTTAGTCATCAATAATATGCAGATGATTGTTTCACCGCTTAAGGGGGGGACTGCAAACTCTCTTCTAAATTGTGTACCAAAAAAAGTAGGTAGGTACCGGGACCTAACATATTATGGGAGACTTGATTTGCCTCAAGAGATTTCCGGAGACTGTTGAATGAATATAAAATAACATACCTCTCCGTCCCCGATTTTTTGTGAAAATTATTTGTTCTGTCTCGAAGTGAATTTAAACTCTTCGATTTTACTTTAAGGGATGTCGTCTTTAAAAGCGACTACGCTTTACTACGAGTGACTTTTAGCGACAATTACAAATTAAGGAGGATTTGAAAATAATTAACAAGAAAGAAATATCAAAACGAAAATGACATCAAAACAATATACTCAACCACTATAAACTACGGCTTCTCTAAAGAGATTTCTGGAGACTGTTGATTAGATCTGTATTAAGCTAAAAAGAAGTATGATCCAAGCAAGAGAAAAGAAATATTTGAGAAGAACAATCGGTAAAACTAGAAAAGATAAAATAAGAAATACCAAAATCGGAGAAGACACAGGAGAGAAAGAATTAATAAAGAAAATGGAAAAGCAGCAGTTCAGATGGTTTGTCCACGTCAACAGAATGCCAGATGAACTAAACAAATACTGGAATGCAAACCAGAAGGAAATGGCGGTAGAGGAAGACCGAGGCAAATCGGAGAAGACACAGGACAGAAAGAATTAATGAAGAAAATGGAAAAGCAGCAGTTCAGATGGTTTGGTCACGTCAACACAGTGCCAGATGAACTAAACAAATACTGGAATCCAAACCAGAAGGAAATGGCGGTAGATGAAGACCGAGGCACATCAGAGAAAACACAGGACAGAAAGAATTAATGAAGAAAATGGAAAAGCAGCAGTCCAGATGGTTTGGTCACGTCAACAGAATGTCAGATGAACTAAACAAATACTGGACTGCAAACAACATTCGAAGATACTACTAAAGAAATATCAAGAGCAAGAGGTAAAACCTACTCGGAGGTCAAGGAGCTCTGCAAGGAGAGGCACGTTTTTCGGCGTTGGTTGGATGAGGTGTCTAACTGACGCTCGTTAGGGCACAAGGGATATGAAAAAGAAGAAGAAGAATTGGTAGTGAACTTGTAGGCCCGCACAATCATTTCCAAAGGACGACCTAGGTAACTTGTCTGTCCCTTTCTCAGAATAAAATGAAACTTAATATCGACAGTTTATGTTCATAGAATTGACAGACTATTTTTGGTCACCATTGGGTCACTCGGAGCCTCACCTAACATATCCGAATCATGCCTAATAAGGAGTGAAATTTTTGTACTTTATGTACCTATGTTGTTCTAATATAAAATCTCTAAACAAACTGAGTTTTACATTGTGATATCGTCCAGAAAATAATTTGTAGTTCCAGCTGAACTTTGGTTGGATTAGTCTTCAAATCACACACCAAACCCACGCAGCAAATGCAAATCTTGAAAAATGAATATCCATGCTATGCTGGGTGAACCAAATAATTAGACACACTCTAATATAGGAGAATGGTTCCAAAAGTTCGTAGCTCGAACCAACAAAGTTTTAATGTATTGCAGGTCTGACAATATGTATATTTACCTGAATCCTAATGATAAATTGTCCAAATATTTTGAATGGTTTAATTTTGACAGGTCACCTTTGATTAGATTCGGAGTACATTTTTACGATGTGTTCAGCTCCTCCATGACAACAACCTCTATCCACATCACCGCTGCTGTCATTACAAAGACTGCTGTGCGTGAGTGAGGCTCCAGTGGAACCTCACTAACTATAGTCCAAACCTGGCCCCTAACGACTATTATTTATATTTAAACCTGAAATCTGAGCTGCGTGAAACCAAAATGGGAGTGATGAAGAGATCAGGTTAGAGTCTTTTGAATGTAAGGATACTAACAATTTATTGACGGGCATATAAGAGATCTTACCGAAAGATGTAAACACTGCATTGAAAACAAGGGAGGTTATGTTGAAAAATAATACACAGTGGGTTTTTATTTTCCTTCGCCATCTAGGTTAGACCACGAACTTTTGGAGCCGCCCTCGTATGTTGAAAAATAAGACACGATGGATTTTAGTTTCCTCCTCCATCTAGGTTAGACCATGAACTTTTGGAACCGCCCTTGTCGAGCTACATAATCAGTGTAATCTTAGAACCTCCTTGTCATTTGGTCCAATGGTCTTTTCTCAATTTTTTGAGGGTGTCAAAGCATTACTAAGAACCTCATGTACTAATAATCCCTTAAATCTCCTACCAAATCAAATCTATTTACCCTAGTAATGCCCCACATTAACGTAGTTGCTCAATTGTCCTCTGTAATTGCACCCTGAAATCATGCAGTAAGGAGACAATTCCGACCCTCCGGGAATTGAACATGTGCAATGCGAGTGTGATACCCTCTAGACCAGGAGAGCTGTGTACAGGCAAATGGACTCTTAACTGGAATAGAGTGGTAGCCCCTCAAAAAAACAAACACATTACGGTAAAAAGCTCCCCAACAAAAGTGACACCGCCCAAATATTTTCTACCATTTTCAACTTTTCTTATCCTATAAAAAGGAAAGTATTGTAATCGGCTGAAATTTTCGTTGTCGAGTTTTCAATGCCAAAACTCGTTTTAAGGTCCAAAGGAACCCAAAGCTTGAGTTTTAACCGTTGGTCCGTGTGTCGCTCTTTCAACAAGATATCTCGAGAACGGTAAGTGTGAGAGAGAGATGTTATTTGGTATGTCTGTCAGTTTCATGCTATGGACGACACAAGAAACTTTTGGTTGAAATCAAATACACTGTTGGCGGATTTTGCAGCTTTTTAGCGGTTTTCGCAAATACCTGCCTAAAAGGAAAGCGGTAAAACAATTACATGTAATGAATGCACTCAGATATATTTGTTTGAAGTTTTATCCATTGTTAGCGGTTCTTGGCGGATTTTGCCCGCTTTTAGTTTTTGGCGATTCTGCCTAAAACGAGAACTATAAATGCTAGAGCTTGAAATTTGACTTTCACTTACTTAAAATCTGATGTGCGTTGGGTACGGTTTTGAATGGGTCAAAAAAGTATAATTTTTCTTGACTTTCTTCAAGTGGTATAATCGGGGTTTGCACTTTCTAGTTGTCCCACAGGATTTTACATGGAAATTCCGACTTCTCATTGGCAGACCCTCTCAGTATGTCCAAAATAGAAATGATATTTGGTTTCCAAGTATTTTTCAAATAATGAAACTCTATAGCAATCGTTGAACTAGCCTTTGTTGTAGGTAGCGGCACCTGTTGTTGACTTATCCGGTGTCCACTATTATCACTAAACAATGAAACTATTATCACAAAAATCGGACTTACGGTTCAGGACTTAGAAACGATCTAGTGGAGGATCTAGTAACAATTATCCTGTTAAGGTTCCTTCAGAGGATAATTGTTAATACCTTTCATAATTTGGGAAAAATGTATGCAGAAACAATTTTTTTTTTTTTGAAATGTTAACCTCCAGAATAGCAGTGGCGTACATACCAAGCAATATATACCCGTCAAAACTTAGGTTCCAGTCATATCTAACCTCATTAATGTGAGTATTTTATCACATGAAAATAAGGTGGTAAGGGGGGCGAGGTTAAAGCTCTGTTCACATGACCGCGCGGTAATATAGACAATATGCGCTATTTAGATAGATCTTGTGCCGCGCAGTTCAGGCATTAACCTCGCCTATAGTGGTAACCCTCTACTCAAGAATCTATTTTTTTGACGCCGTCCACACCCCATCACTTCTATATTTCAAGAAGTGAGCGATAAACGTAAGTTAGTTTAGATAATAGATTTTCCTCTCCGATTGTTGAATCAGCAAGAACAATTCCAGGAAGTAAACATTACTAACATTGAAATTATAAAACAAAACATAAACATGGTTAACATTTTATGTTTACAACCAAAACATTAATCTCAATGCTGACTCAAGTCCAGAAGTCCATTTAGTGCTGATTATTCAGGTTTGACGTCATGCTACGCTCTTGCTAATTGCTGTTATGTATTGGGTGGTGTTTGAAAAAATAGTTTAACACAAATTATGGTTACAACCAAAACATTAATCTTATAGGGTGCTCCCAGACAGACACATACTTACTTATCTTATAGCATAGCACACATGTCAATAGTGTTAGGGTGCACTCAGACAGAGACATACTTTCTTATCTTATAGCATAGCACACATGTCAATAGTGTTAGGGTGCACTCAGACAGACACATACTTTCTTATCTTATAGCATAGCACACATGTCAATAGTGTTAGGGTGCACTCAGACAGATACATACTTACTTATCTTATAGCATGGCACACATGTCAATAGTGTTAGGGTGCTCTCAGACAGACACATACTTATTTATCTCATAGCATGGCACACATGTCAATAGTGTTAGGGTGTTCTCAGGTAGACACATACTTATTTATCTTATAGCATGGCACACATGTCAATAGTGTTAGGGAGCTCTCAGGCAGGCACATACTTACTTATCTTATAGCATGGCACACATGTCAATAGTGTTTGTTAGGGTGCTCTCAGACAGACACATACTTACTTATCTTATAGCATAGCACACATGTCAACAGTGTTAGTGTGTTCTCAGACAGACACATACTTATTTATCTTATAGCATGGCGCACATCTTTGCAAGAAAAAACATAAACCTACACGGTTTTTTATGGGAGTCTGCGAATTGCTCGTTCTGCGCACTCCCAAATGAACATGTGTTTGTTAGTTTTTCTTTGCATAAATGAACTATGCAATAAGCTAAGTAGTATGCCGCTGTCTGCGAGCACCCTCGATCAATTTGAATAATGGAATGATGATCAAGAGGAAAATAATTGAAAATAAAAATACAAAAATTTGTAACTTCAAAAAATGATCGTTGATCAATGTTATTTGGTCCGTCGGAACGTTTCCACCTCCGTCTTTGGGGTCGGTGGATATCTTCCATGAACCACATCACTGGTCAGACTGGTCTAGTTCAAGAATATTGGTCCATCATGAACATAAAATTCTCATAGAGCATATGATAAACATTTTGGACGAAGTCATTCAAATCTTCAAACCTGTAACCCAGTTTGGTTGCTATAACTCTCATGACTTCTGTGGTTCTCTGGAAAAAAGAAGTATTCATTATGTTCCTTGAACCGGGAGAGGAAAATCGACCGAGCGAGTACAATTGTATTTTGGTGAAGGAAACAAATTTTGGGATAAGGGACAAATGAACCAGTCATTTATGAAACTCATTATTTTTCGAAATTGAGATCAAACAAAACGCTAGTTTTGCAAAGCCAAGAAAAATAAAACCAGCGTATTGATAACAGTTAGAAAGAAGAGATGAAAACGCATCGATTCTTATAGGAAAACGATGACTCAAATGATTTGTATGGAATTTATAGGAGAATGTAATATGCGTTTATCGAAAATATTCAATTTGAGGGATTTGCATTCATTGTTTTGTCATCGTTGATATTCCGTGAATACTTTCCTTATCCTATAAAAAGGAAAGTATTGGGCTGAAATTTTGTTCGATAGGGTACCAAATCTTTTTAAACTAATACTATCACTAAAGATCAAAGTCCGCAGTCGAAGGGTGCAAAATCTTTGCAATAATACTATCACTAAAGAGTAATGCTGCAAAACCTTTTTAAAATAAAGGTTTCAGAGTTTCAGCGTCCTTCCGCCGCATGGGTTAAATTAAGCAAGTTTCCTCACTTTCTCTCCTATTCGTTATGTATATGTACACTGGCGCTAGAGTTTCAGCGTCCCTCCGCCGCATGGGTTAAATTAAGCAAGTTTCCTCACTTTCTATCCTATTCGTTATGTGTATGTACTCTGGCTCTAGAGTTTCAGCGTCCCTCCGCCGCATATGTTAAATTAAGCAAGTTTCCTCACTCTCTATCCTATTCGTTTTGGAGAGAGCAACCACCAAACAAGGGCCACGTTTACCTATTTCTAAAATTAGACTTACGAAACAATGATTATCCAGATATATTTGCTGTATTTTCTCCATTGCTCCAGATGGGTCTCTCAATAATAAATGATACTTCTTACTTCTATGCACAACTTTAAATGAAAGTTCAGCAATGATTAACCCTTTTTCATCTCTTCTGATCAATTGACGGTTTCTGTCTTCCAATAATTGTGGTTTTATTGTAGATTGAATGAACGAGCAATATGAGGCGCTAATATAATAATAATGTTTATTTTGAGAATTTGAAATGTCACCTTGGATAAAGTCTTGGTCCGCCCAACTGTATGTCACGCTTTGCCGTGAATCTTTTGTTGGGTTTGATCTTACTGAAATGAAAAAGAAAGTCCGGCTATATGACTCTAGGTACAATTTTAGGCAGGGTTGGTTGGCAAATAATTAAATTTCTGTAATACTTCGTTCTCACTAGCACTTGTCAGTTTTTTTTGTTTTATCAGAACCCATTATTATAACATTTATCATTGGTTTCGGATGGGGGTGAATATTGCCTGGATGATTATTTCCAGAGTACAATAAGAGTTTTTTTTTTTTCAGGAACCTACTTATGTCATATTTCTATTACAGATTTTGCCTCCTGGTCCCCGAGTAATATCCCATAATGTAATGTGTCAGAGGTTAAAGAAACTTCTGAAACACAGTAGGTAAACTATTTTAGTAAGAACAGGCCTGTAACTTTGTGACCTGTAGACTGTAGAGGGAAAGTTGGAATGAACTGTCCCTCTACAGGTCTTCTCCCTGTAAGAATTATAGTGACTTTTTTCTTACGTGTGGTGTGGCACATACATTTAAATTGGATTGTTTCTATTACAAACGTTTTTCTGTCTGTAAGAAAACATAGCGTCTTGTCTTCGGAAATCGTCATGTCAAAAAATAAATTTTACGGAAAACCGNGATGCACTTCCAGCCCACGGGTCAAAAATTGTATACCTTATGAGGTAAGATATGGCTAGCCAGCTCCCGAACTAATTATTATATAGACTACCATCGAATGTAGATGTTGCTCTTCTAAAGTTCAAAATCTGTCCATTAGTGATACAATTATCTCACAAAAAAACACTTCGTGTAAAAAAAAGACGTCAAGAGTAGCAATATTCATCCCGCCCAAAATGTACTTCTCGCAGTGATTAAAAAACAACTGATATAAAAAAGAACGTCAATAATCTGTGTATCGTGACATT
>CM022882.1:9852280-9873546 GCA_012654025.1 Pachypsylla venusta | reverse complement strand
ACATTGCAATAACTTATCACTACACCTAACTGACCAATCATCATCCTTTATATTATGTTAATTGAGTATCAAGATACCAAGGTCATATTGTATTAACATTGCAATAACTTATCACTACACCTAACTGGCCAACACAGCTTAATATTATGTTACTTGAGTATCAAGATACCAAGGTCATATTGTATTAACATTGCAATAACTTATCACTACACCTAACTGACCAATCATCATCCTGTATATTATGTTAATTGAGTATCAAGATACCAAGGTCATATTGTATTAACATTGCAATAACTTATCAGTATACCTAACTGACCAATCATCATCCTGTATATTATGTTAATTGAGTATCAAGATACCAAGGTCACGGTCCTATATCTTAAATTTTGTCGCGACAACATATCAACTCAAAGCGAGAAAGTTTTAGGTGGCCATGTAGTCCTTATTTTAGGACATTTTCTGCAAAGGTATGGCCAGCCATTCCAGAGTTACGAGTTCAAAACCGGGAACGGGTAAAATAAAATTTAGAAAATACTAAAAAGTAAAAATGGCCGTGCCTCTAAGGCGCCTGGTGAAACGTTTAAATCTTGATTTTTAAAGGTTGCGATATACAGGGTGTACACAAAGCAAGCCCCCCCCCCGAATTTAGATTGTTCTTGAAAAACAAAGATAACAATATAAATACCGTAGCGAAGCACGGGCGAAACAGCTAGTAAGAATATATATTATATTGTAGGAAATAATGAGTTCTATAACCTCTTGAATTTTATGTAAGTGCCTCTGGCCACCCTCTATACAGTGCAGTGGCGTACACAAGGGGGGGGGGGGCCGGCTATAGTCCCCNTCCCCCCCCCGATTTTTTTTTTTTGGGATAAGACATTAAATGTGAAACGCGAGTGCGGCGAGTGCGGTATATCATCTAACCGTGTGCTTTGTTTTTCAATGTCACGCAGAAAATACTTTGTGGAATACTTACATAATAAAGTTAGGTCGATTTAACTTTTTTTCTACATATTTATTTTTTACTTTCTCTTCCTATAGAAGAAAAAGTATTGTAATCGTGCAGAAATTTTAGACATATTTTGGCCCAAAAAATCTGACGGGAACCCAAAGGCCAAAATAAATATCAAATATGTCATTTCTTATTTTTTTTTTACCTTCCTTATCCTAAAAAAGGAAAGTATTGTAATGGGCTCAAATTTTCGATGTCGAGTTTTCAATGCCAAAACATGTTTTGGGGTCCCCAGAGCCCGAATCTCGAGTTTCAGCCATTGGTCCGTGTATGTGTCTGTCTGTGGACAAGATATCTTAAGAACGGTAAGTGTTGAAATTTGGTATGTACGTCATTTTTATGCCATGAACGACAAAATAAGCTTTTGGTGGTAATTAAATATACCGTAGGCGGTTTATAGGGCTATATCCGCGCATGACTGGAGAAGGCTGTTCGTGCCAAAAAGCGGGGCTGAAATGTTCAGGTATGTGCAGCTTTTGCAGGGGAAAGACGAGCAGTAATGTTCGCAGTATCGAAACTGAAGAGTCAGATGACGAATATGAAGTCGACAACCCCCTAGACATGCAAGCATTTGCCCGACACTCATTGCCAACCGGGTCCATCCAAAAAATCAAAATTATAATGGAAAGGTATCTTAATACATATATAAAAAATGAATATGTTGTGTGTGTGTGTATATATGTGTTGACGAGAAAATGACCCTGTTAGAAGAAAATAAGAAAATGGACACCTTCCTTTGCACTTTTTTGTAAATGATTTTTCTTTTTGCAATTTTTTCCCTTGGCAAATAAAAAATTAACACCAATAATTATGAGGTTCCGGAATATATGTAAAACTCCGATTTCATTTTTTTTTTAGATAAAAAGAGTACTGTTTCTCGCAAATGATCCGCCATGGGCTTATATGACAGATAACTAAATACACTCCAACTTCCTTTCTTATGACTTCCCCATAGGATGACTATTGGAGCAGATATTCAGCTCAAAAAGTGGCTCAAAGTGAAATTTAGTGTTTTTTCGAGAAAAAAAGTCGACAATTTTCCATTTTTCTTTTTGCGATTTTTTTTCCTTGGCAAATAAAAAAGTAACACCAATAATTATGAGGTTCCGTAATATATGTAAAAAATCCGATTTCAGTTTTTTTAGATAAAAAGAGTACTGTTTGTCGCAAATGCTCCGCCATGGGCTAAAATGCCAAATAACTATATACACTCCAACTTCCTTTCTCATGACTTCCCCATAGGATGACTATTTGGAGCAGATGTTCAGCTCAAAAAGTAGCTCAATGTGATTTTTTTTTTTTTGTTTTTTCGAAAAAAAAGTTGACGATTTTCGAAATGCTATATCTCATGAGCTTTTAAGGTCACAGAGTTGCAATTAGACTCTAATTGCAACTCTATGGCCTTAATAGATCGCAAGATATAGCACTTATTGTCGATTTTCTCGAAAAAATTGCGTAATATATGTAAAAAATCGGATTTCAGTTTTTCTTCGACAAAAACAGTAATTTTTGTCGCAAATACTCCTCCATGGGCTAACATGACAGATAACTAAATATACTCCAACTTCCTTTCTCATGACATCCCCGTAGGATGACTAATGGAGCAGATATTGAGCTCAAAAAGTGTCTCAAAGTGAAATTTTGTGATTTTTCGAAAAAATCGACAATTATCGAAGTGCTATATCTCGCGATCTGTTAAGGCCACAGAGTTGCCATCAGACTCAAATTGTGGCAAATTTTATTTACTTCAAATAAAGATAGAATAACTATTTCCGTTCGATTCACGGTTTTCGATATTTTTTCGAAAATCTGAAAAAAACGAAAAAATCGAACGTTTTCGACTATTGCGCAGCGAGCACAGGTCTTTCGAAATAGCAAACTTAGTTGCACACTCCTCTCATGTATCCCAACAACATATTAAAAAATCAGAACTACGCCATTTTATTAGGTCGAAGTTTAATATAATCCCAAGTAAGACAGGATCCCATAAACTTACAAAGGTTGTCTTAGATCTCTCGGCGATTTCTTCTATAAAAAAATGCATTCGTTTTCTTACCTTCTGGGTGATGTGGAAAAACAGAAGAAATTCAAACCTCCTAAAGAAGACAAATACTGAAAGAGTTAAAAAAACCTATATCTTTGGGCGCGATAGAGTACGGCAGAGGCGTAGGAACTGTGGGGCGGACCGCCCCAGATGCCGGTCTTATAGAGCTTTGTTACGCCTTTTATATCTAGAAACATTTGATTATCGTTGGTGGGGGCGCATTTCGAAATCTCGCCCCTGGCGCCTAACACCGCGGTCCTGCTTTGAAAACTGTCTTTGTAAAGCCCTATATTTACACATTGTTTACATTATCTCCCTGTGAAACTAGATGGGTTCAACGCCACCATGCTGTTATGGTATACATTTTGCCTAGCCCCCCCCCCCGAAAAAAAATCCTGTGTACGCCCCTGATACAGTGTATAATGGAATGATGATCAAGAGGAAAATAATTGAAAATAAAAATACAAAAATTTGAAACTTCAATCTAAACCAATATTTTTCATCAATGTTATTTCGTCCGTCGGAACTTTTCCAGCTCTTTTTTTGGGGACGGTGGATATCTTCCACGAACCACATCACTGGTCTCGTCCAAGAATATATAGCTCCATGTTCAACATAAAATCATCATAGAGCATATATCCAACATTTTGGACGAAATCTGCCAAATCTGTAAAACTGTAACCCAGTGTGGTTGCTATATCCTTAATGTCTTCTGTGGCTCTCTGGAAAAAAGAAGTTTTATGTTCTTTGAGAGTTTTTTTGAATGAAGGAAACAATTTTTGGGGAAAAGGACAAGTCTGTTTCAGACTTGATTTCATAACTCATTATTTTTCGAAATTGAGATATTGATACCATTCGAAAGAGGAAATGAAAACCCATCGTTTCTCATGGAAACACATAGGGGATAGAAATATGCGTTGACTTCAGAAACACTATAAAAGGTTTTATGTTGTTTCTGGAATCCTGAAAAGTTGATATTTTTGAGTTATGGAATTTCTAAAATGATGGATTCAAGTGCAAATGATTAAAAACGAAATTATCGAACAAAAAAATCTAGTGTGAACATCACGGTTCGTATTAATAAAAAAGAAGAATTGTATTGTAATGGGTTGAAATTTTCGATGTCGAGTTTTCATTGCCACAACACGTTTTGAGGGGTCCCCAGAGCCGTTCTCTTTCCGGGCAGGATTCGTGGACCGCTAAAAGAACTCCCAGCAATTAGATTTAAAGTAAATATGACGTGGCTCATTCCATGCATAAAATTGATTTTTTTTTATGCCAGAGTCATGAAAACCGCTAAGAGTAAATTTGATCTCAACCAAATGTTTCGTGGTTCGTTCTTGGCATAAAATTGACATGCATATAAAATTTCAAGTATCGAGCACTCAGCACTTACCATTCTTGATAATTATATCTTGTTCACGAGACGGACACACACGGACCCATGGCCGTAAATGGAGATTTCATATTTGGTCTCTGGAAACCTATTTTGGCATTTAAACTGGACATGGAAAATTTCAGACCATTACGATACTTTTCTTTTTTTAGGATAAGGAAAGTAAAAATTAATGGAGTCTCATTTTTTGAAAAGAAAGAATATTTTCGTAAAAGGTTTTCCAATGGGAGGGAGGACACAACTTTTGGAGTTTCTATTTTTTCATGATTTTTTGGGCAACGCGTAGAGATAGATCTCAAGATTTTCGTGAGAGACCATTTTTTGTTGCCCTTATTTTTAGAATAAGTACATGGTTTCAAAAATATTAAATTTGAGGGATTTGCATTCATTATTTTATGAGCTGAGTACCCGAACTTCGTATCGAGGAGATGAATAAACGTGGGGAGTAGTAACGAGTTGTTAAGAACGTGTTGGGAGTAATATTGGGTTAGGTTCTAAAAAAAAATGCTTGTTGAAGTCTGCTGGGTTAAGGCTGGGTCTGCGACCCAGCCTGCAGACTTCAACATCACGCATTTTTTTTTTTTTTTTTGGAACCTAATCGAATACTACTCCCAACACGTCCTACCTAACAAACTTGGTGTTCAATTCTATTATATTATAGATAAAAACCTATTCGCAAACCTACCGAATGTACATACAAAATTTCATTAAAATCGGTTAACCCGTTTTGGAGGAGTATGGTAACAAAAACTGTGACACGAGAATTTTATATACCTATTAGATTGTACAACATAAGGTTAAGTGATTTTTATAAATACCCGTATCGAATAATACAATAATATTGTAAAACATAAAGTCAAGTGTTTTTTATAAATATGCGTATGGAATAATATAATAAAACTAGCTGAGTACCCGAACTTCGTCTCGAGAAGATGAGAGAACATGGTACGTAGAATCTATTAGGGGTAGTATTGGGTTAGGTACCCAAAAAACTTAGTGTTCAATTCTATTAAATTATTAGATAAAAACCTATTCGCAGACCTACCGAATACAATTTCATTAAAATCGGTTAAGCGGTTTTGGAGGAGTATGGTAACAAACATCTAGAGAATTTTATATATTAGATAAAAAGGAAAGTATTGTAATAGGCTGAAATTTTCGATGACGAGTTTTCAATGCCAAAAAGCGCTAGAGTTTCACCGTCTCTCCGCCGCGGCGCGTCGCATGGGTTACATTAAGCAAGTGTACTTACTTTCTATTCTATTTTTATGGTGATAGCAACCACCGAGCAATTTAAATTTAGACTTACTAATGATAGGTTAATTATATACATTTGCTTTCTTGTTTTCATTGCTCCTGATGAGTTTCTCGCAAAGAATTTATACGTCACACTTCTAGCTACAACATGAAATGAAAGTCCAGCAATGATTAACCCATTTTTATCTCTTCTGATCAATTGACGGTTTCTGTCTTCCAATAATTGTGGTTTTATTGTAGATTGAATGAACGAGCAATACGAGGCGCCAATATAATAATAATGTTGCTTTTGAGAATTTGAAATGTCACCTTGGATAACGGCTGGGTTCGCCCAACTGTATGTTATGCTCTGCCGTGTATCTTTTGTTGGGTTTGATGTTACTAAAATCAAAAAGAAAGTCCAGCTATATTTTGTTTTATTTTTTATTGGACGGAGCGGAGCTTAGCCCTGTACTTCCTACAAACTGCAAAATTTTGTTACCCTACTCCTCCGAAACTACTCAGCCGATTGTCACCAAATTTTTATTCCATATATTCTGCATATACCCAAGGGTGCATATATCCTGATCCATTTTCAGGAAGATATTTTGAAATCGGCCGATTTTTTGTCCGATTTTCCGATTTTTTTTACCAAATTCAAGTCAGGGTTCGATATCTTAAATTTTGTCGCGACAACACATCTACTCATAGCGAGAAAGTTTTAGGTGTTATCCTCTTAATTTGCGACATAGCTTGCAAATGACCAGCCATTCCAGTGTTACAGGTTCGAATGCGAGATCGGGCAAAATAATTTTTTTAAAAAAATAGTGATTGTTCAGCCAAAACCCAAAACGTAAAAATACTACAAATTTTTGATATTTATCCAAAATATCAAAAATTTGATTTGAATGGATCCAAAAATTTGATTTTAATCATAGAACACTATTAGCAGGGGAACGGACATGCTCTATGGTGTAGTTATTAATTAAATTGGCTATGATTATTTTATTAGTGCATAAACAATCTTAAGGCAGACACCCAACTTCAAAGTTCAAAAACCAACTGCTTAGGAGGAGCAAAACAAAAAAAACTGTTGTGAACATCACACAACTTTCCTTATCTATAAAAGGGCTGAAATTCTCGATGTCAAGTTTTCAATGCCGAAACTTCAAAACTGTCAAAAACAGGCAAAACCGCCAACTGGTTATTCGAATTTAATTGAATGTTTCGTGGCGCGCCCAATATATAAAATTGACCAACTAACAAAATTTCAAGTCTCCAGTGCTTACTGTTACTTTTTAGGCAATGATAGATTGTACTTATACTCAATTTACTATCTATGTGCATTGTATGTAGAAAACTTATATGAATAGGCACCAAATTTCAATCTAATATAACTTGATTGTATGCTGGATTCGTGAAAAACGCCTGTAAGCGACAAAAAGCCGTGGATTTTATTTCAACCTAAAGTGTCTTTAAGCATTCCATGCATAAAATTGTAACATAAAGGCGCCAGTTTTTAAGTTCTTATCGTTCTCGTTTTACGGAAAACCACCAAAAAGCGCTGGTAAGTGTCAAAAATAGATTGGACTTCAGCCAAAAGTGTCTTTGCGCATTAACTGCATATGATATTGATGGACACCAAATTTCAAGTTCTAGTTCTTACCATTCTTATTCGATTTCAAACAGAAGTTCCGTGTGTCGTCCATTGCAAATTACATACCATAGTGGGGTTATATTGGACTTAATTCTTAAATAATGAACTTTTTGAAGTAATCACTCTTCCCAGTAGTGTTCATTCCGAAGTACCTACAGTACTTCTCAATTCCAATTTTTTGTAAGGTGAAAACCATCCATATACTATTTTGGAGGGTCATTCTCGTAAATTTTTCGTTTAGTTCCTTTAGTTTCCCCAGCAAAAAATTACAAAAAGACCGGCTAAAAACGCCATTTTTGGCGGTAACTTGCTCCCACTTGAACTTCCGATTTTTTCCTTATTACGCACCTATATACATACTAAAAGGGATCTGTGGGTCAAGTCTCTAAGTTCAGCCATCGTGGAGCTACGTTGATTGTCAGTCAGTCAGTACACCAACTGGGCTTTGCGTTTTATAAGTATAGATAATGCTGAGTATATATTCCGTCTCCGAAATTATCTTTTTAGGAAATGTACATTACCTGTTACAGTACTGCGTCTTTCGGACGATAATATAATCGGTTTATTCAATCCCAGACCAAGATCAAACACTAGATAGACAGGTGTGCCTTTATACTCTATTTTCATGCAAACTGAAATATGAACGTGTGAATAATTAGTTTTTTGGATTAAGACCCAACAGCATGTAACCGGGATTATGAATCTGCGACCAAGACAGGTTGGCGTTGGTGGTGCACACCCCACAGATTGGGGAGAAAGAGCTCGGAATAAGCAATCACCCTTGATTGGATGGATAGGGTTATTGCATTTTATTTCTTGGCATTCCTTCGGTTATTTTCGAAAATTTTGAGTATACGAAAAAATTGTACTTTCCACTGCTATAGAAGTTTTAAAAAAACGCAAGTAAAAAGTGTCCTAAATTTCGGTACATGCGTTTAAAACTGTATTATTTCTTACGAGGAATATGATCGTATTGATCGTACTTAGATTATAAAACTGTATTATTTCTTACGAAGAATATGATCGTATGGATCGTACCTAGATTATAAAGCTGTATTATTTCTTACGAGGAATATGGTCGTATTGATCGTACCTAGATTATAAAACTGTATTATTTCTTACGAGGAATATGATCGTATTGATCTTACCTAGATTATAAAACTGTATTATTTCTCACGAGGAATATGATCGTACCTAGATTATAAAAACAATATGAATTTTACTCTACATGAGAGTGAAATGTGTCGAGAGTTTTATTCTAGTTGAGTTCTTTATCGAACCGCATTGAGTTTACTGGCTGCACTGTCCATACAATGTTGCCAAGGTGAAACGACAGGATGACGATTCTAAAAATTCACTATTAAAAATAATAAACCAAAATTGAGAAGTTAAAAGCCACTGCGAGCTTTCGTGTCGTAGGAACACATTTGTTCTTGATGATATTTGTGAAATTCATTTTTTTTTTTTTTTGTGAATGAGATGGACTCGAAGGAGTTCTCCCTTTGCATTTAAATCGATTTTTGAGCTTCAAACAAGTGTATCGATCTGAAACCATCTCAAATCTCTGGNGTGAATAACATGTCCAACCTAAAGTGGACATCATTTTGCTGCGGATCCACAACATTTTCCGACGGGACCACAATGAGTTATATTGGAACGAACAGGCAAATAGACGATTAAAGAAAAATTTTGCTCCATCTTGAATTATCAATATGTGTTAAAGAAAAATCTTGCTCCGTTTTAAATGACCAATATGTGTTAAAGAAAAATCTTGCTCCGCCTTGAATGACCAATACACGTTAAAGAAAAATCGTGCTCCGTCTTGAATGACCAATAGATGTTAAAGAGAAATATTGCTCCGCCTTGAATGACCAATATACGATTAAAGAAAAATAGATGTTAAAGTAAAATCGTGCTCCGTCTTGAATGATCAATAGATGTTAAAGAAAAATCATACACCGTCTTGAATATCCAATGGATGTTAAAGAGACGTTATCGTTGTGTTAAAACGTTGTGTCAATCAATGTGCATCTAGCCAGCGACTATGACACAAGGGTGAACCCCCGTCTCGAATGACAAATAGATGTTAAAGAGACGTTAAGCCAAATATAACATAAAAGTGCCATCACCTTTAAACGCTATAATGCTATATTCTTTTTAGGAAATGTACATTACCTGTTACAGTACTGTTTCTTTCTAACGATAAGACAATCGGTTTATTCAATCCCAGACCAAGATCAAACACTATATAGACGGGTGTGCCTTTATACTCTATTTTCATGCAAACTGAAATGTGAACGTTCCAATAATAATTAGTTTGTTTGAAGTAAGACCCAACGGCATGTAGCCGGGCATGTATGAACCTGTGACCATAGACAAGTTGGCGTTGTTGGTGCCAGAGCCGTAGCTAGGGTGAGGCGACTGAGGCACTTGCCTCGGGCGCCGTCATATAGTGGCGCCAAAACTTCTTGAAAGATAATTTGCATAATTTTGTTGCAGTTTTTTCAAGATATACATTTTTATACATATTAAAAATTAAGTTGAATCGAAAAATAATTTTGTGAAATAATAATTGATTTCAAATTACAAAAATATTGGGGTTTACTTAAAATTATACATATTCAAATTGGCAAATACTTTCATCAGTTGATTCCAACAACATTCCTGGTTCGCAACCAGTCGTCATTAATAACAATGATCCTAAATCATGGTCACGCATCACAGATAAAATAAGATCACATCTAATACTACATGGACCAGATCAAGGCAAAAATGTCGATTTCATGAAGGTTGAAGCAAAAGATGGACGCCGATTTTCTCCTAATTGGTTTCTTACTCGTATTACCTAATGGTGAAACCGTTCAGAGAAACTGGTTTTTGGCGGAGTTGGGGGCGCTAATTTCAGAATTTGCCTCGGGCGCCAGTAAAGCTCGCTACGGCTCTGGTTGGTGCACACCCCAGTGAAAGAGCTTGCAATAAGCAATCACCCTTGATTGGCTGGATAGGATTATTGCATTTTATTTCTGGGCATTCCTCTGATTAGGAGATTTTCGAAAATTGTGAGTATGCGAAAAAATTGTTCTTTCCACTGCTCATTAATTTAGGGTTGAGAAACGAGGATGTCGACGTGATTTCTGTGGCGTAAATATGCCAATGAGGTCGCATAGGGCCCCGGGCCCGTACGGGCTACAGCGAAATACTTTTGCCAGAAGGTGTCCTAAATTTCGGTACATGCGTTTAAAACTATATTATTTCTTACGAGGAATATGATCGTATTGATCGTACTTAGATTATAAAACTGTATTATTTCTTACGAGGAATATGATCGTATTGATCGTACCTAGATTATAAAACTGTATTATTGCTTACGAGGAATATGATCGTATTGATCGTACCTAGATTATAAAACTGTATTATTTCTTACGAGGAATATGATCGTATTGATCGTACCTAGATTATAAAACGGTATTATTTCTTACGAGGAATATGATCGTATTGATCGTTCCTAGATTATAAAACTGTATTATTTCTTACGAAGAATATGATCGTATGGATCGTACCTAGATTATAAAACTGTATTATTTCTTAGGAGGAATATGATCGTATATTGATCGTAACTAGATTATAAAAACAATGTGAATATTAGGGATGGGCTAGTTATCCAAGAGTCGACTCATCAGTTGACTCACGAGTAAATGTGTAGACTCTTCAAAGAGTCGAGTTACGAGCAGCTTTTTTTGATGACTGATAAAGGTAATAAAAGGAGAAATATTTTTCCGGGCGTTTGTTGTTTACTAAAGGAAAATGTTCTTTTATTCTGGTGACGATTGATTGCGATGTTTTTTAATGTATTCGCCGAAGATGGAGACTTTTTTTTGGTAAATGCTCCTTTTGTGAATAGGTTTTATTATGTCTTTCTGATCAAATAAGGCGCTTTTGAAAATTGTCACTCGATGCGAGTCGAGATAGAGAGGCGACTCATATTTGCCGTCCCTAATGAATATGAATCGCATTATACATGAGAGTGAAATGTATCGAGATTTTTATTCTAATTGCGTTCTTTATCGAATAACCGCATTGAGATTACTGGCTGCACTGTCCATGTCCATACAATGTAACCAAGGTGAAACGACAGGATGACGATTCCAAAACTTGACTATTGAAAATAATAAACCAAAATTGAGAAGTTTAAACGCCACCGCGGTAAACGCGGTGGCGTTTACCGCGAGCTTCCGTATCTTAGGGACACATTTGTTCTTGATGATATTTGTGAAATGCAAAATTTTTTGTGAACGAGATGGACTCGAAGGAGTTCTCTCTTTGCATTTAAATCGATGTTTGAGCTTCAAACAAGTATATCGATCTGAAACCATCTCAAATCTCTGGTTTTGGGATTTAGAGAAACCCGTTTTTAAGTTGATCATACCTGCAACATGATTTGGACGTATTCCTTCAGACGAAGTCGAATCGATTATAAAATTGTGAAAATCATCTGGATCAGCATTTGTGAAAGCGGCACAATAAAACAATACATGTTCCAATCCTACTTCATCTACAATATTTTTTATGGAACTAATAATGGTTGTCTCTGGGTTTGGTCTGTATGACTCATAATTACTTTTGAATCCTATTTCTTCGTCATATGCATCATAAAAACTGAAATAAACAAAAGCGTAATTTCAGTTGCATTTCCTCTCAAAGTCGCAGTGTTGCGTAACCCCCCAAAAAATTATGTGTGGGGGGGAAACAAGTTTTATTCAAATTTGAAAAACAAATATTTTTTTTTAACGCACCTATTTTACTTCTTGTATAAGATCAAATGAAAAAGTCTTTCGATGAAAATTTAAAAAAAATCTTAAAAAATATAGTGTTCGAAGAAACTGACAATTAATATTTCAAATGTCCGCCATTTTTTTAGGGCAGTCGTGGTGAAAGGTGAAAATATTGCATAGGATAAAACTTTTTAATAGTTTAATTTACTTTTCAATTCAATTTAATTTTTTGAAATCGAACAATTTTCAGAACAGCTATGGCTGATTTATTGAACGCTCATCATGAGATTGATGAACACGATTTTGTACAGATGTTACCTCCGTGTCACAATTTACATAGAGGAACAATTTTCAGAACAGCTATGGCTGATTTATTGAACGCTCATCATGAGATTGATGAACACGATTTTGTGCAGATGTTACCTCCGTGTCACAATTTACATTGAGGAACAATTTTCAGAAAAGCTATGGCTGATTTATTGAACGCTCATCATGAGATTGATGAACACGATTTTGTGCAGATGTTACCTCCGTGTCACAATTTACATGGAGGAACAATTTTTAGAAAAGCTATGGCTGATTTATTGAACGCTCATCATGAGATTGATAAACACGATTTTGTTCAGATGTTACCTCCGTGTCACAATTTACATGGAGGAACAATTTTCATAACAGCTATGGCTGATTTATTGAACGCTCGTCATGAGATTGATGAACACGATTTTGTGCAGATGTTACCTCCGTGTCACAATTTACAAGAGCTAAACATATGTGTGTTTTAGGAAGAGGGGTACTGAACTCTCCCTCAATCTTCCCCGTCGTGGATTCGCTACTGACTTACTCTAGATACACGCTGATATTGTCGTAGTTGAAGTTTTGTATGACTTTCGCATAACTCGAATACAAATGTTCAATCAACCTTCGATATTTCTCCTCCGAATTGATCATGATCAGGTCTCTCATTGTGGTATCATACATGACGGTCCCATCCGCCAGATCCGGATAATAATAATTTGGATTTGTGAACGTGCATCCAAGTTCGTCAAATGGATCCGAAGCTATCCTTCCACCAGATGTGGTTAACACTCCTGTAATAAAGAAAACTATATGATTGCTGGGGTGCTCTCAGAGCATAATGAAATATGTTACTTACCACGTGAAAATAAATGTTTTTTGGAGCACACTGACTGGCACAAATCAATGTTCTGACATACAAAATTCCTATTTCAATTATATTTACTAGCAGAAAAATTAATTATTCGAAACAAAAATTACGTTATTTTTAAAAAATACGATACATTTAACGGTGATCTCTCCCATGAAAATGTGTAATATGAATCGAGAATATTGCGAGAATATTGTACGGAATGTAGAAGGCTTCCTTCTGAGACCATTGTTTAGAAAACCATGGGACAGTTAGTAGGTAAGTGTCTAAACATCATTTCATCAAAATAAGAATTGTAAAACAGAAATGCCATGCAAACACAAGAAATTGACAGACAGACACGGAACCAAATTTCATCAAACTCGGATGAATGATTCAAGAGTTATGGCGGACACAATAAATTGACTAATGCAGACAGACTGAACCATTTTTCATCAAAATTGGATGAACGGTACAAGAGTTATATCGAACACGCGAAATTTACTACAGACAGACACGGGACCAAATTTCATCAAAATCGGTACAAGAGTTATGGCCGACACAATAAATTGACTTTATGCAGACAGATTGAAACAATTTTAAATCAAAATCGGATGAACGATACAAGAGTTATATCGAACACGCGAAATTTACTACAGATCGACACGAGACCAAATTTCATCAAAATCGGAAGAACGGTACAAGAGTTATATCTGTTGTGTGCGAGCGTGCCAAAATTGATTGGCCACTCGACATTAGGTCCAGATCTTGGCTGTCTTTTTGTGCCACTCACTTTTCGAGTTTTCTAATGATGACATTATAGTAGCCTCTCGAAGTGAAAGTGACTATTTGAAAACATTAGAGATCATTTTCCATCGTTTACTAGATTTTGGACTGAGGTTAAAAGAACAAAAGTATTTTTCTTGCCAGAAGTCACTCATCTTGGTTTCAAAATCAGTGCTGAAGGTTTACATAAAACCAAAGAAAAAATAGCTGCAATTGTGAATTGTCCGCAACCAACGAATGTAAAAGAAATAAAATCCTTCCTCGGTTTAGTTACATTTTACGGAAGATTTTATCCAGATCTCGCTACTATAGCTCATCTTTTATACAAACTCACTCAGAAAAATACAGATTTCTTGTGGAATAAGGATGCTCAAACAACTTTTGAAAAAATTAAAAAAGAGTTTACTTCAACTAGAGTCCTTATGCACTATAATCCAGAACTTCCTTTGGTGCTCGCTGTGGACGCGACATCCGTTGGTTTAGGGGCTATCTTATCTCACGTGACTGAAGATGGAAATGAACGTCCTACTTGTTTTGCATCCAGAGCCCTTAGCAAGAGCGAGAAAATTATTCACAAATCGATTAGCCATCTAATGGGGCGTTGAAAAGTTTTTCAATTACCTGTTTGGTCGAAGATTTATCTTAATTACTGGCCATAAACCTCTAATTCATATTTTTGGACACAATGCAAAAACTCCTGCAGTAAGTGCTACTCTTCTTCTACATTATGCGTTGTTCTTACAGAGTTTTCAATTCGATATCAAATACAGAAATAGAACAAGCCATGGGAATGTCGACTGTCTTTCCAGATTTCCTTTGAAGGAAAATCACCTTTTGGAAGACATTGATTTTTTTTTCAAACTAATCATTTCTCCTCATTGCCAATCAGTGCAACAGACATTGCAAAACAAACCTTAAAGGACCCAGAGTTATCGGAAATATACAATAAGTTGATGTCTGGTACCGACATAAAAGGTGGAAATAGCACATACAGTTTACTGGGTGGTTGAATACTGAATGGAATCCGAGTTCGTATTCCCAAAGTTTTCAGAAATAAAATTCTTAGTGAGTTACACTCAGGACATATTGGAGTCGTCAAAATGAAATCCTTGGCACGATCATACGTATTTAGGTCAAAAATAGACTATGACCTTGAAGCACTAGCAAGGTCTTGTAAGGAATATGCTAAATGGCGTGACAATCCTCAAGCTTCTTATCATGCTTGGGAGTATCCATCCAAACGAATGGAACGTACACATATAGATTTTGCAGGACCTTTTATGGGAAAAATGTTCTTTTTGATGGTCGATGCCTATTCCAAATGGCCGGAGATTACCATTGTCAGTACAACTCAGTCAAAAACAGTGATCGAAAAATTGGGCGAAATTTTTCGATCACTCTCAGTGCTCCATAACGGGCACGTTATGGAGCACTGAGAGTATTAGTCAGCGACAACCAGTCCAAAACCGGGCCAGATATGAATTTCATAAAAATTTCATAAAAATCGGATGAACCGTACAAGAGTTTACGTTTAGAGAATAATGGAACACAATTAATGCAAACACTCACCGTTGAAATTAATCATTAAAGATGATGAAGTAATTAATATTGAGCAGGCAATTGATAGTCTATTTAAAAATCTCATTTTCAAAATTATAACAAAAAAATTGACAACCTTTGTATCTAAGCTTGACTAGAATGAAGATTCACCAAATTAACTTCCCAATTTTTTTTTGTCGAAAACCTGTCAAACAGCTTCTTAGTAGTTGCTCCGACACGTCAACAAGTTTGGCACACAGCAATATCAGTGGAAGAATTCATGAAATTTCCTGTCACGGTAAACACAATAAATTTCCATGATGGTAATTGATAATGCTTAACTTTTGTGATCTCATGGTATAAGTTATAAGTTTTGTTGTATTATCTCAACAGGCATGTTTAGAAAGAAGCACATATAAGTTCTCTTGGAGATTTCAATGAAGACATCCGGGAATGAACGATCCTACAGCATATGGGCGCTCGGAGACAGACGCATACTTTCTTATATTATAGCATAGCACCAATGGCGCACACAGGGGGGGATCCGGTCCCCCCCCAAAAAAAAAATATATTCAACCTTTTATGGGCAACAGTGATCAAACCCAGTACCTTTCGCACGATTTGCTATGTCATTCAAATTTTCGCATTTTACCCCTGGAGAACAAATTATTTAGTGGAATGCATAGGTAGATAAACAGAAGAAAAGGGATTTTTGAGACATATGATCTCGAAAATCTTCATAACCAAAACTTCTTTATCCGGAGCTCGACCTGACTCATGAAAGGGACTGACTTCTGGAGCTAATTAGGGATGAAAATCTATGGACTGACCCAGTGAAACCACTATTGGCAGCTGTGGGTTGGGCAGATACAATCAAACTAGTGGTCACAATAGATACAATCAAACCACTGGACATAATAGATACAATCAAACCACTGGTCATAATAGATACAATCAAACCACTGGCCATAATAGATACAATCGAACCACTGGTCAAAATAGATACAATCAAACTACTGGTCATAATAGATACAATCAAACCACTGGTAACAATAGATACATCAAACCACTGGTAACAATAGATACAATCAAACCACTGGTCAGTCTAAAGGCCGCAGTGATAATTGTAATGATTTTAATTTAGATGCCCAGGTTGTGGGTAATAAAATAGGCAGATATTTGTTGATCTTAACTTTCCCCCCCCCCCAAAGTTTTGACTGAATCAGACTGAAGATTCTAGGGATATATTACCTGACATTATGACAAAATTCGAAAATAAATAAAATGGGTAGTCTTTATAATATATTTTTTAGATATTCTCCTCACCCCCCCACACACATTAAACCTGGTTACTACCCCAACGGTTAGCACATACATCTTACTACTAAAGATGAAAATTGATATGACCTCCCCCCTCCCTCCCAATGAAAATCCTGAGTGCGCCACTGTCTGTCAGATCCTAGGAGCAAAATGGCGGCTATTTTATATCCTGCATTCTTAATGGGACAAACTTTATAAGTAAAGTTTTTGTGTGACACAGGGGTTTATTATTTTACTATTGTGTCCCAAATGGGACCTAATACGTCCTAAATTTCACCGCTTAGTGGTTAAAGTGCTCATCACGGTGTACGGACAAACTATTTTTTTATTTGATTTTTGGATTCTACGATCCAAAATTTCATTATTGAAAATAATAAACCAAAATTGAGAAGTGAAAAACATGAACACGTATGACGTCAATCGACAAAGCCTTCTGAGTAGTGAGTAACATGATAATGTGTTTGTGTATACACATGATCACGAACAGGGTACTTTTTTTACTTTCCCTCCCTATAGAAGACAAAGTATTGTAATCGTGCAGAAAATTTGGATATTTTTGTGCCTAACATATCGTCCGGTGGGAAACCAAAACCCAAAATAAAGATGGAATGTATCATTTCCTAAAGATCAAATCTATCAAAAAACCGATATGTTCGACGTTCCACGTATGATGTGGGTACGGGCCGAATCGTGTGCAGAGGTCTGGGAGACACACCGCTGGCCCGATTTTGCTGAAATTTTGCACACGTCATCTATGAGCAAAAAGCTGGACCCATATTTGTCTTTTTCTCGATAGCGCCCCCAGGGGCGCCTCTAAAACCCCAAACAGCTTTTTTGGACCGTTCTAAAATCCAAACCACATAATCAATTTTGATGAAATTTAAAATCAGTAATTATGGAATAATTTTATCTAAAATACGCGGGCGTATCTCTGTCAGAGGCGCCGCCAGGGGCCCAAAAATGTCCTCAAACTGGAAATCGCTTTTAAACGAAAACAGTTCAATAATTTCACATGAAATTTTTAAAAAATAATGTCTGGAGCCTACAGGTATTGATAAATTCGAAGTATTGATACATTTTTAAACCCTGTTTTCTACTTTTTATTCAGAGTCCCCCCTCGGTTCAGGGCCAAGTACATCGCAATTGGACCAAATCTCTAAATGCACAGTGATCCAAGAATTGTATTTGACAATTTTTGGTAGTTCGTAGAAATTTTGTTTTGGGACCCCGGTAGGGTGTCAGAAATGAAAACGCATAAAAAAATCTCTGATTTTGATAAAATTTGGTATTCACAGTGATCCAAGTATTACATTTGACAATTTTTGGTATTTTGTTTTTGGAATCCCGTTAGGGGCCCAAAAATGAAAAACATAAAATTTGTCTAAAATTTAATAAAATTTGGTATGCACAGTGATCCAAGTAATATATTTGACAATTTTTGCTATTTTGTAGGAATTTTGCTTTTGGGACCCTGGCAGAGGCTCACAAATGATAATACATAAAATTTGATTGAATTTGATAAAATTTGGTATGCACAGTAATCCAAAAATTTTATATGTTAATTTTTCGTACTTCGTAGAAATTTTGGTTTTGGAACCCCGGTAGGGGGGCCAAAAAAATTCTGATAAAATTTGGTATGCACATTGAATTATATTTATATTCGGTATTTTGTATTAATTTTTGCCCCTGAAATTTTAAATTTACCATTCCTGAAATCTGCCACTTTAGGTTCCAGCCTATTCAGCCACTGTCTCTTATAAATCTAAGAATAAAAAAAAAAAAACTCTGCTCTTGTCACACATGGGATTATTTTTTAACGTCAACAGCCGAAGGCTTCTAAATCTTTTTAAAATAATTCTATCACTACAGAACAACGTCTACAGCCGAAGGCTGCCAACTACTTTTAAATTAATGCTATCACTAAAGGGCAACGTCCACAGCCCAGGGCTGTCAAATTTTTTTACAATAATTGTATCACTAAAGAACAACGTCTACAGCCGAAAATCTTTTTAAAATAATTATACTATTAAGGAGCACCGTCAGCAGCCGTACGCTGCCAAATCTTTTTTTTAACTAATACTATCACCAAAGAGCGAAGGCCACAGCCAAAGAATGCCAAATCTTTTTAAAATAAAGGTCAACGAGAAAAAATATATTAATAATATCACTAAAAGACTTCAAACATTAGAAGAGCAACATCTACATTCGATGCTACTAAGGGAAGAGAAAGTCCAGTACGGTTTTCCGTACCATTTTTTCTTTCTTTTTTCCATTTGGGTATATTCATTATTCAATGTGCCATTTACGTTTGGCTCATTAGTATTTTCTCCCTTCAAACCAGCTACCCACATGTACCTCACCTAACATGGGCAGGGCTGGGATCACGATGGCGTGAACCTATGTGGTCACTCACCAAGTAAAACCTCATTTGCTGGTACTTAATTTTAGTGAAGACATCTCCGTGCCAGAGTGCGCATTACACTCGGCTTGCACCACGGAGGTTCCGGGTTCGATTCCCGGACGGGTTGAAAATTTGAAAATGGTTTTTTCGAATTTTCAACTTGGTCTGGTTGTGTTTGGGGGTAACTCAGCCTCCTGAGGACAATTGAGTAGCTATGGTAATAGCGCCAAGTGGTAGCATTATAAGGAAATTGTTAAAAGTGTAGCTAAGGCTTAGTGATATTGGAGTGAATGTTGAAAATACCTTGTAATGCTATGATGCCCACAAACAATGTGACATAATAATAACACAAGGAAATATACATTTACTTAATTTTAGTGATCTCACAGGAACTGATGTATTTAAATTTAACGTACCTACCATTGACTCACGCTACAAGGACATGAAGTACTATTTGGACAGTAGCGACCCAAGTGTCCAAAATTTCCTTTGGCGACACTTAGCTTAATTATTCCCTCTTTTTTTATTTTAAATCACTTTCGGCCTAATTGTCGAATAGTGTCGAAATAACCCCGCCTGTCCATGTATCCCCGTTTGACTGTATCTCTGTCTTCTTTTTTTGCTCAACTACCCTTTAAGATCTAAGGTCATTCGAGCCAGGGGAGCTCCATTCACCGGCAACTTACAAATCAGCTACCCTCATTCTCATCCAGCTTGGGTTGGCCCGAGAATTGTTAGCTTCACTAGAGCTCCTTTCTCAAAAATGTCTTAAAAATTTAAGAAGAACAGCCAAAATCGCCCTTATATAAAAAAATCGGAAACGGTATCGCACCTGTGAGTACGGTCCATTTGGTAAACCAATATTCAAATATCACCTAATCTAATATCTTCTGCACATAGGTATACTTGTTTCACGTACAGTGTTCATATTACCATGAACCTTCCATGGGCTACGGGTAACAGGAAGTTGCAGAAATTTAAAGTTCGCCTTGGAACTATGACCAAAATTTAGCCGTCTCGGTCAAAAAATCTAGGTATTTTTTTTGCTGATTATCATTATTGATCAGTGTGTAATAAGTCAATGAAGCTAATAAAATATCATGATATTCAACTTAATCCAATAATTATCAGAACACAATGATAACTAAAAACACAATAGGACAATAAATTAATACAAGGAGGTAGCGGATAAGTCAACAACAGGTGCCGCTACCTAAAACAGGCTAGTTAAACTAGCCAAAACAAAGTGCAGTGGGAAACTATTGCTACAGAGAGCTCGAGGTACCTCGCTCACGGAAACGATCGATTGACGCTGGATTGTTATTAGGGCTATTATGTTATTAGGGCTATAAATATTATCCTTTAATGACACATTATTATCAATAAATGCATTTTATTTCCTCAGCTATGCATAGCTAAGGCGATGTACAGGATGTGTGGAGGGGAAGAGGAGACGGCTTCGCACATTATATTTGACTGCCCATTAGAGATTACGATCCCGGGATCCCGACCGAAAATGGCTTAAATTTTGATCCCGGGATTCGCCGTCCAATCCCGGGATTTTCGGGATTGACAGTGATATAATAAAAACAAACATAAAACATATTTTTTCATTGAATTTTCAATACTCCCAATGCATCAACCTTGAACGTTACATGAAAGTCGATATGCTGCCATTTCTATGCAATAAAAAATGCAAGACCTTTTAAAATTATTTTCTTCTTTGTGTAGACCGAATGAACCGATGACCGATGTGTTGGTCGTATGACTCAAGCGAATTATCCAAAAATGTTCTAATAATTCAGGGATGGGTTAGTCATCCACGAGTCAAGTCATGAGTCGACTCATCTTTTCAAAATGAGTCGACTCTTCAAAGAGTCGACTTACGAGTACCTTTTTTTTTTTTTTTTTTTTTTTTTTTTTTTTTTTTTTTTTTTTTTTTTTTTTTTTTTTTTTTTT
>CM022882.1:9797650-9834906 GCA_012654025.1 Pachypsylla venusta | reverse complement strand
TTTTTTTTGGAACCTAACCCAATACTACTCCCAACACGTTCTACACAGCTTAACAACCCGTTACTACTCCCCATGTTCTACATATAGGTTAACAAACGTGTATGTAATATGTATTCTATGTGCATACTCTGATCGCGTTTAAACGGTTGTACCTCGGTGATATGATTATTAATGTGGGAGTCAGATTTATTATCATTTTTTTTCTCCCATCTTCTCGAAACGAAGTTCGGGTACTCAGCTAGTTTGGTTATAATCGGACATACCTCACATACCGTTAGCGTTTTTTTTTTTAGCTCTTTTCATAAACCTGGTTAAAAAGAGAATGGTAACTACTAGAGACTTGAAATTTGGTATGTTGGTCCCATTTGAGCTCTCATTGTGCGCCATGGTTAGTTATATATGTATAATGTTCCATACTAGTTTTTAATGGAACCCTATAATTTTGAATGACGGTGGCGAAAAGGATATATTTTCTCAAACAAACACAAGCTCTCACGAGCCAGTTGCTGAATCTCGACCAAATTTCAAAAACTCAAACCGTTTTTTTTTTGCACTGAAAACTCGACACTTTCAGACCATTACAATACTTTTTCCTTTTTTATAGAAATTAATGTCGCGTGATTTTCACACCAGATTTATATTTTACGTTTCAAGATACAAAAATGGATTACAAAAAAAATCATTCCGTCCCCCTCCCCAACTTTTGCACAGCACGCTGTCCGTAGTGAACGGCATTCTTAACACACATTTTGAGGGAGGGGGAGGTTTTTTTTGTAACGATTCCAATTTTGTTGTTTTTTGCTTAACGTCTCTTGCTCTCTTTAAGATCTATTGTTGGTCATTCGAGACGGGGTTTTACCCTCCATTCGCTGGTAACTTACAAACCAGCTTCACACATTGACGTCACCCAACTTGGGTTTGGCCGGAAAAATAGCCAGCATCAGAAGGACGCGAACCCACGTTGACATGGTACAATCTCGCGCTGGACGTTGCTTAACTTCAGTGATCCAACGGGGCTGGTGTATTCAACGTGCCATAGACGCTGCCTATTTCAATGTTTCATTATTAGAAAATCATTTTTGTTTTTATGTCTTTGATGACTTTATAAGGGGTTTTTCTTTGAAGGATTATTATTTTAAATTTCAGGTTGGCCAACCTGAAATTCAATATTCAAATTCATTTCATTTCATATCTAATTTTTGAAAAAGTCTAAAGACGAAAATTAAAAATATTTAAAATAATAATCCTTCAAAAAAAAAAAAAAAAAAAAACCCAATGTTTCATTATTGAGAATAATAAGCTTATTATTATTTTACTGTCTAAAAAAAATTAGAATTCAAAAATCAATTACAAAAGTTCATCAAACTCGGGTTATAGATAAGTGCAAAAGTGTAGTTTATGGCATACGGCGCGGCCTGGCGATCAAAAAGTTTTTTCCGACTTTTCAATTTTCCCATGCTATGCAACAAATTTTTAAGTTGCAAAGTACGAAGGGTTTTTTTTTTTTTTTTTTTCGTGACGATTCCAAAGGTTGATCATTGAAAACCAAAATAATTTTATACTTGGATATTAGTATGTGGTTCTGTTGATAATGAATTGACTTCCACAGTGAAGACCTGTCATAAAAATAATATTTACTCATAAAGTGTCATAAAATTTCTTATGATTTCCTAATGAACTTGAATTTAAAATTTATTATTTATATGAGTGCCATAAAAAGCACACTTAATTAACATGTCAGACCGATCTCATCCAAATATATTTCTCTGTAGATAGGTACTAACATTTTTATATGCGAAGTGGGTTTGTCGAGGTCAATGAAATATTTTCCCAACTATAGTGTTTGTGTAAACTAGAGAACTATCTTACTAGAAATGACTGCCATTTGGTCCAAATGGCCCAATCGCCCAATTTGGGCACAAACACTAAAAGGCCATACCGAATTTACTTTTATTTTATGGCCTCGGTACCAAAATAAAATTTCAAGGGACGGATCACAAGAAGTGGATGATAGATTTGACTTCCAGTCCAGAGAACCCAGAAAAAAAACGTGCTGAACATCTTCCAAGGATTAGAATAGAATCTTTTTTTTCAAAATAACAATATTTGATTTCAAAGTGCTTTCCCTAAGCTGTGCTGAACATATTCCAAGGAATAGAATAGAATCTTTATTTTCAAAATAACAATATTTGATTTCAAAGAGCTGTCCCTAAGCTGTGCTGAACATCTTCTAAGGAATAGAATAGAATCTTTATTTTCAAAATAACAATATTTGATTTCAAAGTGCTTTCCCTAAGCTGTGCTGAACATATTCCAAGAAATAGAATAGAATCTTTGTTTTCAAAATAACAATATTTGATTTCAAAGTGCTTTCCCTAAGCTGTGCTGAACATATTCTAAGGAATAGAATAGAATCTTTATTTTCAAAATACCAATATTTGATTTCAAAGAGCTTTCCCTAAGCTGTGCTGAACATATTCCAAGGAATAGAATAGAATCTTTATTTTCAAAATAACAATATTTAATTACAAAGAGCTTTCCCTAAGAAGTGCTGAACATTTTCTCAGGCGAGTTACTTTTGAAAACAAAATTCTGTATAGCATTAAACTGTACAATTAGGGCTTGCAATCAACAAGCGCTCTGGATCTGCGCCTGTGTCAAGAAAATGAAAATTAATCCAACACTGGTTCTTAGGTACCTTTTTTGTTTGACCCTGAATATGTTTGGTGCCATTATTCGCACAATCGCATCCACCAAATCCAATCTTGATAATAATCTCCATGTGAGAATGAGAGCCCTGTTTTATCCTCAGTCCTCACAAGGTAGGTACATTGCATTGCATTTCAAGCAGATAGCAAGTTCAAGGTTAAATCCTTTTAGTTCTTCAATTCACCGATAGAGCAGTTCTTCTCTAATTAAATAAGATGGCGAGTTAAATATTTTGTATTAACCCTTCACTGCCATCCAGCATTTTGATTTCTCTATGCGGTACTTTGAAGTCCGATAACTTTCTAAGGGTTTGCAGCAGAGATACCGCTTTGATTCCAATGGAATTTGTCGTTTCTTATCTAAGTAATTCTTAGAGCCGGCAGAGCAGTGCCGCTGAGCGCGCTGTTTTCGACACGCTTTCTTTGAACTAGAGATGGGTTAAGATCGAACGAATGAAATTTTAGAACATGTTCGTTAAAACTCATCCTGTTTTTTAAGTACAGATCAAAAATAAATATCAAAGTTTCATTATTTTCTTATAAGTTCCCACCTGCCAAAATGAATTTTTATAAAAAGAAACCGACACAGGAACAATGACTGAAACTCGAGATTTGGCTCTGGGTACATCAAAAGGTGTTTTGACATTGAAAACTCGACTTCTAAAATGTCTGCCCTTTACAATACTTTCTTCATTTTTTTAGATAAGGAAAGGCGTGTGATGATGAGCACAATTCTTACTCTTAGTTTATATATCCCCGGTTATTTTTGTTGTAAATCGAACTCTCCATAAAATTCCTAAATTCAATCGAGTAGGTATTTTTTTTTCTTCATTGCGATCAATTTTTTCACACCAAAATGAATGTGTGGCGTATCAAATGAAAGGTCTCGTCATTCTGAATCAAATAGTTCTCCAAATTTGAGACCATGAATCAAATGGTTCCCCAAATTTGAGACCATGAATCATATGGTTCCCCAAATTTGAGACCATGAATCATATGGTTCCCCAAATTTGAGACCATGAATCTTATGGTTACCCAAATTTGAGGTCATCAATCAAACGGTTACCCTAACTTGAGACCATGAAACTTCTGGTTCCCCAAATTTGAGACCATGAATCTTATGGTTCCCCAAATTTGAGAACATGAATCGTATTCGTGGTCTGAAACTTTACACAAGACTCGGATTGTGCTTTTTTATGAATAAGTTTTCATGCTCTGAAATTCAATTTTTATTTTTTATTTAATTTCTTCTGTGTGTGTGCTTTTAGTGCTGCGGGGGTTGCTCCCTCATCGTAGCACCGGAACTTGTTGACACATTACTATACGTTATTCAGAAAATAGGACATGATTTAATTAATTGTTATTCAGAAAATAGGACATGATTTAATTAATTGTTATTCAGAAAATAGGACATGATTTAATTAATTGTTATTCAGAAAATAGGACATGGTTAATGGTTATTCAGAAAATAGGACATGATTTAATTAATTGTTATTCAGAAAATAGGAAGTGATTTAATTAATGGTTATTCAGAAAATAGGACATGATTTAATTAAATGTTATTCAGAAAATAGGACATGATTTAATTAATTGTTATTCAGAAAATAGGACATGATTTAATTAATTGTTATTCAGAAAATAGGAAGTGATTTAATTAATTGTTATTCAGGAAATAGGACATGATTTAATTAATTGTTATTCAGAAAATAGGACATGATTAATGGTTATTCAGAAAATAGGACATGATTTAATTAATTGTTATTCAGAAAATAGGACATGATTTAATTAATTGTTATTCAGAAAATAGGACATGGTTAATGGTTATTCAGAAAATAGGATGATTTAATTAATGGTTATTCAGAAAATAGGGCTTGATTTAATTAATAGAAAATAGGACATAATTTTTCATTTTTGGATTCTAACGTAAATTATCAATGTTTGAGGGGGGGGGGTATTTGTATTTCGTAGTCGATTCTAAAGGTTCATTATTTAACTGAAGTCAGGATCATATTTGGTGATCTTAATGAGTACTTGAGGGTTAATTTAAACCATTTTGGTGTCTTGAGCAGGTTTATTGTTCGCATTCATTTTTGTATTCACATTATCCAGTCTGCTCTGTATTCACGTCATTGATCAGTGAGTGAATGCAAGTGAGTGAGTGTACAATATGCCTATAACGCAGTGATTTCATTTTTTAAAAATATTTACAAGTGATTTTTTTTTTTTTTTTTAAAAAAAAATATTTTCTATACATTAATAATTACGTATAAATAGTTATTAAATAATGTGAAATTAATTGAAAAATAAATATTAGATATTTCGACATCATTTTTATCCCTTTAAAATAAGACCTGAAATAATTGGTAAAGTTTTGTTAATAATTAATTAATAATAATAAGTTTTCTCAATTTCATGTTTTTTTATGAACAAACTGTAGATTAGAATTAATTTTAAAATTTACATTAATTAATAATTAAATTATATTCCTTCATTTTTAGATTTTTTTAAATGCCATTTAAATTGCATTTAGTAAGCTTTCTGCCATCGTCACACCAAAAGCTTCGATAAGCCGAGCATGTTAACGTCTGATAGTGTTAACAGAAAGAATTTCCAGTCAAATTATGCCTCTGGTGGCCCAGTAGAGGCTAATGCTAAATATGGTGGCCCGTATCTAGGATTTTATTTCCGGGGTGGGGGAGGTTCATGTAAAGGAGTTTCACCATATAGGAATTATAGGAAAAATCGAACCTTTTCAAAAATTTCGTGGGGGGAGGTTCATTTAAAGATTTTGTTTAGGAGTCATGTAAAGGGTGTTTTACCATATAGGGATTATAGGAAAAATCGAACCTTTTCAAAAATTTCGTGGGGAGAGGTTCATTTAAAGATTTTGTTTAGGAGTCATGTAAAGGGTGTTTTACCATATAGGGATTATAGGAAAAATCGAACCTTTTCAAAAATTTCGTGGGGAGAGGTTCATTTAAAGATTTTGTTTAGGAGTCATGTAAAGGGTGTTTTACCATATAGGGATTATAGGAAAAATCGAACCTTTTCAAAAATTTCGTGGGGAGAGGTTCATTTAAAGATTTTGTTTAGGAGTCATGTAAAGGGTGTTTTACCATATAGGGATTATAGGAAAAATCGAACCTTTTCAAAAATTTCGTGGGGAGAGGTTCATTTAAAGATTTTGTTTAGGAGTCATGTAAAGGGTGTTTTACCATATAGGGATTATAGGAAAAATCGAACCTTTTCAAAAATTTCGTGGGGAGAGGTTCATTTAAAGATTTTGTTTAGGAGTCATGTAAAGGGTGTTTTACCATATAGGGATTATAGGAAAAATCGAACCTTTTCAAAAATTTCGTGGGGAGAGGTTCATTTAAAGATTTTGTTTAGGAGTCATGTAAAGGGTGTTTTACCATATAGGGATTATAGGAAAAATCGAACCTTTTCAAAAATTTCGTGGGGAGAGGTTCATTTAAAGATTTTGTTTAGGAGTCATGTAAAGGGTGTTTTACCATATAGGGATTATAGGAAAAATCGAACCTTTTCAAAAATTTCGTGGGGAGAGGTTCATTTAAAGATTTTGTTTAGGAGTCATGTAAAGGGTGTTTTACCATATAGGGATTATAGGAAAAATCGAACCTTTTCAAAAATTTCGTGGGGAGAGGTTCATTTAAAGATTTTGTTTAGGAGTCATGTAAAGGGTGTTTTACCATATAGGGATTATAGGAAAAATCGAACCTTTTCAAAAATTTCGTGGGGAGAGGTTCATTTAAAGATTTTGTTTAGGAGTCATGTAAAGGGTGTTTTACCATATAGGGATTATAGGAAAAATCGAACCTTTTCAAAAATTTCGTGGGGAGAGGTTCATTTAAAGATTTTGTTTAGGAGTCATGTAAAGGGTGTTTTACCATATAGGGATTATAGGAAAAATCGAACCTTTTCAAAAATTTCGTGGGGAGAGGTTCATTTAAAGATTTTGTTTAGGAGTCATGTAAAGGGTGTTTTACCATATAGGGATTATAGGAAAAATCGAACCTTTTCAAAAATTTCGTGGGGAGAGGTTCANATAATTGATAACTGAGTTAGTGCCCTCTGGTGCAATACAAGTATGATTGAACAGAAATGCTGACCAGTGTGATGAGCAACGGCTGACTTGGTGGGAAATCAAATTATAATTGATAACTGAGTTAGTGCCCTCTGGTGCAATACAAGTATGATTGAACAGAAATGCTGACCAGTGTGATGAGCAACGGCTGACTTGGTGGGAAATCAAATTATAATTGATAACTGAGTTAGTGCCCTCTGGTGCAATACAAGTATGATTGAACAGAAATGCTGACCAGTGTGATGAGCAACGGCTGACTTGGTGGGAAATCAAATTATAATTGATAACTGAGTTAGTGCCCTCTGGTGCAATACAAGTATGATTGAACAGAAATTCTGACCAGTATGATGAGCAACGGCTGACTTGGTGGGAAATCAAATTATAATTGATAACTGAGTTAGTGCCCTACGGTGCAATACAAGTATGATTGAACAGAAATTCTGACTAGTATGATGAGCAACGGCTGACTTGGTGCGAAATCTTGGTGGAAAATCAAATTATAATTGATAACTGAGTTAGTGCCCTCCGGTGCAATACAAGTATGATTGAACAGAAATTCTGACTAGTATGATGAGCAACGGCTGACTTGGTGCGAAATCAAATTATAATTAGGTGGCAGCATCGCAATGATATAGAAGAGAGATGTAGTTTCAAGAGCACAATTTTTCTTTAAACATTTGTCTGACTGTTCGTTCCACGATAACTCTCGAACGCTATGTTAATATACCAAGCTCAGGATTGTTCATTTCCTCGATAACTCTCGAACGCTAACACATTTATTTCATCCAAAAGATTTATGCTATGTTCTTTGCAAATGAATGATATACATTCCAAGGTTTGAATCTCTAGCACTGGAGAACCGACACACTGACCAATGGCTGACACTTGAGTCTTGCGGCCTCTGGAGACCTCAAAATGTGTATTGGCATAGAAAATTCCACCTAAAATTAGGTACTCTCTTTTTTGTAGTCTAAAGAATGTAAAAAGTACGAATATTGAATTCAGATAAAGTGATAAAGTTCAGGGCCGTACCCAAGGGTAGGGGGGGTCCGAAGCATTGACAGTTAACACCTGAAAATGATGATCATGGAAGGTGATGTTGCTGATGTTGTTGTCGTTTTTGTTGTTTTTGATGTTGTTAATGTTTTTGTTATTACTGTTGTTGTCGTTTTTGTTGTTGCTGATGTTGTTGTTTTTGATGTTGTTAATGTTTTTCTTGTTGCTGATGTTATTTTTGTTCCTGATGTTGTTGTTTTTGTTGTGGATGTTGTTGTTGTTGTTGCTGTTTCTGTTGTTCTGTATCTGCGTTTTTTTTTTTAACTAAAACGATTGAAATATGGGGGGGGGTTGGACCCCGTGGACCCCCCTGGGTACGGCCTTGATAAAGATTACAAAAAATTTCGAAATGAAGATCTAGCAATAACAATAAATTAATTTTCCAGATGTGTACCTATCAAAAAGGTAAAGAATAATGTAAAACTTTTTAAATATAAAATTATCTTGACCGATGTGTATTCATTGTTCTTTAATTGGGTTCTGAAAACTTAGAATTTTACAAATGGATCTAAAATCTAATACAGATGTAACTTGAAAGTGAAACCACAAACAATTTGAAAATCATAAAAACAATTCCAGAAATAAATATCTGAAGTGAAATCATAGTTGAAATTCAATTTTCAAAGTTTCGATTATAACCGAAATAAAATTGTCAATCTTCCGATTATATCCGAAAACATATTATCAAACTTTTGATCATAACCGAAATCAAATTGTCATTCTTCCGATCCTATCCGAAGCGGAGCTTTAATTGATTATTTTTCTATTAAAACTCAAGGAAATCTATTTAATCCTCTCGGATATTGTCTGTATTAGATAGAACAACATTCTGTCAGACATATTCGATTAGGAGATATTATTTGGCGAACATTGTCGATTAGGAACAACAATATACCGAATACTGTCGAATTATTCTAAATTTAAGAAGAACAATAATCCGAACTTTGTCATTGCTGAACATTGTCGAATTAGAGAAAACTTCTGAATATTGTCCATTAAGGAGAATTATTTTTCGATCAGAACAAGCTTACGAACATTGTCGAAGTAAAAGGACAATCTTCCGGATATTGTCGAATTAAAAGAATTTTTTTCGATTAAGAAGAATTATTTCCCGAGCATTGTCGATTTAGAACAACAATATATTGAACATCGTCAAATAAGAAGAACGAATTGTTACGAAGAAATCACGCAGTCTGCCGAAGTTTATGATTTGAGAAAAACAATTTGCCTTGATATCTAAATGTGGAATTATTTTGGACTTTTCTAAAGACTTCAGAGACTATTGGCCGCATTTTGCAAATTTTCAAAATTATCAACAAAGTTTTGAAGAAATCAGAAAAAAAAAACGACGATTAAACCAGATTCAGGTGTAGTACTAATAGGTTTCTTCTTAATTATTTTTGTCTGTAAATTTTGTAATTTTAAATAATTAATAATTATAATTTACAGTTTAATTCAATGTTCCACCGCAATCGTATTAATCAATTGTCCGCCGATTTCTAGAAAAAATAGTTTCAATTCCTACACTTAAAAAACTCGATATTTCAATTTTTCTTTTATTTTAACACCATATTTACTCTAAAACACTATTTACTCGTCTCATAACAGCAATTTCATTTTTTACCTTTAGGTTTATTTAGTAAACAAAAAAAAATAATAATAATAATAAACGCCCCCTATTGTCTAAATGTAAACATATTTTTCGTGTGGGCACTCATAAAAATAAAGAAAAATCGATACACCAATTTATGAATGATTTATGAATACATTAACACATAACATATAAAAACTTTTAATATTTTATTCGTTGTTAAAAAAAAAAAAAAAACAACCAAGATTAGCTCATTTATCAAACAATTTAAAAGGAATATTAAGTTTGATAATTGTATGTTATTTATTTCAACTATCAAAACGATCTGTTGTTATAAGTATTTACCATCCAACAAAGTCGTAGGTGTCAATTTTTTCTTTTTCTCGATCTTTGCGTCCGGTTATTTTTTCATTGTGGTTACTTCTTTTTTTAAATCTCTGAGTAAGTTCTGTTTTGAAAAGTTGAGCTGAGTACAAAAAACTACAAGTAGAACGGATATTAAACAACATGAAAGAATTCTCTTGTAAAACCCACACATATATTTAAATTCTAATAATATTTAACAAATAGCAAGATTGTTAAGAAAAGATTATAGACATACTTTTAGTTTTTTATGAATAAATGTAGACAAACGTTTAATATTTTTTACGAGTTTTTAAATGAACTTTTGCAGATAGTTAAGAATAATTAGTATTATATTTGAGGTAATTCTAGAAATTTCTTTTGTTAGTGTATTCTATTTTACTAATTTATATCTTTCTTTACTTCATGGCAAGATTGGGAAATAAAAAAACAATCATTAATAGACCGTAGCTTATAGTAAAGATTTTAAATTCTTTGTTTAATAGCTACCGGACTATCATTAATAGACATTAGCTATTAACTCCATTACATAATATAATAATTCCAGCCTTCATCGTTACAGTTTAGATTAAAAAAAAAATTGTTTAATAACATTCAGAATATCATTAATAGACTGTAGCTATTAACTCCTTTACATAATATAATTCAGGCTATCACCGTTACAGAATAAATTTTAAATTCTTTGCTCAATAGCATTCAGACTATCATTGATAGACCGAAGCTATTAACTCCTTTACAAAATATAATTCAAGCTATCATCGTTACAGAATAGATTTTTAAACTTTTGAATTCAAACTAGCAATAATAGACCGTAGCTCTTTTCATTATATAAATAATTTAAGCTATCATTTTTAGATTGTTTTATTGACTCCATAAATTTAATTAAACACATCTATAATTTCATTTCCTCATAGAAATATTTTTAATTATTTATTTAACAACCAATCTCATTACAAAAAACTCATTTCTCTTTTTTTTTGTTTCTACTTAGTTAAAAACAAATTTATGGTAAATGACACTTTATAACGTCGTTTCCCTTGTTTACAAAAGAATAAATAATATATTTCATTTGAACAGAAATAAATAAATGAAATAAGAAATCTATTTTGGGATTTTTGTTCATTTTTTTTGTTTGTTAAACATTACTGACTGACTGACACACGCACGTTTATGTAAATAATAAATTTAAATTAAAAAAGAAATTGTAATTAGTTTTAATTACAAATAAATAAAAGACGAAACACTTGTATTGTATTTAATTCTATTGTGAATTAAGTTTGCTTTTATAAATAAATAATGATTTAATTATATTAAGTGATATAATTTAAGAAGTAATATGTTTTAAAATTGAAAAATAAATAATATCGCATCGGTTATCAGCGAAGAAATCTAAACAGTAGATATTATTTACGCTTATAAGTTGTCATTCCGAAGAATTAAAAGAGTTGTTTTGTAAGCTAACAACATAAGTAAAATATACACTTATTACATTTGATTTTCGTTATTAATTTATTCAGTTTTTAATAATTCGTGCAAAAAGAAAACTTACGCGAGTCTTCTTGTATGAGGCTTAATTTTTAATTTTAAGAAAAAATACTTATCGAAATCAAGAAGGGGTTGAATTTGATTTGCTCAAATAAAATTACTCTCTAGGGTACCTACTGTAAATAGTGGCCATATTTCCCCTTATTATATACAATTCTATAATCATAAATTATACCCATCTTTTATTTCAATTTTTTCTTTGTGGCATTTTAATGATCTTGAAAATATAAACATAATTTTTTGATATATTTATTTATTAAAAAAATCTCATTAGTTTAATTTTTTTAAGTAAAGAAATTCATTTTTTGTAAAGAGAACTAAAAAATTAATATTATTATTTTATCTGTGATTCATTTTTTATTTTTAGCATTTTTATATATTGAGATTTCTGTGTTTAAAAATTTATTGCCTATTAATTGTAAAGATTTTTTTTGTTTAATTATTCCATTGTGATTTAAAAATCATTTTCAATATTAGTAAAAAAAAAAAATAATATTTAAAAATGTTTTTCTTGAACAAACGTTTTTCCCTATTTTTCTTAATTATTTTTCAATTTGAAAACCAACAAATTTCATGTGATATTGGCATTAAATTTACTCGTCAACCTGAACCTATTTCTGTTCCTTATTTAGATATAGTTGAATTTGAATGTTCATTAAACATTCCATCTGAACATGTAGAATGGTGTCATGATGGTAAAGTCATTAACCAACAAATAAATCAAAATTATAGTAATAACAATAATAAACAAGAGTCTAAATCATCTCATATATTAACAATATCATTGAATGATATATCTCTTGCTGGAGATTATCAATGTGTAGCTTGGTTTGGAGCATCCGCAATCATATCTACAGCAGGAAAATTAAAAATTGCTGAAATGAAACCATTTAATAAATTATCAAATCAAAATTATGATTTAGTTTCTGGTAATGATTTAATTATTAATTGTCCAAGTCCTAAAAGTGAACCTCATGCTTATATTCAATATCTCAAAGACCGAACATTACTAGCAAATGGAAATATATTACAAACTACAAATTCTTTATTAATTAAAAATATTAACGTGTCAGACTCAGGTATATACACGTGTTCTGCAAGTAACACGATTTCAGCACAAGAATATAAATCCCCTTTTGAATTTCATGTTAACGTAAATACGAATTCAAAAACAAAAAGTCCATATTTCCTAAAAGAACCACAAAATCAGTATGTTATTGAAATTAATAATAATATAAGTTTGGAATGTAATGCTGTAGGAAATCCTAAGCCTAAAATCTATTGGACAAGATCAAATCGAAACAATGGATTTAATAATCGAACATTTGATGAAGGAACTATCCTAACAATTAATAATATAGAAATGAACGATGCAGGAGTTTATACATGTAAAGCTGACAATGGAATAAGTCCAACACTAAGTTACGATATACATCTGGAAGTACAAGAATCTCCGAAACTATTAAAAGAACCAGAAACAAATACTGTAAATGAAAATGGATCAATTGAATTCGAATGTGTATTTAGGGGAACGCCAAAACCTAAGGTTGAATGGTATTTAAATAGTAAACTTCTACGAAATGATAAAAATATAGAGATGAATGAAGACGGGAAGCTACAAATAAATATGATAGAAAAGAAGCATGCTGGGATTTATCAATGTTTTGGTACAAACGTTGTAGGAAGTACATTTGGTATAACAATGTTACAAGTAAGTCCCACACAAAAAGAAATACTAAATAACGATAATATTTTTGACGATATTAAAATGTTAAATGAATCTATTCAACATCATAATAGTCATGATGGTAAGAAACACAAAACCAAACATCATGGAGGAAAAAATAAAAGTTTAAAAGAAAATGTCATTATGATTCCACCAACACGACCAAATATAACAAGACTTACAGATAAAAGTGTTATGGTAAGATGGAACATACCAGCAAATAATGGACTTAAAATAGTGTTCTTTAAAGTACAGTATAAAGAAATTGGAAGTAAACATTCACGTAAAAATAATCGATGGATGACTAGTAATGAAGATATACCATCTCATATTCGTAGTTACGAAATAGACGGATTGGAAACTAATCAAACATATAGATTTCGTATAGCCGCTGTCTATAGTAATAACGATAATAAATTGAGTCCAAATAGTGCCAAATTTCATTTACACAAAGGTTCTACTACAAATAAGAACAAACCTAAACCCCCATCACTTACAGATACCGAAGCAATTAGTCCCACAAGTATACAAATTCATTGGCAGTATCTTAACAGTGTTTTGTCACCTGTAGATGGATTCTATATCTATTATAGAGCATCCAGTAGTGCCGGTGATTACGTCAAGTCTACAGTTGAAGGACAAGATGTTCGAACATATAATATAACACATCTTCAATCTAACACACCTTATGAAATCAAATTACAAAGTTTTACAGTTGGAGCCGCTTCAGATTTTAGTACTATACTTATCAGTAGAACATTGATTGATCCTAATGCAACTCTTAGCATTGATAACACAACGGAAATCATTACAAATACGATTGATCTGAACACATCTGTACCAACATCCAAAACGTACTATTTTGTTATTGTAGGTATAACTATAGGATTAGTATGTATTGTTAGTGTACTCTATGTCGTACTAAATGTAATGAAAAGTGAACCTAAACTAAATAATAACAATAATACATCTGATGATGACTCGAACGACAATGATAAAATTGACAGTCTCACTATACAATCACAAACGGATTCCACATCAAATGCAATGAATGGATTTGTTAATCAACATACGAATCATCATAGACAAAATGGTCATCTTCCAAATGGTGTACAAAATACAACAAAAATGAATGGAAAATTATCGAATGGATATGTAAATAAAACAATTGTACATGGAACTGAAGATGATGAAACAGTCAACATGATAGGAACTCCTATAGAAGCTCACCATCGCAATTCTCCTGCACACAATATTGGTATACGTGAAATTAAACAAATATTACCACCACGTTCTTGTGATTTAAATTCAATTATTAGTATAAACGACAATGAAAATAATACACGTGGATTAGAAATTGATCAAATATTATCATCGCCTCCACGTGTAATTCCACGTGATCCTAAAAACGTATTAAAAAATAATAATAATACAATTAATAATAATTGTGAAAATGAATGTACTGATTATGAAACTCTAAATATGATTGAAGGTATTGATGAACTCTCACCAGGCACGAGGGAATGTTTAAATATTGTATCTAATGATAGTGATTATAATATTGAATTAAACTATTTTAATTCAAGAAATAATAGAAATAAACAATTAGATATGGATAAACATAAAACAAATAATATTAATAATAACAATAATAAGAAAATAATTAATAAAAATACAAAATATAATCATGATAATAGTGTTGTTGTAAATAATAATAATAATAATACAAATTGGAGAGGAAGGTCTGTTGTAGATACAAGAAGGACGGATAATTATATGTAAATGTAAATTCCATTGTGTAAATTGTAAATTTAAATGTACATTTACTGTAAAAAATCATTGTCTTTTTTTTAACCATCCCGCAATTTATTTTTATTAAACAATAAAGTGATTTATAATTTATTTTTAAAATTAGTTAATGATATAGGGTGTCTGTCTTTTTTTTATCATACGCTCACCATCAATTTATTCAGATGGTCAAAATGGAATTTTTTTGTCTACAAGCATGTTTGATTATGGTTTGTTTCATTGCTGCCTGTAAATATTTCTTAACAGAGATATGAAATAAGATGTGCAAATCAAGTATCTCTTGTATTTTGAGATTTGAGCCAATTCAAATTTTAAGTATTTACAGCTCATATCTCCGGTTTCATATTATTTTACAAAAAATCGTCTTTTTTGGTCCCATATAATCTATTTATTTGTTATGATTCTTTATTTTAAATTTTTGTTCCATATGTTCTTTATTTTAAATTTTTGTTCCATATCTCTGCAATTAGTACTAATTAGGCTTAGAGAGACTTTTGACCGATAGTAAATGTAAATGAATGTTTCTTTAGCATTAAAAGGTATTTTAAACGTTCACTCCAAGATCATTAAGCTTAAACTAAACTTTAACAATATTTACCTTAATTTAGAAATGGTATTTAGGATGTTTGTAGTCATTATGAAATATAAATTTCAATAAAATATTGTGTATCAACTACAAATAATAAGGCGAGTCATGAGCGCTTTCGTCTGTTACAAAATTCTCAAGTAGACAGTCTATTTGAGAATGTCGTAACAGACGAAAGCGCTCGTGACTCGCCTTTTATTTGTAGTTGATACACAATATTTTATTGAAATTTATAATATTTACCTTATAATGCTATTTAGCGCTATTACCATAGCTACTCAATTGTCCTCAGGAGGCTGAGTTACCCCCCCCCCCCCGCAANCACCAAGCAAAATCAGACCAACTAGAAAAATCGAAAAAAACCTTTTTCAAATTTTCGACCCGTCCAGGAATCAACCCCGGAACCTCCTTGGTGAAAGTTGAGTGTGATGCACACTGACACGGAGACGTCTTTTTGACCGATAGTAAGCTGATGTAAAAAGAAAAATGGACACCCTGTATATAATTTATTAAGTTAATTAAATTATCAATAATTTATTTATTATAAAAAGTGAGTTCGGAAAAATGAAAAATCCTTTAAAGTCATATTTCCAAATGGAAATAAGACGTAAAATTTCAATATAATTTTTATCTGGAATTTAAACCGTTCGTTTTAGATAAAAGTTACTTAGACCTTGTTTTTTTTAATATGTCGATAAGTTCTGACGACTTTTAGTCACTGAACAGTGGATACCCTCCATATCTAGACTGAAACTGAGCTCAACTGACGGAACATTATTTCAAAGTAGGACAATGCAAATTTACACCTTATATATGTATAACTTTATCGCACATGAGAACCAAAAGGGATTTTTATTTCGGAGAGGTAGTCTTTGAGACTATTTTTTCATAGAACATTTTCGTGTCCAAAATATTCTCAGGATTTTCATCAGTTCGGACTCACCCTGTATCTTCGTTTTATTTAGACTGATTTTGTATTAAGGAAAATCCATCACAATATTAAACAATTTGCTGAAATTTACTCTTTGTTGTTTTTTGTAAGCCTAAATATATTGTGGGGTTACAAATCTTTTTACTTTTTATACAAAAGATTTTTCTATTTTTTTTCAAAAAAATCGGAGATATAAAATAGAAATTTTAACGTACACAAAGGGCTAATCATAATTGTGAATTTTTCAAATTATGACCATCAAAGTTTTAATTGTGTGTTGCTACTTTACATTCACATAATATGTCGTAAACTGTTCAAACCCACAAAAAGATTTTTGTACTTCTCTTTGTTGAACCTAAAGTTGATGCTTTACGATTTTCTAACCCCCCGAACTTTAAATTTTTTGTTGCAACTTTACATTCACATACCTCGAAATGCTTAAAGCCACAAAAAAATAAAGAAATTATTTTGTAGCAAATTTAGTTGTCATTTTTGTATTTCTATTTGTTGAACTTAAAGTTGATAGCTTGGAAGCTATTAAGAAAAAGTTTTTAAAAAAAATAATGTCGGCCAATTTCTGACCCCCCCCTCTACACACACGTGTTTTTTTTTTTTTTTTTTTTNTTTTTTTTTTTTTTTTAGGAATGTTCAAAGAACATTTTTTAAAACGACTATTTTACCACATAAAAAACTCTGCCAATGTGACACATTGGATTATTCTACTGTGGCTAAAAAACCTGCGATATTTTAAGGTATGGAATCCAAAAATTGAACAAAAATAAAATATTTAGTTTTCACAGTTCATCGGGGGGCGGTTATAATTAACCCCTAAACCAACCCTATTGTATTTACATTTTTTATACAAATAATTTTTGTACCTATTTAAATTAATAAAATAATAGTTTCATAACATTCCTTGACCAAACATCCTTTGTGACTGATTTTATATTAGTTTTAATTAATTTGGTACTTTTTTTTTTATTTTACTTTTTAATCATAATTTGTAATTTATTAATTGTAATTAGTAAATGGGGCCATTGTATTTTACCTATCGATTACATGGGGCAAAATATCGAGAAAATCAAAATTTTAAGAATAAAAATCTCCCCAACGTTGCGAGAAGTCCTTTCAAATGTTTTCGGGGCTTCTGATTATTGGGGTCTCAACGATAGAAATTATCATAATATGCGACTAATTTAATACTTGGTCTACTGTATATTATAGCAGATCGAATATTATATTTGTCGGAAATATTACTTATACTTCGGTAGGTAATCATGTGACGTCAGCCCTGTTTTCGTCAGTATTGTATTTTATTTTTCCAAAATAATAATAAAAAAAAAATATAGCACTTTTAATATTCGTAATAAAACTGAAAGGTTTAACTGTCTCATTAAGGCTGTTTTTTTTTTTTTTTTCAATAAAAAAAAACATTTTTTCTTCTCTATGACTTAAAATCTCAAGTCAAAGAGTAGAATAGTCATAGTGGTGTATTGATATGGACACCAACTTTTTACTTTCCTTATCCCATAAAAAGAAAGTATTGTAATGGGCTGTAATTTTCAAGTTGAAAATTTGTGTCGAGTTTTCAATGCCAAAACACTTTTTGGGGTCCCCAGAGCAGAAATACAATTATATATTACATTTCAACCTAAGTTGTATTTTTCAATTTATTATATGAAATTGATAGATATGAATTGTCACCAAATTTCAAGTTCTCTAGCTCTTTCCATTTTTTCCATAGATAAGGAAAGACATGTGATGTTCACATCAGACTTTTTAATTCAAAAGTGTTTAAAAAAAAAAAAAAAACTGAAATAAAAAAGTTTAATTTTTAGAAATTGAGCAATTTTCAATTCCCTTAGAATTTGATTTGACCTTGAAAAATTTCAAATATTTTTACAGAATTTTCCCTCTTTTTACAAAAATGTCTTCTCTCCTTAGCTTATTCCCGAATGTTTACTTAGTTAAAAAAAAAAATCAGGTTAATTGGTAGGTGTTAAGGAAAATATTTCATCCCATTATTTGTAACGGATGTGATACAATAAAGATCACAATCATGGTCGCGTTTTTAATTTTTTCTAACTTTTCAAAGAGTCTGGTTGTGTTTGAGGGTAATTCAGCCTTCAGAGGCGCCAGCGTCTATGGCATGTTGTATACGACAGTTCCCGATAGATCACTGAAGTTAAGCAACGTCCAACGTTGGCTGGCTATTTTCCCGCCCAACCCAGGCTGGTTGAGGTCAATGTGGGTAGCTGGTTTGCAAGAATGGGCGGTGAAACGCACGTCTTGAATGACCAATAAATGTTAGGGAGACGTGAGCCATTTTTTTTAAACCTTCAGAGGACAATTGAGTAGCTATGGTAATGACAATTTCGTAAAAGTAATCTTTGATTCAAATTTCAAGATTTATCTGCTCTAGGGTTCTCTGTCTTATTAGTATAGAATTTTTAAGTATTGATTGACCCGTCTTTATTGTTAAACCCCATCCCCAATAGGTCCATTATTTTTTACAAACCCTTCTCTCAGTGCAATATTACTGTACAAAATAATTGTAATTTCCTTTGTAAAAATTATCCTTCTCCAGTGTATCTGTAATATTTGTAATTATATATAACCCACCCTGATGTTTAAAATTGATTTTTTTTTATAGATTTTGTATTGAAAAATAATAAAAGTTCTAACTTTTCTGAATTTTTATCAAAAATAATTTGTTTTTATTATCATTGCGTTGTAACAGTTCAGCTACTGAGGACTCAGTTGATTGACGTGTAACCAGGAGGTTGTTGGTTCGAATCGAACTCCATCCCCGCGGCCTGGTCAAACAGAGACGTGTAACTAGCATTACCAGACGTACGGCTTTTTGCAAGACATGTCTTTCTTTTTGCATGTTTGTCCTGCGTGCTTTTGAAAATAATGGAAAAAGTGATGCTTTTTCTAACTTACACAAAAATGCATTTTAAAAGTGTTAAATGAACTGTATTAAAATAACGTGCGCAGAGATGAAGGTAGTGTGGGTCCATGTGATTTTCAGAGTGCAGAGCTTTGAAAAGTATGGGCAGTAGTTGTATGTTTATGACAAAAATTCACAAAATATTATAATGCTCAAATGTGAAACTTCTGAATACCTAGTTTCTGATATCACAAATTGATATCACAAATTGACACGCCCTGATTTTTCATGCAAAATATCCTGCTTTTGAAAATTCTGGAAACCTTACCCGCAACCCCAGTTTCATAATAAAAAAAAAAAAAATGTTTCACCAAATTTTGCTTTGATACAAATTTAGTAGCATGTTTCCATTTTTACCTAACTCCTCCAGATTTTATACGTATTTCTTCAGATTTTTTTCAAATAACGCGAAAAATTTCCTAGATTTCTAGAAATTGCCCTTAATATTCCTTTTAATCCTTGCCCGATGCGCCACCCCCCCCTCCTACAGAGTTCAGATTATGAGAATTCTTTAATTCAGTGACGATGAGTACAGGGGCCATGCGTTCGAATCCGACCATTTACAAAAACATAATTTCCCCTATTTAAAATGTTGTTCTCTCCTAGATCTGGGTTAGTGTGCTGTACTCATTGTGCAGAAAACAGATGTAAGCAATTATTATTATTTTTACATCCTGCCTATATTGAAGATTAATTATATTTTCCCAAATAGGGAACCAGTTTTTGTATCGAAACCATTTCACATTCACATATCTCGAAACTGTAAAAGACCAAAAAAAATAATGTAAGTATTGATTTTCTTGCATAATAAGTTGTCGTTCTTCTTTTTGTTTGTATGGTAATCCAGGCCCATATCCAGGATTTTATTTTGGGGAGGGGAGGGGGGCATGTAAAAGGAGTTTTACCATATACGGATTATAGGTAAAATCAAACCTTTTCAAAAAATTTCGGGGGGGGGGGTGAACACTTGAAACCCTGTCCTGGATACGGGCCTGTGGTGAACCTATAGTTAATACTTTACGAGCTTTTAAGGAAAACTTAAAAAAAGGGAATCCAAAAGGTGGCCACCTTTTGGTTTTCAATCCCCCACACATGGAGTTTTTGATTATTTTTAAAGGACGGTCCAAGGAGTACGTATTTTAAAGAAAAAAGAACTCCAGCACTATATCATTGAATTAATTTTTCAAACCCTTCATTGACTGAGCTAACCTTTACCTATATAGTTCCGTGAACAACTTGGTGTCGGGTGGACCAAACATATCAGCCAATTCTATATACGTAATGAAACTTCATAATGAGTTTTAGCCAACGATCATACCACGTTGAATACACCAGTTCCCGTCAGATCACTGAAGTTAAGCAACGTCGGGCGTGGTCAATACTTGGATAGGTGACCGCTTGGGAACACCACGTATCGTTGGCTCTTTTTTCCGGCCCAACCCAGGCTGGGTGAGGTCAATGTGGGTAGCGGGTTTGCAAGTTTCCAGCGAATGGAGGGTAAAACCCCCATCTTGAATTACCAATAGATGTTAAAGTGACGTTAAGCCAAATTAAACAAATTAAAAAAAAAAAAATACTGAGTTTTATTAAAATTGGGAAAAAAGCGTTTGAGAGTTACCGATATAAACAGAGAAACACGCGCTTGAAGAAAAGTTGTGGAGTTGTTTTAACTAGATTCTAATTCGTTCAGTCAAAATCAAGCAAAACGGTCGTTTTGCCTACGCCAAAAAAAAAGTGAGCGTGCTATATTAACACAAGCAAAGATTCCTATGTAAAATCAATATTTTCAAACTAATTTTTGTCTGGGCTGACCTTGACCATAGGAATGATATAGAATCGCTCTTTCCTTAGATTGCTCGCAGACAGACGCATACTTACATATCTTATTACATAGCACACCTTTTCGACATATACAAGGAAACACAATCACATATGTTATTATTGGGAGTCCGCACATTTCTCCATGTCCTATAAGATAAGTTATTATGCGACTGTCTGCAAGCACCCTAAAAGCTCCTATTGGGTTTTCATTCAGTGAACATACGTTGATTAGACGTCCCGAAATGTTTATGACGTTACACTGAAACTAAGAAAATATAGGCAGTTATTTTCAAATATAACACAATGAGAATCTCAAATTACTCAAATCTCAATTAATGAAATTATTCAAAAGCTAAAACCACGCTCCAACACTGAATTCTGCCATTTTGTCGAAGTCATCCTGGTGTTTGTCGTGACCCTGTATAAATACAAGCTTTGATTAATGTTCTGAGAATATGCGCAGGCGTCTTCTGGTATTGTCGTAAAGTATAGAACCAGTCTAATGTTTGGTCGAGTCAGAGTAGATGATGTCATGCGAAGAGAACACCGTCAGAACAAGAGGAATGTACGCTACAGAAACAAAGTTTTGATCAAGCTTTAGGATGCTTCCATACGGAATTAATTTTGAAACATTCAGTGGGTTTGGTCCATGGGGTTTTGAAAAGTGGCGTTTGATGATTAGTTAGCTACCTAAAATGGGATGATAAATCTTTGGAAAATATGTTTTCCAAAGATTTATCATCCCATTTTAGGGTAAGTAAGTATGCGTTAGTTCCTAATTAGTCTGTTTGTGTGTTTGGTTATTCAGACTTCTAAGGGCCATTTAGTAGCTATATTAATAGCGACAAATGGTAGCATTATAAGCTATAATTGTTAATCATTATAAAGTGTAACCACTGAGCGATGCAAGCCAGATTCATAAGGTGACGATCCTGATAGATCTGTATTCCCGTCAGCGAGGCATGGCTGTATGAACGTAACGTAACCTCAGTGTTTTTGTGGGCGAGACATCATCATCAGAGGTTAACAGCCGTGGGGTTGGTTTCCAACAACTCGCAATGAGTTCTTGATACTAAAGAATCCTCGCGGATAATGAAGTATCTTCTCCTTGCTTTCTGCAAAAAAATATAAGGGCAGGGTGCCCTAAAAGTATTCTTTTTAAGTCCTCCTACCCACAGGTGACGATCCTAACCCGGTGTAAATGCAGAGGGTTTGGTGTTTAGTGTGTGAGGGGCATCCAGCCTTTAAAAAATCTCTGTTCCAAACCGAAGATGGAAAGCTAGGAGTAGAAAGCGATGGTTATCGGGCCAGGAAAGGATACAGGTAAAGGGAGTAGGTACTGATAACAAGGTTGTGGCATGGTAGAATTAAGGAAGGCAACGTCACATAGAATTGGGAAAAGGTGAAGTTAAAGAAGAAGAAGAAGAGGACAACTGGAGACATAAATTGGGAATAAAGTTTGCTGAATCCGGTTAGAAGCCAACATAATTTGTGAAGTCCAAGACTGTTCGTATGGAACCGGTTTGTATTAGCAGAAAGATGTATGTTCTACCCGGTTCGATCATTCATCACGGGAACCTGAACAATCGCGCGTCTGTCTGGTTCTACACACCTACCTGCAGATCCAGTTTCTAGATTCTGAAGAGCTACCTAAATATACTTTAAAAAAATTTAAAGATTTTTTGATTTCAAAATGTACTTCTTCTTGAGGTGCTCACGTCTTGGATTTGGTTACTAATTGTGGAAGTCAATTTATTTTTTATCGGAACCACATACTATCCAAGTATAAGATGATTTTAAAAATACCTCCTCAAAAAAAATATGTTTTACGTTTCAAGGTACGCACGTAGAATCCAAAAGTCAAAGGAAAAAAAATCCGTTTGTCTGCCGTCCGCCGTGAGTAGCACCTTTGCCACTTATCGATGACCGATTTTGATGAAATTTGGTTTGTAGATCAATTTGGGGTCAAGGCAAATACCTCCCACGGATGACTGAATATTTCATCTTCTATGCTTATAAAACGCAAAGCCCAATTGATATACTGACTGATAATCAACGTAGCTCCACGATGGCTAAACCTGGATACTTGAAACTTGGCACACAGATCTCTTTTATTATGTAGGTGCGTAATAAGAAAGGAAAACATTTAAAGTTCAAGTGGGAGCAAGTTACCGCCAAAAATGGCGCTATTTAGTGGGTCTTTTTGCAATTTTTTCCTTGGCAAACTAAAAGAGATAACGAAAAGTTACCGACAATAGACCCCCCCCCCGATTTATTTTCCGTTTTTCCCCGATTTATGGACGGTTTTCACCACTAAAAAATCGGAATTGGGAAGTACCACTTCGGGATGAGCGAGAAAGCTGAAATTTGATACAAACGTGTTCCGAAGTACAAAAAGTCATATCCTTGCGTAAAATATTGAATTTTCAAAATAGGAGCGATGCTCACTCTGGGGCCGGTTCCACCAAAAATTTAAAATTGAGAAAATTCAATTTCGCGATCTCGAAATTGTTGTTGAATTTTGTAACCGTAGCGAAGCACGGGAAAACAGCTAGTTAAGTATATGTGTAGAGCTGTTCACAATCCATTTCACTGAAGTTATACTTCGGACAGATGGTGCATACTGTACGCAAGTCATAAGACTCTTGTGTGAATTAAAAAACAGGACATTTTTCATTATTTTCACAAACATGCAAAAAACAGGACCTGGCAACCCTACCCGCCTCTAAACCTCATCTTTGCTTTTTGTGTTTGGAAAGTCTACCTAGCTAATTCCGAAGATTTGAACAATCATGATCAGCCTTTTGGCTAAGTATTTTTCGTGTGGATATCAAGCCTTGGCCTTGGATGTAGCTCCCCATGCTTAGTCTCCACGCTAGTGGGCAGTTGCAATCAAAAATTATCAAGTAACTTCGCACAATCTCAAGTAGGTATGACCTATTTAGTAATTCATAACTGGATTGGAAGAATGTATGCCTAAATATTTATGTCCACATAAATTCCAATCCTATATTCATATGACCTATATTCACAATGGAAATTGGAAGAATGTATGTCCACATAAGTTCCAATCCTATATTCATATGACCTATATTCACAATGGAAATTAGTAATTCATAACCGGAAGGTCGTAACTGGATTGGAAGAATGTATGCCTAAATATTTATGTCCACATAAATTCCAATCCTATATTCATATGACCTATATTCACAATGTCAATTAGTAATTCATAACTGGATTGGAAGTATGTATGCCTAAATATTTATGTCCACATAAATTCCAATCTTATATTCATATGACCGATATTCACAATGGAAATTAGTAATTCATAACTGGATTGGAAGAATGTATGCCTAAATATTTATGTCCACATAAATTCCAATCGTATATTCATATGACCTATATATTCACAATGGAAATTAGTAATTCATAACTGGATATGCCTAAATATTTATGTCCACATAAATTCCAATCCTATATTCATATGACCTATATTCACAATGGAAATTAGTAATTCATAACTGGATTGGAAGAATGTATGCCTAAATATTTATGTCCACATAAATTCCAATCCTATATTCATATGACCTATATTCACAATGGAAATTATTAATTCATAACTGGATTGGAAGAATGTATGCCTAAATATTTATGTCCACATAAATACCAATCCTATATTCATATGACCTATATTCACAATGGAAATTAGTAATTCATAACTGGATTGGAAGAATGTATGCCTAAATATTTATGTCCACATAAATACCAATCCTATATTCATGGAATCTCCTATGTTTGTCCACGTTATGAGTAGTAATGGATTCTGTTTTAGGTTCCCACGTCACATAGGACACGCTCTTCCTTTAAGAATCCTTCTGTACTTTGATGAGTTTGGTTCCATATAGTTGAGGTGGTTAGCCACGTTGATAGTTTTATAATGAGAAATTCAATACGTGGACACTTAGCTATTGTTGTGCGTATGTCTGACATCAGTGAAGAAGATCAGAGTGATTTAGGTACCTGGCTGGGATCATTTGGCAGGCGATCAGAATGATTTGGGTACCTGGCTGGGGTCTTTTGCCAGGCGATCAGAATGATTTAGGTACCTGGCTCGGGTCTTTCGGCAGGCGATCAGAATGATTTAGGTACCTGGCTGTCAATCGCAAAATAATTCGATTTTTAAGTGCCTATTTCCGTATAAGGGTTTAAGCAAAGTGGCCTTTATTTGAGCTTTACTATACGTGGTTCAGGGTGTCTACCAGACTGGAAATCCTGGAATACCTGGAATTGTCAGGGAATTTTAAGAGACTGGAAATGTCAGGGAAAAGTCAGAGAATTTAGGAAAAAACGCCAGAAGTCAGGGAATTTTTCAAATTTTTTTTTTATCTCAATGGCCAATTTTATGCGTGAACATGCTTTTCCTGAAAAATTTCGCCTGCGGCCCTTATTATCGTTTTCCTCTCAAATTTTGGTATACATGTTTAGGGTATGAAGGAAATTTGCTGTCTAGTTTTTGGGGTACCCGGGCCCCAATATTGTGTTTTTTGAAGTCAAATGGGGAGACAAAATCTTGAAAAAGTACACTGGAAAATATGGAAAAGTAGACTGAAAAAATTGGAAAAGTCAGGGAATTTCACTTTGACGATTTGGTAGACACCCTTTTTTTGCATAAACTTTTGATGATGTATTAAAGACCATATTGCTTTGTGACGTGAGCGGACTAAGTCCAAAGGTACGCGGACTGAAATCTGGATGTCTATATTTCATCACTACACGTCTGATTTCTACACCATCATTCTGGGTTTGTTCATCCTCTGGGCGTTCGGACAAACTAGTTTTGTCTGTAACATATATTAGGATGTGTTTACTGTCCGGCACTAGTTTTCTGATAAAATTTTAATAAGATACTAACAAGAATCTCATCTCTTAGGTACAAGCGTAGAAAATATCCAAACCTGACCTGCCATCACGCAGACAGAGATGAATTCTACACATCGTGTCACCTACCTATCTTACTACAGATAATGTAGCTCCAGCCTAGTGATGGGTGCACACCTGACCTGCCATCACACAAACAGAGTTGAATTCTACACATCGTGTCACCTACCTATCTTACTACAGATAATGAGCCTAGTGATGGGTACACACCTGACCTGCCATCACGCAAACAGAGAAGAATTCTACACATCGTGTCACCTACCCATCTTACTACAGATAATGTAGCTCCAGAAATAAATGTACATTTCAAGTTCATAAACAAATTCCATAATAAATGTACATTTCAAGTTTCATCAACAAATTCCATTATAAATGTACATTTCAAGTTTCATCAACAGATTCCATAATAATTGTAATTTTGAAGTTTCATCAACAAATTCCTAAATAAATGTAAATTTCAAGTTTCATCATCAAATTCCATAATAAATGTACATTTCAAGTTTCATCAACAAATTCCATAATAAATGTAATTTTGAAGTTTCATCAACAAATTCCTAAATAAATCTACATTTCATGTTTCATCAACAAATTCCATAATAAATGTAAATTTCAAGTTTCATCATCAAATTCCATAATAAAGTGCATTTCAAGTTTCATCGAAAATTTTCAACAGTTATCGTAGTGCAAACAAACATTGAAAGAATAATGGAGTAGAATCTAGACTTCGCTTCGTTTGGTCAATATTAACTATTAGCATGGACTGAGTACTCAGATGTGTAGAACATTTCTTGGAATATTAAATTTAATATTGTCTTCCAAGTTTCTGAACTTGAAGTAATATATCCTCTGAATAAATGCATTTATAATAATAGTGTATGGTTGGACTCCAAACTGGCCAGGTTTGGCACTTAAATCTCTCACACACATTGCTCTCACTTTAGCATCCTACACAATATAAATAAAAATTCGTATCTTGACCTCTAGGATACGTCCATACGGTTCCCAATTCGGACTGAGTCCCTTATATAATAACCATAAAGATATGCTGCGGTTAGATTTGATTTAAAATGAAATTTGAAAAGCCGTTGGGTTCAAACACCAGGATTTTTCTTCAAACGTCTGTTTGTTTAAGCGAACGATTGAAAGCCGTTGCGTTCAAACACCAGGATTTTTCTTTAAACGTTTGTTTTTTTGTTAGAGTTGGTTTAATGAAATGAAATTTGAAATGTTTGTATAATTTTAATTGAGCGAACGATTGAAAGCCGTTGCGTTCAAACACCAGGATTTTTCTTCAAACGTCTGTTTGTTTGTTAGAGTTGATTTAAAATGAAATTTGAAATGTTTGTATAATTTTAATTATGCGAACGACTGAAAATCGTTGGGTTCAAACACCAGGATTTTTCTTCAAACGTCTGTTTGTTTGTTAGAGTTGATTTAAAATGAAATTTGAAATGTTTGTATAATTTTAATTATGCGAACGACTGAAAATCGTTGGGGTCAAACACCAGATTTTTCTTCAAACGTCTGTTTGTTTTTTAGAGTTGGTTTAAAATGAAATTTGAAATGTTTGTATAATTTTAATTATGTGAACGACTGAAAATCGTTGGGTTCAAACACCAGAATTTTTCTTTAAACGTTTGTTTTTTTGTTAGAGTTGGTTTAATGAAATGAAATTTGAAATGTTTGTATAATTTTAATTGAGCGAACGATTGAAAGCCGTTGGGTTCAAACACCAGGATTTTTCTTCAAACGTCTGTTTATTCGGTCGTTCCACGATAACTCGAGCGCCCTTTTCGATTAATGAAATTTGGTATAGATTTTTTTTTATAAGATTATAGTTTATTTTATTTGGTACAGAATGCTGGCTCCTATCGGCTCCGATTTTATCCAGGTTTTTGTCCTGTGTCTATTAATGATTATTTTTTGATTTGTTACAGACATGTTCGTAAAATTGGCCGATTATGGGCCCTAAGGGGCCATCCGAGGTCTCGTGATGGCCATTTCAACTGAGTGAAATCCACAGATCGCAATTACTGGTTTTAGTAGATGTGACAAAGTTCTCATTAATACTAGTAGTTCTGCCTGTCATTGTAGATGTCTCTTCTTTACTTTACTGGTTTTAGTGGATGTGACAAAGTTCTCATTAATACTAGTAGTTCTATAGTTCTGCCTGTCATTGTAGATGTCTCTTCTTTACTTTAGTGGTTTTAGTGGATGTGACAAAGTTCCCATTATTACTAGTAGTTCTGCCTGTCATTGCAGATGTTACTCCTTTACTTTAGTGGTTTTAGTGGATGTGACAAAGTTCCCATTATTACTAGTAGTTCTGTCTGTCATTGTAGATCTCTCTTCTTTACTTTAGTGGTTTTAGTGGATATGACAAAGTTCTCATTAATACTAGTAGTTCTGATTGTCATTGCAGATGTCACTCTTTTACTTTAGTGGTTTTAGTGGATGTGACAAAGTTCTCATTAATACTAGTAGTTCTGCTTGTCATTGCAGATGTCACTCTTTTACTTTAGTGGTTTTAGTGGATGTGACAAAGTTTCCATTATTACTAGTATTTCTGCCTGTCATTGCAGATGTTACTCCTTTACTTTAGTGGTTTTAGTGGATGTGACAAAGTTCCCATTATTACTAGTAGTTCTGCCTGTCATTGTAGATGTCTCTTCTTTACTTTAGTGGTTTTAGTGGATGTGACAAAGTTCTCATTATTACTAGTAGTTCTGCCTGTCATTGTAGATGTCTCTTCTTTACTTTAGTGGTTTTAGTGGATGTGACAAAGTTCTCATTATTACTAGTAGTTCTGCCTGTCAATGTAGATGTCTCTTCTTTACTTTAGTGGTTTTAGTGGATGTGACAAAGTTCTCATTATTACTATTAGTTCTAACTGGGCTTTGTGTTTTATTAGTATAGAATTAGTCGATTTTACTCCACACAACTTGTACACATTCATCTGGACGCATCCTTAGGAAACCTCACCTTAGATTCTATCTCGTATGTATTAATGGTAGATTATATTATTTTATAAAAATCTACAATTTGCAACGCCCGATTTTTATTTCAAAATGTTGTTTTGCAAGATTAGAACAGAAATTGCATAAGAGACTCATTTTAGATCTTTGGCGTTTGGTGACGTTGACTGTAATCACCATTTTGCGAAGCACGTAAAGGGTGTGCCAAAAAGGCTGACTAGGACGTAAAACTATCAATACCTATTTGGAGCTTGTCGTTTGAGTGTAGAGTTATTGTGGAACAAACAGACGGTCAGAGAAAAAACTTAACTAGTCCTCTCTTAGTTTGGTTAATTAGAATTGAGAAGTTATTGTGGAGCAAACAGACGGTTAGAGAAGAAAACTTGAAGATAAAACTAGCCCTCTCTTAGTTTGGTTAATTAGAATTGAGAAGTTATTGTGGAGCAAACAGACGGTTAGAGAAGAAAACTTGGAGATAAAACTAGTCCTCTCTTAGTTTGGCTAATTAGAATAAAGAAGTTATTGTGGAACAAACAGACGGTTAGAGAAAAAAGTTGGAGTTAAAACTAGTTCTCTCTTAGTTTGATTAATTAGAATAAAGAAGTTATTGTGGAACAAACAGACGGTTAGAGAAAAAAGTTGGAGTTAAAACTAGTCCTCTCTTAGTTTGGTTANAAAGAAAAACTCAGTTGGATCTATTGGAAACAATCGGAGCAATAGCTCTCAACAGGTATGTAAATTGTCTTTGTACTAAGGCGAGGAAGGAAAACTTTGTTGGAGAAAATGCAAGTGCCATAGGCTGAAACCCTAGGTAAAATATCAGAATTTGAAAATGTTGAACCGATTTTTCGATTTTTGACCGAATTCAGCCGGTCATGGTCCGATATCTTCAATTTTGTCGCGACAACATATCAATTCAAAGCAAGAAAGTTTTAGGTGAACTTTTAAACATTATTTTGGAATAAAGTTTGCAAAAAACGGTCCAACCGTTTTCGAGTTATGGCCGTTTTTCCGATTTTTTAAAGGGGAATCATAGAATACTATTAGCTTCCGATTTTTGAAAGGAAAAACATAGAATACTATTAACACGGAAACTGCCATGCCTCTATGGTATACCAATCTATAGGCCGTAGCGAAGCACGGGCAAAACAGCTAAACAGCTAGTCTACTACTAATATTCTTTTAAATAGTCTAACAAACCAATCTTTCTACTCTGATAATTCTGCCACAGGTCGAAAATTTTCCGACAGTAGGACGTGGATTCAAATCCAGCCAAACCATTGAATTTTATCCTCATGAATTGGCGATATTTACCACATATAATAGCACCAAAATATTCANACAAAAAAAAAAAAAAACTACCGGTGTCAAAGGACTCCTCAGTCCTTTTCGGGCAGTATAAATAAGGACTATTATTATAATTTTTGGTCTTCACGGGTACGTTTTATTGTACTTGGGGGCGTTTGTTTATAAATAATGTAAATATTTTTTTAAAAATATTTACATTCACAATTCGTGTACAATTTTAGTGGTTAATTATTCAAAAACACTAGAGAACGATTTGCTGTTTGTATCTAATGTTCTCCTTAAAAGAGTTTAAAACTAAAGAATGTTATGATTGGTATTTATGATCGATCTGATGACGAACAATTGATTTTTATTTGTATTCAACTAATCAGATTTGATTCAGTGTGTCTTATAGTCAGCGGACTAAAAAAAATCCAAAGGAGATAGTCATCACTGAGTTTGAAACATCATGAGTAAAAGGTACAGAAAGACAACAATGATTCTTCTGCTTCTTCTTAAAGGAGATAGTCACTGAGTTTGATACATCATGAGTAGAAGATACAGAAAGACAACAATGATTCTTCTGCTTTTTCTTAAAGGAGATAGTCACTGAGTTTGATACATCATGAGTAGAAGATACAAAAAGACAACAATGATTCTTCTGCTTCGTCTTCTCCTTCTTAAAGGAGATAGTCATCACTGAGTTTGAAACATCATGAGTAGAAGATACAAAAAGACAACAATAATTCTTCTGCTTCTTCTTCTTAAAGGAGATAGTCATTACTGAGTTTGAAACATCATGAGTAGAAGATACAGAAAGACAACAATGATTCTTCTGCTTCTTGGAGATAGTCATCACTGAGTTTGAAACAGCATGAGTAGAATATACAGAAAGACAACAATGATTCTTCTGCTTCGTCTTCTTCTTCTTCTTAAAGGAGATAGTCATCACTGAGTTTGAAACATCATGAGTAGAAGATACAGAAAGACAACAATGATTCGTCTACTTCTTCTTCTTAAAGGAGATAGTCATCACTGAGTTTGAAACATCATGAGTAGAAGATACAGAAAGACAACAATGATTCGTCTATTCTTCTTCTTAAAGGAGATAGTCATCACTGAGTTTGAAACATCATGAGTAGAAGATACAGAAAGACAACAATGATTCTTCTGCTTCGTCTTCTCCTTCTTAAAGGAGATAGTCATCACTGAGTTTGAAACATCATGAGTAGAAGATACAGAAAGACAACAATGATTCGTCTACTTCTTCTTCTTTAACTTCACCTTTTCCCAATTCCAAAACACCGACCCCGCGTTGCTTTCCTTAACCCTAGGATTTCCAAGCTCTATTCAATTACGTGCATTGCCAAGGGGGGGTGTAAAAAGTACCCGCCAGCAAAATAAAGGAAAAAATGATTTTTTTCTATTACAATAAGTCGCTATTTCTTCACTAAAAACTAAAAAAAATATAAACTAAATCAATTTTATTATCTTACATAAAATTAAATTTAATCCTAAGAATAAAACTAGGTGTGTCCGTGGACAAAAACGGGCGGAGCCATCCGTTTCACCTCGAATTTTCGGGCACCACATAAACTTTAGCATATTGCTCCATTATTCCGTTAAAACAAGATTTTTTGAGAATACCGCACCTTTCTTGATTGCATCGTGCCGTTGAGTAGTAGGTCCTATTTAAAACGCAAAATAATCGGCCGAAAAATCGGAAACGATATTGTTCCGAAGATATTGTTCCGAAAATAGATGTATATACCCTTGGGGGTATATATATATTCGATATCTCTTACCGTTTTGGCTAAACTATTAGTATTTCCTAAATTTTATTTTGCCCGATCCCGGATACGAAAACTCTGGAATGGTTTGTCAAAATTTAGTAAATTATGTCCTAAATTAAGTCTTGAGAAACCACCTAAAACTTTTTCACTATGAGTTGATATGTTGTCGCGACAAAATTCAAGATATCGGACCATGACTCTCTGAATTTGGTAAAAAATCGGAAAATCGTCCAAAAAATCGGAAACGGTTAAAGATATCGTTTTAAAAATAGATATATGCACCCTTGACACACTTATTTCTTGCAGGTGGTACATAATTAGACAATTTAGACACTTTAGACAATGTATAGTAGCTTTTAATGGAAGCTTTAGAAAATCAATGTATTGGTACATGCATTGCCAAGGAGGGGGGGATGAAGTACCCGCGCCCAAAGTTTGGTTTCAATATTATCCCTTAGAAGGCTTAGAACATACATATTTTTATATACTATATATATAAAAGAGAATATACTATGGAGGAAAATATTGATTGTGACAACTATTAAAGGTCTCATTAAAATAAGTATCATAATTTGATTACTACAAGCTTTTTGCTAAAACGCAGGTACATTGTACCCCCCCCCCTTGGCAATCCTAGCCTAGGGTTAATTCTACCATGCCACAACCCTCTGTTCTGTGTCTACCCACTTTAGCTGTACCCTTTCCTGCATAACTACACTTTGCGGATGACTTTCAATCATTGGTTTGAAGCAGAGTTTTGAAAAGGCTGAATGCCTCTTCTAACAACAAACCAAACAATCTGTTTTTATTCTTATGCTAACACTAAACCTTTTGAATTTACAAAGGGCTAGAACCGTCACCTAATGAAACTGGTTGATCCCCTCCGTGGCTGGATTCAGAAGAACAACTACAATTAAGAGGGAAAAACATGCTTCAATATTTTCACTCATCAAGAAACTATTGTATAATTGGATATCTCCATGTTTACAATGAACACAGAAAAAGAATCCTTTTAATATTAAGCAATTGTATTGTAGGTTATATCCTAGGTCGGGTCTTTAAATTTAGTCCAAACTAACGCACCAGTAGAGTTAAACGAGCTGTACTTTTTAGAATACACTTCATATTTGTGAACGTTAGTGAACTCCACTTTTGACTCCCATATACTCGTACATCCCGAAATGCACTTGTATATGTGTATGTATGTATATGTGTTACGCGATACAAGTCACAATTTTCATCCGATTTTGACGAAATTTGGTATACATGTTTAGGGTATGAAGGAAATTTGCTGTGTTTGGGACACTGGGACGCTCGGGGGCCCAGCATTGTGTTTTTTGAAAATGATTTTTATCTTTTTAGCGGTTTGTTGTAGAAACGTAAAATTTTGATATTTGATGGCTGGTGTTAAGGGCTTTTCGATTTTCAAAATATTGGGGATCCTCCCCCAGGGGGCGGGCAGGGGCCCAATATACATATATATTTTTATTTTATTTTTTTGAAAATTATTTCTTTAAATTTGCTTAAGATATTTTTTTCTATTAATGACTACAACACTAACGTGAACACCTGATCATCTTGATCCCTTGATCCACTAGTAGCTATAAGGGTATCAATATAATTAATAATAAGATTTCTTAGCTCTTAAATCAAATCGGTTTGTATTTAAATTGATATGCTTTCTGATTTAAGGAATATTTTTAATGTTAACAATGAGGGTTCCTTGGATCCACATTTTTTTTTTCAGTGTGGGTGTCCATTTTAATGTTTTTAAGTAGTAACCTCCCTAATATCAAAAATATTTTTATACCAAGCTTGTTACACTTTGGATATGCAACCCGACAATAGCATTTAAGGTTTTAAGACCACTGATCTATGAACCTGTTACAAAATATATTTTGAACAAATATTTTATTCTGTGCAAAAACTTTAATTTGAAAAAATATTTTATTTTGTGCAAAAACTTTATTTTGTACAAAAACTTTATTTTCAACAAATATTTTATTTTGTACAAAAACTTTATTTTCAACAAGTATTTTATTTTGTACAATTTTTTTTTCTTCAAAAAATTTATTTTGTGGGAAAAATGTATCTTGTACAAAAAAAAATATTTTGTACAAATATTTTATTTTGTGCTAGAATTATGTGTTCCAGGTTCAATAATCATAAAATCCCCCCAAAAAACCACTTCGCGGTAAAATTTCCCGCCAAGTCATTAGTCACAAAATGTATTTGACTTGGCGGGCGGAGCGCTGCCGCGCTCCTCAATTTTGTGCATTTTGCAAAAAAAGAAAAGAAATCTACACGGTCCAATCTGGCCATCGATATGTTCTCTCGGATTGTAGATTTCTAACGTACATAATTTGTACATTAATACTTGTAGATACTCAGCTATTTTTTAATCTTGGTACACCCTATCAACTGGAAAGATAAAACGACACCTAACAAACCTACGAATAACATTCTGAATACCAAATAGGAAATATAATCATCTTGAATATATAGGCAATGAAAAACTGTTGGGTGCCAGAGAACGAACTATAGATGTGTGCGCATATCATACACAACACGTGTAAACCAGATAAGATATTTGTCAGAATCAAAAACATCATTGACCAAACCCGAATAAAGTGAGGTCTAGTTGGTAGAAGCACGATTTTCCTTCCGTTTGATATTTACGTTTCAAGGTACGTAGAATTCAAAAATCGAATACAATTTTCCATCAACTTTCGTTTAGCAAAAAATTGATATTTTTGATATTTTCAAGGTACGAATAATACAAAAAACGAATCCGTCTGCAGTCCGCCGTGGTGGGCACTGTTGCCACTTGGAGTTGTCTGATTTTGATGACATATGGTCTGTAGGTCCCATTGGGGTCTAAAACTTTTGATCACCATCAGTCACGCATTTAATACTACATTTTTAGTATGGAACCCTATGTCCTAACGGTGACGAACTGCTGTGGAGTATAATTAGACCCCAAATGATGGCACTTAATTTTTAAAGCAATGGCTTAATTTTTAATGTTCTAATTATATTCTAACATCTTTTTTGAACGAAACTACTTTTGTGCCCGGTTGGACTATAAAATAGACAGTTTCATATCGCACAAAAAAGATTCAGATCCTTCATCCGTTTGGAGTCATTTTTTAGTGTCCAAAGACGGTAAAAATGCAATGTGTAAAAAATGTGATGCTATTCTGAAAACTCTTGGTTGATCCACAAAAGGACTCCACACACATTTCTCAAGTTAAAAACTTGATTTTTTATTTTTATTTTATCTACTTATATTGTAGTAACTACCTACTTTTACTTGAAATTTGGAAGATTCCCAATTTTTTTCTAATTCCGGGATCAGTCCCGTGATCCCGGGATTGTGACCGTTCCAGTCCCGAACTTTGGGATTGTCAGGAAGGTTCGGGATCATAATCTCGCTTAGTGGCAGCGGTGCCCGTTGGGGGCTAGAGACGAACGGATTTTTTATTCCATTTTTGGATTCTTCAATCTTCATACCTTGAATCGTAAAATATCTAATTTTGGGGAGGGGGTATTTTATTTTAGCCAAAAAAATAATTAACCTAATGTGTCACATTTGCTGATTTTTTTTTAGAACGAGTCAGCATTGTCTCCTATACAAATATTTATTATAATATTTGTATATGTTAATTACAACTATCTTCTTTTCGCTATTTCAAATTCAATGTTACAGGTTTTTGAAAATAAGTTCCCATTATAAACTGCATTCTGATAGGCGAGGAGAGATATCTCGCCTTAATGCAGATTCTCATGCCAAAACCATTTTGTAATCTGGTATCTGGTACAAGTTACTAGAAGAAGGATATTGCAGAAAGTTCATTGTACCTCCCCATATCTCTAGAATGGTGTAATGCTTAGTAGATACACAATCTCAGATGTGTAGGTACTCTGTTTCCTCAAGTGAATACCTACTTTCTCAGATGTGTAGGTACTCAGTTTCTTCAAGTGAATACCTACTTTGTCAGATGTGTAGGTACTCTGTTTCTTCAAGTGAATACCTACTTTCTCAGATGTATTCACTTGAGGAAACTCTGTTTCTTCAAGTGAATACCTAATTTCTTACATGTGTAGGTACTCTGTTTCCTCAAGTGAACACCTACTTTCTCAGATGTGTAGGTACTCTGGTTCTGCAAGTGAATACCTACTTTCTCAGATGTGTAGGTACTCTGTTTCCTCAAGTGAATAGCTTCTTTCTCAGATGTGTAGGTTCTCTGTTTCCTCAAGTGAATACCTACTTTCTTAGCTGTGCAGGTATTCTGTTTCCTCAAGTGAATATCTACATTCTCAGATGTGTAGGTAGTCTGTTTCCTCAAGAGAATACCTACTTTGTCAGATGTGTAGGTACTCTGTATCACCATCTGTGCATCATGCATGGTGGCATTCCTTGCGAAAGCATTGTGCTCTCAGATGCCAATTGTAATATTATTTGCAATTTACTTTAAAATATTTTAAAGCAACTTTGTTTATCGCTGCAAGAAACTGGTTTTAAAGATAAAAGCTCTAGGTTACTATACTGGCTCCATCTGTGCATCATGCATGATGACATTCCTTGCGAAAGCATTGTGCTCTCAGATGCCAATTGTAATATTATTTGCAATTTACTTTAAAATATTTTAAAGCGACTTTGTTTATCGCTGCAAGAAACTGGTTTTAAAGATAAAAGCTCTAGGTTACTACTGGCTCGAACTCTCACCAAGACATTTTACATTTCACAAAAACATTTTTTTTTTTTTTTACTTTTTGTTCAAATATGTTCACTGTTTCGTATATATTCGTGAGCTAAATTCTTCTTTAGGGTTAATAAAGGCTTTTGCACCTAATGGTGTTCTCAGACAGCCGCTCACTTACTTATCATAACGCATATCACACATTGTTTATATAAGGGTGCTCTCAGACAGCCTCTCACTTAGTTATCATAACGCATATCACACATTGTTTATGTAAGGGTGTTCTCAGACAGCAGCTTAACTACTTATCATAACGCATATCACACATTGTTTATATAAGGGTGCTCTCAGACAGCCGCTTACTTA